>BSYO01000002.1:29166067-29766067 GCA_033239525.1 Nepenthes gracilis | reverse complement strand
AGCCACCTAGCGAGTTGAGATTCCTCTAAACTCGTTGGTCTTTCGTGTAATGGGGGCTTGATATTCTCAACTTATTTTCCATCGCCATTGGGCAAAGGAAGTTTATCTTCGTAGGCATCGACTACTTTACCAAGTGGGTTGAGGCCACTCCACGGGCCAAGATCACCGAGTACAATGCTTTAAAATTTGTCCGCAAGAGTATAGTGTGCAGATTTAGCGTTCCCGAGGTCATTGTGACCAATAACAGAATCCAATTTTTGTGGAAACATATAACCAAGTATTGCAACAATCTCGACATCAAATTGGTTCATATTTCGATGGCATACCCTCAAACAAACGGACAGCTAGAGGTTACCAACTATACACTGCTCCACGGTTTGAAGACCAAGCTGGAGGATGTAGGGGGCTCTTAAGTTGATGAGCTGTCATCCGTCTTGTGGTCATATCGAACGACTCCAAAGAAACCAACTTGCAAAATACCCTTCAGTTTTTGCTAAGGGATTAAAGCGATAATTCTAGTTGAGATCGGGCTTCCAAATTTAAGGGTCAAAACTTTCGACCCACTGGGTAATTCCCAGAAGCTTAGGGAGCGCCTAAGCTTGTTGGAGGAAGATCGAGACCCTACCAGGATGCGAACTATAACCTACCAGTAACGAGTCACCCGCTATTATAACAAGAAAATGAAAGTATGTCAATTCAAAGTTGGTGACTTAGTCTTATGAAATATAGAGGCTACGAGAAAGACCACCAACCGGAAAAAGTTTTCTCCTAATTGGGAAGGCCCTTTCCTAGTCTTAACCGTCATGTTGAACGGAGCATACAAATTCTAAACTCAGAATAAAAAATTAGTCCCACAAATATAGAACACGATCCACCTAGAGCGGTACTTCCAATGAGAACACAGGTTAGTCATTTGTGTAGCATAAGCATGTTTTGTAACCTTACATTACCGTTAATAAAAGAAAAGTTGTATGTCTTTTCTCTCTTTTTCTTCTATATGAATACTTGTTTACAAATTGTACGAAATAAACGACATTGACTGCCCTTAAGTCGGGTAAATTCTCACCCGTTCGTAATTAAACCCTAGTAATCCAAGTAGCCTGTAAGCGATCGAATTAAACCCCGGTCATTCAGGCAACCCGTAAGTAGTCGAATTAAACCCTGATTATCCAGACGGCTCATAAATGGTTGAATTGAACCTTGATCATCCAAATAACCCGTAAGCGGTCTAACTCTAAACTTTAGGGGACTTAAACGGCACGCGTGACGACCTCCTCTAATAGGAGTTAACGCTGTCAGTCTATGACGGTCAACATCCCAGGAGCAAGTGCTCCGTCCAAAGCCGGCCACCCAAGATCAAACATGGGCAGTGCTACTCAAGCCTCAATTCACAATCGGCTTGATATGACTTCAGGATTCACCCTGATGTCTCGTTGAGGACTTAAGTCCATCTGAGAGTACAACAAATGTCTCCAATGTTGCGGGATGAACGGTCAACTTGTACAATCATTGGCAAGACAATGCCTCGAAAAAGCACGCCCATTATAGTGAACACGTGTCGTAACTGGAAAGGGTGCAGTCGAATTAGATCTCCTACAGAATTAATTATTGAGATCACAAATTCACTACGTGTTGATATATGGCAGACTTTTCATCTGACAGTCTGGCGTCATGTTAACTCATCGTTTTAATTCCCACAAGTTCTCCGAATTTTGGCCAAAGCGGTCAACAAATACGGTCAACACTGCTTTCCCCTCAAACTCTTTGGATTTTGGCCAGAATGGTCAATGATCCGGCTAACGCTGCTCTTCACGCTCAGCTCTCCAGATTTTGGCCAGAATTGTCAACGATCCAATCAACACTGCTCTTCAAGCCCAGTTCTCAAGATTTTGGCCAGAATGGTCAACGATCCGGTCAATGCTTCTCTTCAAGCTCAACTCTCCGGATTTTACCCAAAACGGTCAACAATCCTGTCAATGCTACTCTTTACTCTTAGTTCTTCAGATTCTGGTGAGAACGGTCAGTGAGTTCGGTCAATATTTCTTCCAGTTCAATTCTTCGCATCTTGGTGTTAAGATCAACAGCCACAAGCGACTTGATCAGCAGATCAAGTACCATTACCAGTTTCGAGCTGTCTCGAGTAAGTTGCCTAGTCAGAAACGTTCCATCATAAACATGTTGGAGTCCAAAATTCCAAACCATCAGTATAGGGACTAGTAATGGGGATGCCAATAACGGGCTGGCCCACAAAGGAAGAAACGATCCAAATTCACAACGGCCCAATTTTGCCTGGATGGTCAATACTTCTATTGACCAGGTGAAGAGCAAGTGAGCCGACAAAGACCGAAGAGCAGGATGGCCCATTAAAGTCTAGAATAGTCAACACTTCTGTTGACCGAATAGGTGGCCAGTAGACCAGATGAGGCCCAAGATGCACGCGGCCCAAGTAGTAATTGGCCCACGTGTCCATCTTAAAGCCATAAAGGTCATTTATCCTAATTTCCCGCCTCTCCAAGAATATAAGCTATATTGTAACTGTCATCTCCAAAATTAGTGCACATCTCAAGAGAAAGACGCTAAAATCTGTACGCTGTCTGTTGAAAACCTTAACAATTATAAAATACATAATGAATGAGATTATTTTTTTGAACCGTTACAATCAGAAAAGCGCTTACGCCTGCTCCAAGGAAGGCAACAATCCTTAGCAGAGCATGGGTATCCAGCCTTTCTGTATAAAGAAGGCAGCTAGGGCTATGGCTATAAAAGGTCATGAAAGCTCCTTTCAAAGGCACGCCATTAAACATGCACTAAAGCGCCTGCAAAAAGCTTTCAAGCACTCTCAAACTCTGAGAAGTTCTTTATCTCTCTCGAGCCCTTTAGCGCTCACTCTCTCTCTCACAGCTTTCAGCGAACTTTAGGTTAAGAAGTTCTACTCATCACGAGCAACCATCTAAGTCACTCCCCCCACGAGTGCAAAACCACCTACACAAAACACTCATCAGCATTCATACTATATTTGCTGTATGCACCTTCTTATTTTGGAAGGCCAATTACTAACTTGAATGTCGAAATATTTTCAGTGGGATCAAATCCCGCCGTCACCTGACCTATTATTTGAAGTTGTGGTGTGCAAGAGCCGAAACTAAGCGAACGGAGATTGAAATTTGACGAACAATTCGATCCAAATTTGTTCAAGTTTAGCTTTAAAATGAATCAATAAATATAATTTTTTTTAATATAAGACATAATTATATAAAATAAATTTAAAAGCAGTGAGACCCAAACTTTAAATTATTAATAATTGAATGGTGATGAGGTTCTCTTTTAAACGTCACTTTGATAGGAACCTAACCGGAAGAATCAAGAGAAAGGACTTAGAAGCCCGTAAAGCAAAATATGAGGGGACAGCACTTGCATCGCCTTGCCCAGAAGGATGATCAAGCCAAGCCAACTAATTAACTCACTCGGACTTTCTTACGATAAAAAATTCACAGAAACAACGAAATCACGCGTCTAAAACCAGCCGTCAAATCCTCGTCCGACATTGGGATGATTCCTATTGACAGCCTTGCAATTTTCTTTTCTTTGATCGCTTCCACTCTCTTGCCTATCTCTCTCTCTCTCTTCCTTCCGACTCAGACAGCTATCACGGCCTAGATAATCCACCATAGATAATCCACATGCAATTACTTCAGCTCTTGTCGATACTCAGTGGTATAGTCTCCCTTCATTGTATTCAGCTCTTCGTTGACAAAAAATCGCCTCTAACCTTTTTTCCTTAATTAATAATCTTCCTTTCCAATCATCTTCTTTGGAGAGAGGAGAGGGAGAGAACATTGAAGGGAAATGGTCAGATGCCCACGCTAACAAAAGTAGTTCTTTATGCTATAGAGCAACCGAGAAACAAATTCTAACCCTTTCTCCTTACCTCATTTATAAGGTAATAGAAGAGTGTGTGACAAATAAGATCCTTGAAACGAAAGAGAAATGGGTCAGAAATCCACCGCCAACGGCGCAGCTAGCGGTGGCGGCCGTGGAAGCTCGGTATTCCCACGCTACAGGCAGATCCAGAAGACCTTCAACAATATAAAGATCACAGTACTCTGCGGATTCGTCACAATCCTCGTTCTCCGCGGCACTATCGGCGTGGGTAACCTCGGCAGCTCCTCTGCCGACGCCGAACAGAAGGCCCTCGTCGAAGAAACGAATCGGATCCTCGCCGAGATCCGATCGGATAAAGATCCGACCGACACAGATGACATAAACGGCGAGGCTGCCAGCATCAATCCCAATGTCACTTACACATTGGGTCCCAAAATCACCGACTGGGATGAAGAGAGAGAAAATTGGCTCAAGCAAAACCCTCAGTTCCCCAACTTTGTTAATGGGGGGAAGCCCAGGATATTGCTTGTAACTGGGTCACCACCAAACCCTTGTGATAATCCAATCGGGGATCATTATTTGCTCAAGTCAGTGAAGAATAAGATTGATTATTGCAGGCTTCATGGGATTGAGATTGTTTATAATCTTGCTCATTTGGATAAGGAGCTTGCTGGATATTGGGCAAAATTGCCATTGATTAGAAAGTTAATGCTCTCTCACCCTGAGGTTGAATGGATTTGGTGGATGGACAGTGATGCAATGTTTACGGATATGGTGTTTGAGGTCCCATTATCAAAGTATGCAAACTACAATTTGGTGATTCATGGCTACCCTGATTTATTGTTTGAGAAAAAATCTTGGATAGCATTGAATACAGGGAGTTTTTTGCTTAGGAATTGCCAATGGTCATTGGATTTGCTAGATGCATGGGCACCCATGGGTCCAAAGGGGCTGATCAGGGATGAGGCCGGGAAGATCCTGACTGCCAATTTGAGGGGTAGGCCAGCATTTGAGGCTGATGATCAATCTGCATTGATATACCTGTTGATCACACAGAAGGGAGAGTGGATGGATAAGGTATTTGTTGAGAATTCTTACTACCTGCATGGATTTTGGTTGGGTTTGGTGGACAAGTATGAAGAGATGCTTGAGAAATACCGTCCTGGATTGGGGGACGAAAGGTGGCCATTTGTTACTCATTTTGTGGGTTGCAAGCCTTGTGGTAGTTATGGGGATTACCCAGTTGAGAAGTGCCTGAGGAGCATGGAGAGGGCGTTTAATTTTGCGGACAATCAAGTGCTTAAGCTGTATGGATTTAGGCATAGGGGTCTGTTGAGTCCTAAGATCAAGAGGATCAGGAATGAAACAGCTACACCTCTAGAGTTGGTAGATCAATTTGATATTCGGAGTCGTGTAGTCCGTGGATCTAAAAGCTAGTGACTCCAGTACATGTACCGTGCCTGATCACAGCATATTAGTCAAATGCAGGGCTGAGCTTGCTTCATTACAGTTGGAAGAGGACACGCTCCGTCGTATTATTTATCAAGTGGAATGTCTCAGTAACACGAGATTATGATTTTTTTTTTTTTTTCCTGTGATGTTACATATGATTTGATTTACTTTTACGCTGTACTTGGACCACATGTAAGATCTGATGGAGATGCACCTTGCATTGCTTTAAATGCAATCTGCAGGGATAACTTTTTGCTCTGTTATGTTAAAAAGACGGAATAAGAAAATCGTGTATGTGAAACTGACTTTCTGCCCTCATCCAAGGAGATCAGGATTCTTCATGCTGAAACTATATGATGGGAAGTTGCTGCATCTACCTCTTGCTTTGAAAACAACGTTGAGATGGAACCCATCTTCCACCTATTTTAAGGCCCTTTCACAATCACGCGAAAGTTATGAAATATAAGCATTCCCATGGTCTCTTGTTGGAGCACTCATATATCCGGAGTTCAGTCAACGTACCTCTCACTGGATGGCCCGGGTAGCTGTAGATTCCTCGTTGCGAAGAAAGAAATGGGTTGAAAGTTCATGGCTGCTGAACTTCTTGTCGATGAGCAGCAAAGGCTGAATGTTGGAAAATAATAGCGTTCAGAAAGAGTGACAGAAGTTTGCTTGCATGCTTAGCTAGTTTACGTCTTATTTTTCTGTTATTCTGATTTGCAATTTGATCTTGGTGAGTATTATTTGATACTGGCTCCCTGCTATGCATGGCCGTGTTGTGGTATGAAGTGACTTGAGCAATAAAAAAAATTATTTAAAAAAATGGAAGTGTCAGACATATGCCAGATGCTTGATTCTACTTTTACTCTATTAAATTATTCAGACTGACATGATGAGAAGCTCTTAAATCATAGTTTGAATAAATTTCTGATGAAATTCAAAAATGATGGATGAGAGATTATGCAGAAAAGGTGCTGTTACTTAAACTTGCTATTTCGCTCTCAACTTAGGCACCAGGCAGGGTAGTTTCAGCTGAAATTAAAGGGTGAAAAGCCGTACTATATATGATTTTAGCCGAAATTACCGTGAGATATAATTAATAATTTAAAGAAAAAATAATTTATGCTGAAAATCAAGTTTAAATTATTAGTTTAAAAATCAAGTTCTAAGTTGAGTCTTGAAAAATAGGGAGACATAACTTACATAATTGGAGTAGTAGTGGACCTCTCAATGCAAAAGAAAAGAAGAAAATAAATCCCTCTGAAGTTCAATATTTTTCCCCCCTCCCCCCAAAGGTGGGTCCCTAAATTCTACCAAAATTATTAACCTAAACGATCAGATAATAAAATTATACTGAGATTTGTGTAAACTGTCAGTAAAGTAAAAATTAAATAGAAAAAAGAGTAATTTTAAACTTTTCTTTATGAATCAATTTCTCTGATACATATATATAATAATGCCCATCTATTCTTGTTAAATTGATATAGACAAGTATGATTACAGTTGGATGTAGTTTTCTCCTTACATTGATTATATCTCCTTGCAAATGGTATGTATCACTTTTGAATTTCTTTTTGTTCAGATAAAGGTATAATTTTATCGCTCAAACCCGAAGTCCAAGATCTCCCCACGGATTTTTTTTTTTGGGGGAGGGGGTGTTAAAGAGAGAAGTCAATTTTTTGTTAGAAAACAATGTTGCCAGATAGAGGTGTTATCAAACCACAGGTCTCGGAACAATGCCGATGCTTCTCCGAGAGCAAAGCAGACTCTGTCCACCTAAAAACATACGACTATAATTTAACAATTTTTTAAATAAAAAAAAAATTAAGGCAATTATTTAAATAAATTATTATTTTTTTAAAAAAACTTGGAAGATTAAATTGATTTCTCTCGTAAATTTTTAGATGGACGAATAGGCAATTACCATCTATAATTCTTAGGAGAAATATGGCAGAGTATTAATCAATTTATTTTTAAAAAAACATATATACCTAGCAATTACTTCCCAGGTCACTTACGAATACAGATTTAACAAACATAATAATACTTTATTAATATATTATTTTCTCTCTGCAATTTTCATAATCATCCCCCCAAATGAAAAACAAAAAGGCTCGAGAATAAAATAGATAAAAATAAAATTGAGACGATCAAAACTAAAAAAAAAAACATCGCGATTTGTAAAATAAAATTAACTTTTGTCTCCTATGAGAAAACAAACATCATTACATCATCTACAGTTTGATGGATTTAAAGAAGATTTTGAAGAAAATGAAAGAAAATTCAATGAAAATGCTTTGCAGTGATTAGATTACATGAAAAAGTAGAGAAAAATTTAAAATTAAAAGAATATGAGTTTATAAAAAAGTCTTAATTCCCTTTCCAAATAAAACTGGAAAAGCAAGTAAGCAGAACAAACAGAACTCTTGCGATCCAGTCGGCATATAGGTAACTCAACTCAGCATTGACCACTCGACCACGGCACAAAGACCACAGAGGATCTCACTCTTCAACCTCAGTTTTTGCAGGTTCATTGGGATCACAGGACCCACCCATCCTCAGGGATGACTGAAATTTCGTCTCTTAGATGCTTTCACAATGCCCTTCCACAGCATAAAGGAAGGCTGTCCAGTAAGTCATGCCTCAACATTAGATCGGTGCCAGCTGATCATATCCAATTAGAGAAGGCATGGAGGTCACTCAAACCTCTCACCCACCCATACAATCACCTCCCATCGATCTCTAAACACTGGTGGGGTTATGTTGGTTCCGGAAGGAAGTGCCACAGTTCAAGTATGTGTAAGGGGCCAACACATCCGGATAGATGGGGCTGACCCCCTAGCAATTCAGCCCAAGTCGGGTCTTTCTTACCAACCAACCCGCCCTCAGCTCAGCCTTCCTATATGACAAGAACGAGGAGCCAAAGGACAGACCAATTCCCAAGGCACAACCACTAAGCTGCCTTGTATCAATGGGCAAGCCAGCAGACCGAAGTACTTACCTGCTCTAAAAGACAAAAAGTATTATAGGCACATAAAGATGATTACCACCCACCGCTAGCCAATAAGAACTTACAATGGGGCACATCTATCCCTTCACCGAAGGCCACGTGCACTTTAAAGGTCGGTCTAATTAGAGGCTGGCAAGTGGCAAATCATACAAAATACGCCACCTCTCTTGCAGAATCTGAATGCAACAAATCCAAAGGCTTCCTTATAAATACTAGACAAGCCTCCGGAGGGCAGGGAGCAATTCAATAGACGCAAAAGAGGGGAGATAAAAAAGGAAAAAGAAAGGTGACACTCGGCACCTGTGCCAAAGAGACGGCCACTGACATCAAATTCCCTCGTAGGAACAATAAAACTCCAAAAAGGATAATTGTCCTTGAGTCTTGGTTTACTTGGTTCTTCCTCCTCCTCGATTGGATAACTCACCCCAGGCCAATCTATTGCCAACAAATCATGATCTAGCAAAAGCCTGTCAAGCATAGTTCAGCGCCCGCCAAAGAATGGAAAAAATTTTTGTTTCCCACTCATCCACATCCCCATCCCCATCAAGCCATATAAATGGCTTGGCCCTTCAAATGCCAGCACCACACCAGCAGTCTCACAGTTTGAGCATAACATTCCGGTAATTGTCCATCCCCTTTTTTGTCCCAACTTGAACCAAACTTAGGCATTGGAGGGGTTTTATCTAGGAAAATTACTCTAGCCCCTACCCTGACTTCTTTTGTGGTAAGCACGACCAAGGTAGAAGTCTCAAATCAAACTCAGCCCAGGTTTCTTGCTATCCAGTCAGACATTAGTCCAGATATGCATCACCAGTGGCATGCCCATGTACTATCCTCGAACCAAATACCTTATCACACACTCCATGTATTTTACATCTCACGAGCTTACCAACTTAGACATTAGAATGTGTTGATGTAAAACGTCTTGAATGGACCTCATAGATAATTAAGTCTGGAACTTGCAGACTCCCTCTGCAAATAGGAATCTCTTGTGATAAAATACTTGAGAATGTAACCAAAAACTCCCTAATTATCGATTGCTATGCTATTTAATGCCATATAAGTATTCAAGTTTGTTTTAGTCAATGCTATAGACTAGGAAATAAAGCTAACAATCTAAAGACTAGAAATGAAATATCCATCCCAACTGATGCCCCAGCACAACGTCCAATCAGTACCCCAACTGATGCTTCTGCAACCATACTCAATGAGTAACAGAGCCGAGCCAATAAGTAAGCCAATGCCTTAGCAACAATGCCGATGGCTGTGCATCAGTAACTTCCTAAATAACCTCGGCAACAAAGCCAATGCTTCCTGTATGTGCATCATGTGTTCTAGGATAATGCCTGATCATTCCGTAACTCCCATTTTCTGTTGGGCTTTCCGAATACAAATAAGGATTAGTAAAATCTACCTGGCTTAAGACAATCAAAATACAGATTCTGGATGCAAAACAACATGAGTCGGTATACCCTTATCTAGGTCATAGTAGAAGCCCCATCACAGATCACTATCACAGTTTCTTCTAAAAAAAAATCCCACCCAGGGACAGCCGGCTTCGAAGCCACATATTGTTTACATGAAGTTTTCTCCTCTCCAATATTAAGTTTGATTGCAGGAACGAGGAAAGAGGGAAAAAGCTTCAGATAGGATGAGACACTGGTTAATCGACCAAGTTAGTTTAGGGAGCTGCTTCATTATTTTGTGGGAGCTTTTCATATAATTTGGAGAGGAAAGAAGACAGATTGTGAAGTCAACGTTAGGGGAAGGATGGGATTGATGGAACTGTTGGAGAGAGTACCCATATCATTACAAAAGTCATAAAAACTGAAAAAAACAATCATATTTATAAGATTATAAAAATATAATATTAATATCACCATTCCAACAAACAATGATATATTTTTTTCCTGCACACAAACAAACTTTCAACTATCAAAAAGGACCAACAGCCAAAAACAACTCCAAAATCCAACCAAACAACCGCTAAATTTGTTTGACAGCCAAGAAATATTTTCTATATTTTTCTAATGATCAAACAAGGAAAAAAAGAAGTCTATTTTATAGTCTACATGAATTTCCGTTTTTTTTTCTCCAAATATTCTCAAATCAAAAAATGGTTTTAGAACCATCAAAATTTCTTTCATTTGAACATGATGACAAAACACTATGCCAATGACACAAGGCATAGGTCTCCTGTTTCCATAATATATATATATATAAACCATCAAACCCAACCCCCCCTCTCAACCAAAAAAGGGTTCTTCTACCTTAATATATTATGTGAAGTTATGAAGTTACAATTACCTTGATTTATACAAAATAAACTTGATGATAAAACACAGCGCCACTCTGGTTGGATTATTTTACCACCACTAAAAAGACAGATTACATCTAACAAGTAAGCCAAAAAAAGTTAGAATATTTTCCCAAAATTTTCCTTTTATAATTGATTGCTCTTTCAGTATACATTGGATGTTTCTTGAAAAATTATCACCTTTGTCGCCCCTCCCCCCCCCCCCACCAAAAAAAAAAAGTAGCTCCTTTTTTAGTCAAAACTACTTTATGAAAAGGGCAATCACCCTTTATAAGTAAACACAAAACAATCCACCAGATACATTTTCGAGCATAAAACTGCATCTTGCAGCACAGCCTCTTCTCTCTCTCTCTCTCTCTCTCTCTCTCTCTCTCCCTCTCATACTATCGTCTTCACTGCTCCAGAAATATCAATGAGAATATGGCCTCCACAATTCCATCCTTTTGAACCTTTTCCCATTAGGACGCTACTACCAGGAACAGCAAATTCAGAGATATGAGTCATTAGCAGTATTACCTGTCAAAAACTGAGCAGACCCAGCAAATGATTTGAAGGGTAATCACGCAGAGCACAACACTCTGAGATCAATCACCAGCAGCATTGGCTGCAGAAGAAGCAGATTCTGCTGCTTTTTTCTCCCGTTGTTTCTCTCTTTTCTTCTTGTTCCTCAGCGCATTCTTGCTTATTTCTCTGGGTTATCAAGGCTAGACAAAGTCAGAATCATCCATCTCAACATGCAAAATGCAAATAGTGTATGAATTAAGCAATTACTTACTGTTCAGGAAGAATTCCCCCAAAAAGCTGCGAACATAAAAAAGTTAATGAGTGCCATGTATCACACACAATAGAAATGCATCACACACAATACAAAAAACAATGTTAAATGCAAAATTCAAGCTTTGGAGAAAAGAAAAAAAATAAATATGCCAAGGTTGGTAGCTGCTTTCAGCCACGACCATTTCACTTCAATCAACCAAAATAACTTGTCTCACTGCTGAGAAAATGGCCTTTAAATTTATTTTTTTGATCTATAGAGCTATGGATTTTATAATTTTTATTCATTAAGGTGAGGTTACTACACTGGTTTTGAAGCTCACAAGTTTAAACCACGAAAAGAGCCTTTTAACAATGCCAAAGATATATATGGTTGTGTACACTTGACATTCCGAAAACCTCATGATATGAGAGTCCTGTGCAATGTACTATCCACATGAAAGGGGTGCCACCAATGGACAAACTCCACTCCACACTCAAACCCAACCAGAAGGAAACATACTACTAGCTACAAAAGAGAAAGCCCTAATCCAGTCCAAAAAGAAACAAAAATAATCAGCACTACCAAATTAAAAGCTATAATTTCGAGACTTCTTTGTTTTCCTATTCAGAATTCCAATTCCACTGAAGCCTCTCAAGTTATTGATCCTTTGCCTCACTTCTAGCCTCCTCTTTGCCCCTACTCTGTTGCAGATTATATTCATCTACTTTATGTAATTCAATTTCTGAAACAGACTCGCAGCTTTATATACTGTCACTTAAGTGAGAAGCCTAAAAGCTTACTGAAGTCCATTATTTTGTTCAGAACCAATTCTGAGAACTTTTCCAAGGAATTTCATCAGTAGTCACCCTTCAAAACAGAAAACAGGTCAGTCCATGATCCTCAAGGCAATTCCGTTTTGCAGCCAACATGAGAATTCTATTATAATCATCACCCAGCCTCCACCAGAATTGAACACACCATCATTCAATAAAGATGGCAAAGAACCAATAATGTTTATGGTGAACACTGATTTTTGCATTTTTATTTTGTGGGTCCGACAACTTTACGGGCGGACTCAGAATCCAACTCGCCAATAAACGCGCCTAAAAAAGCAGAAGCCCAGCAAGATTTCATAAAGTTCAGAGCTCAAAAGGCGCAGTGGTAGGCCCAATCAACAGCCAGTGCAACTCGACTCAGCGGCACCAGCCGAGTGGGTGAGCCCATATGCCACACGTGGTTCCCAGTAGCCGTGGAAGAAGCATCCGCAGATGGTTACCGCCACTATGCCGTAGCCCCCCTCATGAATACGCAGGTGGCACTTGCCATAACCGCCTGAGACAGTTTAGCAAATATTTCCATAATATCCTACCCAAGATTACGCACCCCCAAGATGGTAGTGATGATTCAGCGAATTATCCCCAAGAAGGCAATCGCTGCACGGTGATCTTCATGATCACCCCAACAAAGGAATAATATCCCCAGGCAGTCGAGGGTTGCCATACTCATTCCAAACGTAATCGCTGAGACAGTTTAGCGGATCCACCAGGGCAACCGACAGTTAGCCTTGGTGCCCAAGCAAGGCTGAATCGGCTCTAGCACTATAAATACTACCTTTCATCCCTACAGGCAGAGGAGGGTCCTCCCACGAGGGAACCACCCATGAGGCAGAAGCAGAAACAGAGAAAAGGAGGAGAGAAGAGGAGGAACACACAAAGAGAAGGCTCGGAAGGCATGCCCACTCTCTTCTCGTTTCCTATGAAGCCTCATTCTCTTGCTTTGGCTGATGGTTGTGCAGGCTTTCCGCCGGTTTTGAGTCCTCGCACTGCTAGACCGGTGAAGGCGACTCGTAGAGTGTGGCGTGAGAGCCCCTTCATCTTGTAGCCAAAGTGAAGACCAACGAGTGACCCTCTCCTCACCATCAGCACTCAGGGAACCTTTTCCTCCTCCGATTTACCCATCCGCTTGCTAGTGCATTTATCGGCTGACCACTCCTTAACGAGTGCAAAACTTTCTCCCTCTAATAAGCCGCTCTCTTTGCCGGACGCACTCATCAGAGCTCTGCCCTCCATCTCTTTAAGCTGCACCTAGGTTGGGCACACTCTTCAGAGTCCAATCTTTCATTTCTAAGTCACTCCCTGGTCGGGCACACTCATCAGAGCGCAACTCTCCATCTCTTTACGCCACCCTCCGTTCAAGCGCACTCCCCATAACCCAATCTTCCATCCCTAAGTTGCCTCTCTGTCAGGCACACTCGTCAGAACTCAGCCCTCCATCTCTCTAAACCGCCCCTTAGTCGGGCACACTCATCGAAGCTCAATCCTCCATCTTCAAGCTGCCCCTCAGCAAAGCGCACTCCTCGGAACTTTGTCCTCCATCTCATAAAACCGCTCCCCTACTGAGTGCACACAAACACTCAATCCACCATTACACGCATCTACGTATCATTTATTTACTGCTATCTTTCTACATATTTGAGAAAGGTTTCTAATTTGAATATCAAAGGATATACCAGGGAGCAAGTTCTCACCATTCTCTGATCTTTTGTTTGTTGGTTGTGGCGTGTAGGATTCAGGTTCGAAATAATAAGGATCAAACCCGCTTCAATTCGACCCTTTCAAAAGATCAAATTGCTCCCTAACTTATTCGATAATCTGGATCTAGAGACACATAATTATTCCTACTTATTTCTTGTTATTTTGTAGTAATTTTTATTTAAATTACGTAATTAAATTATATCTTATTATTATACAGGTTTTATTTCTTAAAGAAGAATTTTTAGAATAAAAGTATGCAAATAGATTATAAGGAGCCTTCTTTTGTCAATCCATTGAGCCGATTGAAAAAACATGAAAAAGAAGAGCAAAGTTAAATTTTTGAAGGATTAAAATATATGTATATATTCGAAAATGCATATATATATATATATATATATATGAAAAAAAGAAAAAAAAATGAAGAAATAAAAAAAAATAAAAACAGTAAAATCGTTAGGAGACTAGAAGTCTCCCATCGCTTCACTCTCCTCTATAAATAGAGGGTGAGGCAAAGTTTGAGAAGGGGTGAGTCTGCCAAAAGGCAGAGAGAGAGAGAGAGAGAGAGAGAGAGAGAGAGAGAGATAAAAATAGAGAGCAGCGGTGCAAAGTAGAGAGTGAGCTGTGCGCGAAGCAGAGGAAGGGGAGTAGAAGAGAAAAACAGAGGGAGAGCAATGTGCAGTAGGCAAAGGAAAGGAGAGAGAAAAGACAGTGTGGGGGAAGGTTTGGTGGATGTTTAGAGTGCTAGCTTTTGTTCCACAAATTTAATATTAGGTCTTGTTCAAATGTATCATTTTGTACCTACAAATCTTAGCTTACTATGAAATTTATTTCCACATTAGTTCAACTCTAGCAATTTCGTATCGCTTTTTTTATTTTCACTGCTTAGTTTAGTTTTGGGTTGATATTGGAGCCTCATAATTTTTCGTTGTTTTGTGTTGCGAAAATCAATACTTTACGACTGATCATCGAAATCATTTAACATTTAACAAGTTTATATTTCTATTGTTTAATTTCTTGTATTTTAATTTCTGTCTTCTTATTGTCTCAGCCTTGGATAGTTAAGCCACCGCCGCTCTACTAATTTTATATTTATATTATTTAGTTCTAGCACTTTATTTATTACCTTTTTTTTTTATTCTGAGCTTTGGCTTTGGATAGCTGAGCTACCACCATTCTTTTAATTTTATATTTTTACATTTTAAATTTATGCACTTTAATTTCTGTTGTTGCTGGACGGCATAATTGCCATAAGCATTTTAATTTCCGGTAATTTTAAATTTCGTTGTTTAATACTTTGTATCTTTAAGAAAACTTATGGCCAAACTATAACTATTACAGCCATCCCAATTATCACCAACTTAATATTTTAATTCTCTGTTAATATTTATAAAATATAAAATAGTTACGAAATTAGTTTCACGTAAAAAATTAACTCTCCGTGGATACGATACCCGACTTACCAAAAAACTAAACTGAATCCTCGTGCACTTGCAAAGTTAAAAAGCACCATACCTATTGAGGTTCCGTCAATTCAACTCCTTCACAAATTTCTCTTTGAGACTTTCTGATTAAGAACTCCTCACAATCATCAGCACTCGACATTAGTCGAAAGAAAAATTCTCTGCAATTATTTTCCAGATTTAAACAGTTAAACACCATCCACCGACATGCCTCAAACCCCCAACTCAATAGGAGGATAAGAGGAATTCTTCACTTAACATGCGAGAATCCCATCCTCTCAATTAACTCCACTCAAATCCTGACATTGGTCATTCCTAATACAACCAACAGTTCCACAGTTAAGAAGCTCATCATTACCAAAGGATCTACCAGTTGATTGATAACATTATCCTCTTGTTTAGTAGACAAATGAGAAAAGAGATGATTATTAGAGTACGCCTGTTGACATGTTCAACAAACAGCAATCTGGCCTGTTCAACGAAATTCCACAAATGGCCTCCTGAAAAAGACATCCCAAATTAGAAGCTCATTCACAATCAGTTCCACATACCCGTGCTCATGCATACACTCAGTCTCATGAGCAACCATCAACCAGTCAATACCTGATGTAGGACGGGAAAGGAGAAGATGGACAGAAGACAATCTAGAGGAAAACGGGAACTTATACAGAGATAGGAAGTAACAAGGGGAAGAACAGAGGAAGAAGACTTGGAAGAGGGTGAAACCCAAGCTATGTTGCCACAGACCCACCTAGGCTCAGAAATCAAAGCTTGGCGCCTCAAATTACTTAGGCAAGGCTCAATCTAAGAGGCGAGCATCATTTTTTGAGGCTCAAGGAGCATGCCTTAAGCATGACATAGATTATTTTTTAAAGATAATTTTTTAAAAAAATTAGTCATTATATTTAATTGGTAAATATGGCTATACATCATACTAAATTAAGGAATAATGAAAATCTTGAATGATAAGTGCCTACATGGCTACTACATTGGAGTTAGTAAATAATGAAAATTTTTAAGTTAGAGACATATATAAAGATAAAAAAGTCAATCAAGCCTATAAGCTAAGAAAAAAAAAAGAAAATAAACTTCTATTTAATGGTGATGATATATATTAGTCTTTACTATGAATATCTTAAAAATAATATTTTAAATTTGTTGATATAGTTCCAATGTATTTGTGAATAGTTATGTTAATTAATTGTTATCTTTTATATTGTTATTTAAACTGAGTGTATAATTATTAACAAAAATTTATATATATTATATTTCTTATTTTATTACTAACCTTAACAAATCGAATTCATAACAAGAAGATCATATATGCATATTTTACAAATCAATGCCTCACTTCCACCAAGCCTGAGCCTGCGCCTATGCCTAGATCCCAATGACCCTTTGCACCTTGGCGTTGACTTGCATCTTTAACTACACTAAATCCAAGGCCAGAAGAGCCCAAATGGACAGAATAAATGATCCCAAACAATTTACCCATCTGGCAGGTAGCCCAATACCAAGGTAAGTTGATTCCCCAAGCTCAAAACGAGAATTCAAGACACATTCATGTTCACACACGCACGCACGCACACGCATCACTTGCAAAGTCAATCCCAAGCCTATGTAGAAGCAGAGGGGTTGCATTCGGTTGTAGACAGCTAGCATAAAACTTCTGCAAGATCACTTAAAGAGTCTGACCATGTTATAACTTTTTGAAGATTGCCTCAAACCACAACAGAATGATAAGTTCCATAGATGCATATATCGGCCGATACGATATGTATCAGCCGATAAATATTGGTATCGGAGACCTCCAACACCAATATTTCTTGATACTACATTAATATTGTAATGTATTTACGTATTAGCCAACATGCCGATATATTGACCAAGAGAGGACTGTCAATTTATGAGTTCTAGAAATTTTTTTCTATCCGATATATTTGATACCAATACGTATTACACAATATGTCCAATACTGATATGATTGTGACCGATACCAATACTTTCATCCATGAGTTCTATTGTTGTCCTACATTTGAAACATCAATGCATTTGAATCTAAAACAACATTAGCAACACATGGACAACTAATGCTGCATTTTACGTGTTGTTTTCCTACCATGAATGAGCATGGAAGGGCCATTCAATCAAAGTAACAGAAAACTGTTCATTCTCACTCGTTCAAACCAATCCTCAGCAGAGAAATGCAACCCTAGTGGTCTCATTCACACATCATGTGAAACCCTCTCCCCGTCAAAATAATAACAATAATAATAATATGGTAAGTCAAGCTACCTACAAAAGGCACAAGCAAAAGTACAAGAAATACACAAGGCAGACCAGAATAACAGGGTGGTTTGCAGGTACAAGAAATACACCAGCAGACCAGAATAACAGGATGGTTTGCAGGTACCTCTGCCTGAACAGCAGCTGCATTCTTAGCGTGAGGTGGACAATATGCAGCAGGCTTTTGTCTAGGGTTGGCAGGTGATGGTTTTGTAGGGCCCAAGGAAGACTTTGAACCTTGTCCTGCAAGTATCCATCTTTGTCACATTTATCAAGAACACACAAGGAACATATCTGAGAAAGGACAAAGTAATTATGACTATGAGATTAACCCTCAGTTTTGGTGGCTTGAATCTTCAATGAACCAATAGACTTCAAAAGTTCAGCAATATCACTGAATCTATCCGTTGATTCTGGTTTCCAATCAGCCTGCAGCAGGTAGTAAAGCCAATGAAACAGGAAAGGGAAATCTCATGGGAGAGCATAAAAGGTAGTAGCTATACTAACCTGATACAATTTGTCAAACATCTTCTTGTAGAACAATTCGCCATTGTGGTGGAAAATTGTAATCCTAGTGTAAGTACAATAAAACCAAGGAAGATTGCATGAGAAACCCAAAATACCATAACATAGTCACCACAGTTCCTCACATCCCCTTGAGAACGGTAAATTGGATCATTTGTCATTCAGTTCAAATCCCATGAATCATTTTCAGTTTCACTAGAACTCATGCCAAAAGGGAGGTAAATAATGGCCATTCATGTCAACAAGGTTAACTGTACAGTGAAAGCCAAAAGACAAAAGAAAACATCTCCATTGCTTTTCCATGCACTGTGAAAAATTAGTTGCTGTCTTCAGCAA
The DNA here is from genome assembly GCA_033239525.1 of Nepenthes gracilis. Classification (NCBI taxonomy): domain Eukaryota; kingdom Viridiplantae; phylum Streptophyta; class Magnoliopsida; order Caryophyllales; family Nepenthaceae; genus Nepenthes; species Nepenthes gracilis. Next base: position 29,747,508 of record BSYO01000002.1, on the reverse strand, counting down.
AAAAAAAAAAAGACTTACTAGTTAGGACACTACACGTGTTTTTTCTGCACCATTGAAGACATTAGTGAGGGCCAATCCCACTACGGAATATTTTTTAGTACATGCTATCCTACTACATTGCATGTATGAGAGCACAAGGTAAAAGTTGACAGCTGAAGCTTTCCCTACCTGGCAAGGTAACTACAGCCCCAGCACAGGAATGAACATCTTGATGTGACAGCCATCAGAAAAGAAAAGCAAAGAAATTGAAAACAACTGTTCCAATGTACCGAGGTTCTCGGGAAACTGGAAGATCCTAGTCACTAAAAAGGGCATTTATTTCATAGCAACAACTCAATATGTCAAACGAGAGGAGTTATTTATGATATAACCAATTTTTAGGAGTTTCTCAAGGGTACAAAAAATTCACATTTCAATGAAATTGAAGTACAATAAAATCTAGTTAACAGTTTCACTAGATGGAGAATATTCACTTGACTTTGGACGAGTAATATGCCTAAGTTTCTCACAAATTAGATAGGAGCTACAAACTACAGTAAAAGTTTCCCGGTAGAAACTTAACTCATAGAGCATGACAAAAGAAACCTACCATGACATGGCATGACATAAGGAAGATAACAAAAACAATTAGCAAAAATTTGGTCTTTAGCATCAAGTGCAGCAAGCAAACTGTACAAATCATACACATCCAGCAGGGTGTGCACAAACAAGGATGGGCAAAGTGCTTCCTTTCTTGGGGCCATGTTTCCAAGGAAACCTATGGTACAAAATTATGAAGCCAAAGATTATCATACCCATTGTCAACTTGCAATCTTGGAGCAGTTGTTGCAGTCATAAAATAGCATCCATTGGGGGCCCATTCACTTGTTACAGAGCACTCAGACTTTGTCGTGCCAAGCTTCTTTTTCTCTAGGCAATCCCAAAAAACCTGAGGCATGAAAGAACACAGAAATATGCAAGTGCAAGAATTCAAGGCATAGAAATAATTTCTCCAGCGAATTTGCAGATTTATTACTGAAACATTTGAAACATAAGCCCAACACAGGAAAAAGTTGAAAGAAGAGAGCATCTAGAACAGTTGATGAACAAGACAGCAACATGAGCCAAAAAAATAGTTCAGGATAAAATGTAACCACTGTTATAACATTATCAGTTCATTTGAAGAAGTTTCATAAAGGCAGACACACATACACGAACAGAATATCACTGATTGAAAGCAATTCTATTCACATTAAATAATGAAGATATTATCTAAGAAACCAGAGATGCCTCGATCAAATTTAGAAATCAATTTTGACAAGGAATTTTAGAATAGAAGACAATTAGTTTTCCTATCATTTAATTTTATTTTAGTATTTGTTATTTAGGAGATATTGTCCCTCCTAATATTATCTCTTAGATTTTATTTCATATCATAGTTATTATCCATTGACAGATTTTTTCCTCCTTTTTATCCTAGGATACAAGGACTCTAATAACTACTACACTGTTTATTTTCATAGAGAAACTGCTTCTAGAGAATTCTCTCTTCCTTAGGTGTTTTCATAGGTTTATGCTTTGTCCTTGGCGTTGCTGACCAACCTGGACAGTTCATTTACTACACATCAATCAGTGGGGTTTTGAATATTGCCAAGATTAGGTCTTGTGTAGCATAGCATTGAGTTGTAGTAGGCTTATTAACCTGGGTATCCTCTTCCATGTCTTTCAGTATCAAATTTCATTTGATGTCCATGGTGGATTTCTTCATCATGCGACTTTAGCACTTGCAGTGTTGTGGAGATCTTAAGGAATCCTTTTCAGCCTAAACAAAGCAGGCAATTTGTTGAAGCATTGCCATCGCTAACAACTGTAAACTTTTATTGCCAATACTACAAGATCAACAAATACACCTAAAAATATGGGGCTGTTACAACTATGAAAGTACAAAAGAATCACACTCAATACCTAATATGCCTACTTCATAGTACAGGTGACTCAATTGTATACTAAAAAGATAAAAATCAAATAATTAAAGGTAATAAACAATAAAATGATATCAAAAATGATAAATTTTAAGCTAAATGAAAAAAGATGAATTCCTAACTACTTAACCTCTTTTGCTCCTGTAGCTAATCTCTGTAACACTACCATAATTAAAGGTAATAAACAATAAAATGATATCAAAAATGATAAATTTTAAGCTAAATGAAAAAAGATGAATTCCTAACTACTTAACCTCTTTTGCTCCTGTAGCTAATCTCTGTAACACTACTAGTGCAAGAATCAATGAGCACCATAACATCCTGTGTCAATCTCCCCAGCTTAATTGGAGCTCAACCCTGATCTTCAAAGCTCCAATTAGAAGCAGGCAATAAGGCAATAGACAATTGGGCTAGCGCTACCCTCTCTTTATGAAGTGCAATGGGCCATTATCCATAGATTATTGGATCAAAACCTGGTTTTGATACCAATTTGATCCGTTAAAAAAATATTATGTCTAGATTCGTTAATATTACTTCTTGATTCTCTCTAAATTCATAGACATTCACGTCTCCATACCTTTGCTTGATGAACCGTGAAATAATTTCCAAAACCAAGCTTATGTTTACACTCCATCTTGAGATTTAGGGGAATGCTAAATTTATGTTTCCTGATTTGTTTAGATAATTTCTTGATTTTCTAAATTATATCCATTTAGAAAGAATATTAATGCTATCCTTGTTTAGGCTTCCTTAATCTATTAAGCCATGTCTTGTACTTGGTTATGCTTAATTAATTCAGTTAAACACAACCAGCATTATTCTTATATAATGTAGAATTACGACACTCAAAATGGAGAATTACATTCATTTAAAATCTGGGAAATTCAGAGAACAAGTGATTGATTATAACTAAGGGATGACAATCATATACAAAGTTAACTGCACCAGGCCAAATGAAAAAAAAAAAAAAAATCTAGATGGTAAACATAATTGACTTTCTCCTTTGACCTTTTTTCCTCCTTGGAGTATATGATTTGTAAAACCACTGTAAATGGTAGCTATATTGCAAACCCTTCATGGAACAATAAAACGTTCCAAGCCATGAAGAATATGCATCATAGGCCCACAAGCCTCAAATACTGAACAACCCTGGGGGCTGATTTTATAACATACTTCATTAATAGTGAGCTTTGATAGGATACTGCCCCCAACCTCTTAGCAAAAACTAATAGCATATTCTGAAGAAGTTTCTTAGTTCAGCTCAGAGATTGAACAAGAAAAACTAACCAGGGAGTAGAAGAGAAAAAAAGGCAATGCCAAACTGAAAATTTAAAACATTAAGCTTTTATTCCTGTAAATAAACTATTTCTCATTCCAAACAAACCAGAAAATAGCAAAAGGTCCTGTAAATGGAAGCATGGTTTCTGCTCTTACAGCTCCAAGGAACTGCACATGCTACTCTTAGCAACCAACATGGCTCCTCCAAGCTAAGAGGAACAAGAGTCTTCTCAACAACGTGCTATTCGGTGTCAAAATACAGTGGTTTCTAGATTGCACCCCATTTCTTCAAAGAACAGTAGTTGTACCATCAGCAATTGCCAACTGCTTCAGTGTCAACTTAGTTCTAAGCTCATAAAGGACAATTAGACGTCCAATTTATTACATTTTCAGAAGAAGCATTTTTCTTTGCTTCAGCAACCAACGCACTGTTTACCAAACAGAATGCCTGAATTCGTCGCACCCATAGTCTATCATCCTTGGCCACTTAGCAGACTTCGTTAAAGCTATTTGCTCACTATGTGTTGTTTTCTCAAGCAAGTGGTCAAGCCATTAGTCCATCTAAGAGTTCTATCATCCTTGGAAGGGTTCATGCAAATGTTAAGCAGTAAATTCCAGTGTCTAAATTGGAAGAGGGCATTTTCTAAATGAGACAAATGGCCATTTATTTTTAGTGGCTTCGTGATTCTGAATAAAGAATGATTAGCTATTGCTTATTAAGGTCCTAAAGCAGAAATAAATCTTGGACTGCAAAATGCCTTAGTTATGCACAAAGCGTACAACTTATCCAAGTAGCAAATGCTGCAGGAGATTTTTTTTGTGATTCTGCTCATAATTTTCCAAGAATTAAATCTGGCAGTTTGTTTGCAAAAGACAGTAAGAAGAGGAAGTAATCTATTAAGACCTAGCATCATATGTTGGCTCATGATGCTCAGCTTCCTAAACAGAAACTCTGCATATGGGGTGTTGCACCTGCAATACTAATTTTTTATGCAATCAAGAGTGAATCCAGATATCATATGCTTTTCCAAAGTGAAAATGAAAAAGGTGTCTGCTCTACCGTGTCTTAGAAAATTATGCTGCGAGTCAGAAATTGGGAACATAACTTCATGGTGAATTTGTTCACGGAAGTATCAAGGGGCAAGATCAAGCTTCTATCATCCAGAGAACCTTATTTGCTACAGCAGTCTGCTACTTATGGCATCAAAAGAAAGCATAGGTTTTTCTAAAACAAGAATGGGAATGAATGTTCTAATAGTTATAATTCTCAATACAGTTAGTTTAAGATTGGGGAACTGAGTTGATTGCTCAGCTTAGTTTTTGAGATGTGTTTTTTGATTCCATGTAGGGTTTTCCCTGAAGGACCCTAAGATACTTAAGGCAATTTTTTAAGTCTAGGGTCCCTCACCCCAGGTACTTGTACATACTTTATAAACTAACGAAAGTACAAAACTTGCCTATCAAAAGATCCAAAAGGCTGCCAGAAATACTTTCATCTGGTTTTGTTATTATCATCATAATATCATCTCCTCTTACCCAAGATGTGCAATCCCTTGAGAACTACTCAGGTGGACAAACAAGAACGAACACTGGGAAAGAACAGAGGAAGAAAAGAAGCCAGGAGAGAAATAAGATGAGAGGGGAAGGGACAATCTGAATAGCATTCAGTAATCATCAAAAAACAGAATAAACATAGGTCAAGGAGCACATATAAGGAACCCAAATAGACAAAAAAATTTAGGAAACAAAAGATATGTCATAAAATGGAATATACAAATATTCTATATATACAAAATATAATGAACAAAACTGGTAATCAAGAAAACTAATCCTACTGTGCCGGACATATTTGTGCCTAAAATCTTTCAATTCGCCTTCATCAACACTTATTTTTACAACCAAGCACACCTCAAGAGCTAGCAACTATGATCATTAGTATTCTGAACTGTTATGTCCTTTTAAATTGCTTTCACCTTCTACAATGCCATTAATATATACCACTCCCTTAGAATACAAGCCAAAGAAATTCACGTGTCCTGCCAGATTTTGCATCAATGTTGGTGTCAAAGAAGATGTTGTAGATAAAAACTGCAGTAGATAGCTTTCAATGAGTCATCACAAGTACTGAAGATTTCCAAATTGTGGACACTCATCATAAAATTTTTAACAAAAATCTTTAACATGCCAAAACATAGCCTCGTTGCTGCATTTCTCTAACAAGCAGGAATAGAGCAAAAACCCATCATGGATCATACATACTACCCTAATCCTACATTTGGTTGAAGAGAATAGAAATTCTATTCCCTCTTTATTCCCAGTGGAATAAATATTTCTTTGTTTGGTTACAATTTAACCGGAAATAAATATTTTCGTGGGATTAACTATTCCTATGTTATTATTATTATTATTATTATTATTGTCACTGTTGTTACTATTATTATTATTATTATTATTATTACTGATATTATTATTATTATTATCGCTATTATTATTATTATTGTCACTGTTGTTGTTGGTATTATTATTATTATTATTATTATTATTTCCACCTTCTTTCTCATACTATTCTACAAACCAAATAATAGAATACTAATTTTTACCTTATTCTATTCCGACATCCAAACATGGGAATAATAATTTTCAACTCTACTCTCATCCTATTCTATTCCCTGGGAATAACTATTTTATTCCCACCTTATTCCATTCCAACAATCAAACGTACCATAAGTGGCTCTTACAGAATATCAAAAGAATTGACTAGGATATGCCCAGCAGGCTTTTTAGAAGGATAGAAGAAGTAACCATTCATGCACCAAAACAAATAGAAAACTTGTAGAAGACTGTCATTTCCCTTGTACACCTATTTACCCTCATATCTTGAAAGGCCATTTATTCTTATCTTCCTCTCCAGCGAGAAGCGAGATTTCTCCTCTCTCTATTCAAACCTGTTCTTGATATATCCTCTTATCTTCCAAAGAGATTTAGGACCATTCTTATCATGGGGGTTTTTTATTTCATTTGTTCACTTTGCCCACTCTTCTTTCATTAATGCAGAATTATTATTCCAACTACCAGATCACAACAATTTTCTTTATGCTACTATGTCAATCACAAAATGTATTCCAAAAGTCTGACAGCCATTTTTAAAATGCAGTGGCATGTACCATCCTCTTAGATTTTTAAGATGCCCTCAAAGTAGTCATGGATTAAGTCTGGATGTACTGCCTTCACACATATCTTAGATACCCATATAGAATTTTTGGAAAAACATACCAGGAAAACAGCACAATTTGCAATATAGATTATCAAGAATAGGAAGGTCAAATGAAGAATCTAACGACTACAACAACATCACATTATGAGTTAATCAGAGACCATAAACAGAAGAAAGGAAATGCAGTTTAACAAACCATATCACCAGGTAAGTTCCCAAAACCAGCCAAACACAAAACTGTCATTGATTCAAGGATTAAATAATGACGTTAACATTCAAGCAGTTCCAATATCCAAGAAAGCAAAAGAATGAAATGAACAGAAAAAATAGTGTAGTATGACTGATCCACTGGAGGATACATCGCCCTTTTGGATTCCAACGGATGGTATTGTAAGGACCTGATCCAAGCTCAAGGAGAGGATTGCACTTCTTGTCAAACACTGTGACCCTTGCAGGCATAACTAAAAGTAGTTTAAGGAACAATACACATGCAGTAAAAACACAGTAGTGCAATCAGCAACTAAGAAGCAACTGACAATTTTCCAGCAGTAACCTACTACCCAACAGCAGCTGACAAAAAATCACATTTAAGCAATTGATTAAGCTTACTGACTTTTGAAAGATCATAAGCAGTGGATGATGGCTACAGTTTTGACTCAACTAGTTATGCTCTCTTTCAATTAATAGGAAAGTAATATTTCATGCCATAAAAATATCTCTCACATTTTTGGGGTGAACCCATATGAAAAACATTAAAAAAGGGTTCCATATTTGACCATTATGCTGAGCCACTCAAGTGAGTTTTTTAATCAATAAGAACAAGTTATACTCAAAAAAGACACAAGCCGTGTGTCACCTAAATTCAAAACTACAACCTCATTCACTAAGTAACCAAACAACATAAGTGATATAGCAAAGAAGCTCCAACCCACCCTCCCAACAGCATAACTAGACAAATCTTGAACACTAAAGCAAAGAAAAATAAATCAATCATATAATTCATGTTCCACTAAGTTCTCTTAGTGTTTTGTCCTTTCTACTCTTTTCCGGCATTGATTTTGCCACCACGTAGCCTCAATGTCTTCAAAAAGGTTTGAGGTCTTCTCTTAATTTCCAACCAGATTTAAATCATTGCTGAGGCGGCGTTGCGGCATAGCATAATGGTCAGGCAACAGCAACTGTGAATGGTTAACACTAGAAAGTCAATCATAAGGCATAGAAATGAGAGAATTTTAGAATAGATGATAATTCTAAGGCATTTAAGGAACTCTAGTGATAATTTTTTGATGATTTGCAAGATGTATTATTAACAATCATTATTTTTAGGTATTTAATGTAATTATAAGTTGTAAAATATATATATATATATATATATACACACATACTTATTGTTGATCTAGTATGCATGAATATGTCATATAAATGTTATTATAAAGAAATCTCATGTGATACATATAATTACCTAGCATACATGAGCATATATCAAAAACATATTCAGAAAATTTATACTTAAACACATATAAAGAAAGTATAAAAATACTTGCAAGGACTATGATCTCACTAATTCTTTTCACATTCACTGCCAAAATCAATGACTTGGGGGATCCTGAGATTGACTTTCAATCTCATAATTTTGTGTTTGCCGTAGTTCTCACCCCCTTCTATAGAATAGGGATTAACATTGAAAAAAGAGGAACCAAAACATACATATCCAACTAAGTAAGAAGTGAGAAATGTAAAAAAAAGGGTCCTAGGAAGGAACCAATACAAATTGTAGCTGGTTGTTGGAAGAAGGAAGCCGGCAAGTGGAGAAATATAGTAGGCGAGTGGGAGAAATTTGTGCGAATCTGTACGAATTTGTAGCGGCTAATACATATCAACTATATTAGTCCTACCAGCCAATACACGCATGAGGGAGGCTAGGGACATATCGGTCCGATACCATATTGGACACTTAATTTCTTGATACTTATTGAATGATATTTGGTTCTATGTTTGCAGAAAAAAAATAACAATAAAAATAAAAGCCAAAACTTAGTAATGCCATTATTTCCTGCAGCAGTACCACATGTACCTAATTTGAACTTCAAAATGATTGATATCCTCCCATAAAAAAATTCCTTGAACTTACTAGCAACATCCCAGTTGACATTCGCAAAATTTCAAAAAAAAAAAAAAAAAAAAGAGGAAAGAAAAAATCAGTAAGCTTCTTGTATCAGAACACTCCTTGGATCCCAATAGGAATAGGGAAATTCTCAGCCCCACTATCAGGATACAATAACAAAGGATAGTTCTCAACAGTTCCACATTTTATGCTACCTAATCTTTTGGGAACAGTTTTCCAATACTATTATGCTGTTAATATTGAAATTGATATATTACCCTAAAGCAGGATTGAACAAGGATAAGGATACATCCATAGACAACAGCGAATTCTGTACCAGAATAAGACCACTGAACATCATGGATAGGTCCCTCTTTTCCTGTCAATGTTATCCAAACAATCAGTATCCTGTAAACAGAACTGACTGGCATTCTGATGATAAATGTCAAAACAACATACGAAGAGGTACAAGGCCTTCATGGTTTCCATCTGTAGTCAAGTAGTTCAGCTTTGATTCTCCATAATAACTCTGGTTGGTTTTGTCAACATCTGATTGTGCCACGGCAAGAAGTCCAGTAGAACCACAATTCCAATGAAACTGCACAGTGGAGCAGCGGAAGAAACTGCGGCGGGCAAGAGGTTGAGAATTAACATCCTTTCCACAAGAAAATATCTGAACGCTAGCAGGAACCCCCTAAGTGACAGAAATTGAGGTAAAGAACACCAGAGCATTAGAACAAGTAAATGATGGGATGAACACAATTATGAATGCATAAGAAGTGAACATCAAGAAAGATGTATCAAATGCATCTAACAATTCTCATATTAATCTTCCCACTTTTATTATGACCTGCAAATATTTTGACAATGGCCTTTGGACTTGAAGCACTTTCACACTATTTATAATCATTATTCTTTCATAAGAAGCATAAAAGGGGCAGAGTCCAGTTTGAAGTTTGAATCCCGATGTAATACCAAATACATTTCCCAGACCTGGCATAGATACAACAGAAAACTCATGGAACCGTAAATATTTATTGGGAACATCAAGTCCATATTCTTGTATGGCCCTCATTGTTGCCCCAACATTGGGAATTCTTGTTTGTAAAAGATGGATGAATAAATGCAGAATACTGAACATGCAAAAATTAGAGAAACACACAATATAGAAGTCCAAATTCTACATTGCTCCTCCACAAAGGTGATAATATAAATTTCGTCAAGAGTTGTAACCACAAACCTTGGATTCTGGAACAAAAGCTGCAACATGTGATCCAGGTTGCTTAGAGAGTCCTACAGCAGCTACACCCGGAATTCTTAGGCGAGATACAATTCCTTTAGAGAAATCCGCAGGGTCAAAAAATTGTATTTCATTTGTGGCAAGCCGACATGCAACAGCTTCATCTGAGCAATATAAAATTAAGGGCCTGTATGGCACACAAACAGCATTACAACATCTCAAGCAAACTATATACATGACAGCAATGGATAATCATAGCTCTGTGTTTTCTTGCTAGGAAGCACATATACTTCCGCTGCTTTGGCGTATCGGTGTTGAGCATGCATCAAACACTCTCCAGACAAGCTTTGACATGTTCAAACTTTTTTATACCTCGCTGAAACACATTTGGGACACACTAGCTATATAAACAGAGAATGGAAACAACATGACACATTTTGGCTCTTTTTAATTTTCAAAACAATTAAAGAGGTCTCTCATAAATTTATATTTGTGCTAATTACAAAAGGATCCAATAACTATTTGAACCCATTACTTAAGGAAAAACAAAGATAAAGAGCTTATTGTAGTCTTAAAAATTTCTTCCAACTAGAAATTATAGAGCAAGAAATATTACAAAAAAATGTTTTCAGTAGCTATTTACCAAGCAAATGTGAGAGAGAGAGAAAGAAAGAGAGAGATCATATAATCCACGAATATGCCATTTGAAGGGTATGGAGTTTATAGAACATATTTAATGTAATATAAAGATAAAGAGAGAGATCTTATAATCCATGAGTATACCATTCATATGGGAATGGAGTTTAGAAAACTTATTAGTGCAGAATAGTGATTTTTTATTAATTATAGAATGATATTAATAAAAAAAAATCACAGCTTTTAATTGAAGTATCCCTAGAGTGGTGTTTACTGTAATTTTGAAAGAGTATGTACCACCATGTCCATAGTGTGTCATGTCATGTCCATATCATGTCTATAACAGTGCTTCTTCGTTCCCTTAGTCCCTCCCCTGGCCCCTGACTCGACCCCAAAGCAAGTGTCCAGTCTCATAAAGCTCACGATTTGGTAAACCCATTACCAAGTTTTCACGTTGATTGCACTTTTCATCAAGCAGAGGGAAACTTTGTGCTCAACAGTTAATAACTAAATATGAATTGTCCTACAAGTTTAGGCCAGAAACAAACTCCTGACAAGCAGTTTGATGGAAATAATGGTTCCATCAATGAACTACACCATGAAGTTTCAGCATCTCAAAACGAAACAGATCATATATAAAATAGAGAAATTACAGCTTAGGTAAAAATTCACAAATATATAAACCAGAGAAACACAGCTTAGGTAAAAATTTTGAAATATTATTTGGAAACTTCGCTGAAATACACAACTTTCGAACACATACCACGTAGTTTTTGTCATGTTCTTTTGAAAGTGGTCGTATACGGCAGCACCAGTCTCAATCTTCCACAATTTCACATTCTTTTCTTGCGGTGATGAGGGCTTCTGAAATGTTTGAAGATAAGTGCCATGAGGGGATAAGGCGGCTGCAGCTAGGTTTGGCACTTCAAAGGATCGGATCTCCGTATATTTCGTGAAATCAAAGATGCTCACAACAGAATCAGGTTTAACAACCATCAGCCTAGACCCATCCTCACTAAAATTTGCACTCGAGCACGGCAGTTTTTCCAGCTTGATATTGGGTTGACCGTTGTTGAATGGCGGTCCAGTCCATATACAAAAACCGTCTGGTTCTCGAACTAGAACAGAAAGGAGAACAAAATTATAAGCACAAAAAATATCTGGATTATGGATCAATAATACTAGCACATGTTTTCGGCTGATTACCTAATATCTCCAAAGATGGATCGGGTTCCACAACCGCCATTACAGGCTAATGGAAAATGCTCCCGGACGATAACGCACAAAGGTATAAGTTGCGCCTTTGGCAAATATGAATCCGACGCCCACGAATTATCCCGATACTGACTCTCTGTTCGTCAGACTAAGAAAAAAAGAAAGAAAAAGCATAATTTCAGCAGTTTTCAGACCAAGATCATATCACCTAAGAAGTAGAAGCCAGCCTCCTCCTCACCACATACAGAATGTAAAGGGAAACTAAGGCTGTCAAATCACGAACATCGAATTGGAAAAATGGGTATAAGATTCAAGCAAACCTAATCAGCTAAATCATAAAATTAGGAAAAGAAGAAAATTACAACAAACAAGAAGAGTATTAACCCAATTCGTTTAAGTCAAATTCAGTCTGAAAGATGCTAGGTTAAGATTTCGAGATGCTAGGAGATTGAGAAAGTGGCTGAGCGACAGGAAAGATACTGCACACCACGAGCCAATATCGAGTGCCGCCTTTGCCGCTGACACAACGATGTAAGTCGCCCGCTCTTCGCTCACCGCATCGCTATCGCAGTGAACCTGCGGCTCCTCCTCTCCTGAAGTCACTGGCTGGTTCCATTTTTGTCACTCACGATCGCGGCTCGCTGGCTCCAAAAAAGTACTCTGCAATTTTATCTTCAGTTTTATTTGCCTAGAATTTGTTATCTACGATTGTAACGTTAATTTTAATCTAATTCCTTTTTAAATCATATAATAATATACTTATGATGTCGAAAATATATCTCTTTAGGTATGCAACCCTGAAATATGATTTATCAGGCAGATCCCCATCCAAGATGACAAAAAGTGAAAGGGTTTGTCCCTAGACCACGCGGGATGGACCTACAGCTTGCACCGATGTAGAAACTCTTCCACAGTACATTGAGGCGCTCCCTTACATCTGCAGAGGTTGTCGTGGCGGTTCGTTGCTGAGTAAGGCGATGATGCCAAGAGTAGTTCGTTGATGGAGCTTGGGAACTTACTTCCAAATAGCTTTGATGCTAGTGCACTTACATACCAATTGAATTAAACTCAATAGTGGCTGATAATAATTTAGAGCCCCAAATCACCACCCCAATTAGCAACAGACCCTTGTTAATAAAGGGTTGATCTAATCTATGCTGACTAGGCTAATCATCCATCATGGACTAACCTGTTAGTGTTCAGGCCCGAGTAGAAAAGCTCCTATGATCAGCAAAACGAACCTATTATTTATGCTGGTGTAGCCAAGCTGAAACAGCTTTATCCTAAGGACAAAATAATAAGTTTTCAACCCATCAAGGTTAAGTTAGAGCTCCGGGTGTCACATGCATATTGATACGCATATGATGCCAAAAAAGCAGATACAATGTCTATTTATAACCATAGGGGGTGATAAAAAAAAATTAAACATCCAATTTCAACTCCTATTTCACAGAGCAACGAGTTTCTAACTACATAGTAGCTGAGCATTTTACATAGAATAGAATTGGTATTCAAATAAAACTAGATAATAGAATTTTTTAAAAAAAATGAGAATAAAAATAAAAAATAGAGTTAAAAATATTTTTATAATTTTTTTCATATAAGACTCGCATTAGAACACTACACAAGGATCTAGTATATATTCTCGAGCTATAAAAAAGGCAGCATGAACTAAACATGATCTAAACACAACCAAGTCAGGCATATGCACGCCACAGAAAAGTATATAAGAAAGACAAAATAATTAAAAAACGATGATGAAAACACCTTCGCTCCTCAAAGATAATACCCATCTAGAAGAGGAGTAGAAACACCATAACTATCAGTTAGAATTTCATAAAACTCAAATCTTAATTCACATGCTCGCACATCGTGATAAACTAGGACCAAGTCGATAATAAATAATACAAACACTGCACTCTTTGGTCTAATACATCTGCAAAGGCAAGCTCGATTAACTGGCATATCCACTTAGTGTAGAGACAGGTCGCTGTAGAATATAAGGAAACCCGATCGCCGATTGCAAAGTCTCTCAAAAAGGCTTCAGAATGGAACTTTATACCGAGCTAGCAACACTTTATTCAATTCCACAAACTGGTCCAACAATTGAATAATCTTCTGCAGACGAATGCAAATTATAAGAAAAGGACAATACATGAACAGTGTACACCAAACGTCTTTGGGTATAATCAGACGAAAACAAAAGGACAGGACTCGCCCAAAACACTAGGACTACAAACATCTACATATGCAACAATGCAAACCCATGGAGTTTTGATGGGGATAACTAAATCTCACATTACACTACGTCAGTTTTCAAAAACATGTTCCACAGAAACACCAATCAAAATCTTACTACAACAACATTTATGTCTTGCAATGCAACTTCCTTAAATCACGTCCATTAAGTAGAACCCAAAGCATGACAAGATTTCACAGTATCAATGGATATTGATACTAAGTGATTCAAGGACATTAGGTTTATGATAGAGAGAAAATGTTATGTGCGCAGTCGGCGTTGGCACCGGCACCGGCGAATGATAGAAGAAGACAAAAATAGAGAAGAAGATGGGGGAGGGGGAGTTCAGCAAAGGAAATAGAGGGGAAAGGAAAAAGAGAGAGAGAAGGAATACGAGATAGAGAGTAGAAACAACAGTAATGGGCTTTATAAGTGAAGCCCAACTAACTATAACAACAAATAACAAACTGTACCACGTAACAAGTAACAAACAAAAGGATAAAACAAAAAGGGGCAAAATAGAATGGCACGTGAGTATAAACAGAACCAAAATATAAAATAATTAAATGTAGTCCCAGAGTTTAATGGAAGGCTGAGTGGTCTATGAGCTAATTCTGGCAACTGGGTGATTGGTTGGCAGTGTATCCAAGGTACCACAGCTGCCAAAGTTGAATTAATGAGCCCCGTATATTCGGTGAGTGAGCTTCTAATGGTGTATCAATGCGTTCGTAACATTATCGTCTCCATCAAAAAAAAACCTTGTCCTCAAGGTTGAATGAGGCAAAAGTTTGATAAAGTGTTACCACTGTTAAACTGCTGAACCCCAACTTTAGCGGAAGCTCGTCTAGAAGCACGCATTCGACGTAGGTTTTCCTCCCACCGGTTCTCCATGCACGCAGAAGATCAGTTTTCCCCTTTGAGTCCTCAGCATCATAGTGAGCTCCGCGCAAAATTAAGAGCTCACACACCCATCCATGGCCATCTCTTGCTGCCAGCATAAGCAGTGTGTTGCCGTCTTTGTCAGGGAGGCCGACGTCGAAGCCCATACTCGTTAACAACCTCACAGCTTCCAAGTCTTTGCATTGTGCTTCACAGTGCATGGCACAGAACCCTCCAGCATTGCCGCTAGCCCTCTCCAGGGTGAACTTGAGCATCACCTTCTCCAACTGGCCCCGCTTCTGTCTAAGTGCAAATAAGGAGATCACACTTTCACTAGAGCGAATGCACGGCTTCTCGGCTGTCCCAGCATAGACAAGAACACGAAAGGCTTTGACCTGACCCGCCGAGGCAGCATCCTGGTGGTCAAGTTCTATGGCTGTCCTCGCCACTAACGTAAGGACTTTTCTGGCCTTTAGAACTCATAGCACCGCCTGATGGAAGCTGAGAAACCACCCATTAGTCCCAGCAAATGAATCTACAGACGGGCCACCATTATTAACCAAGCCAAAATCAGCACCATCTGCTGCTAGTACTTGATCATAAGTGTCACCTGAAGGGGTTGTTGTAATAGGAGATTCGAGATCAGCCCCACATCTCAGCAGCACGGTGAGAGCTCCAGTATTGGCACAGGGGATGGCATGGTGGATGAGGGTGCTTGTGTGATGAGCCGTGTTAGGAGATTGGTGCTCTAAAAACATACGCAAGATAGTGCCGCTGGCTTCAAAATACTCGACTGCGCGCAATCGTCTTAGTGTTCCCTCCATTCTTCTTACTCTTGAGCCTTTTATAACCCTTAGGGACCAGCTTAGGCAGTTGGAGTTCAACATCATAAGGAGCACATGGCTTCCTTGGAGAGCTGATACGTGCAATGAATTCAAGTCTAAACGAGACAAAGAATAAAGGATCGTTAGACACAATACCTTCATCCATACGGATATCGGTAACATATCGGCATATCCAACCACACAAGTGACCCTCTATGGCGACATCGAACAAAAAATAAGGGCATTGGACTTCAACTGCTAGGTGTACCTCATCACTACCACTCTCTTGAATATTAGTTTCACATACCCGGGGTATAAGACTAGCTACAACACATTCGTAGTAGAGGCGATACTGAAGTCTACTGCCAGCCGTTGCATCCTAAGCCACTTTCCTATTGTAATTACGCTGCCAAAATAATGAAGATCTTGAGGCAGCCACACCGTGGGTCAATTAAAAAAACACAATACACCAACCAATTTTGTCCCTCCATGGAGGAATTGATTTCGCTTTTAGGAGCTGAAATGTGTCAAGGTGGAGAAGTTCAGACGGAGAGTCAGGTTCAGTGGAAATGGCAATTTGTGCCCTCGTCTGGATAGAGTCGTCTTCAGTGGCCATCATACATGAGAACTGGAAGAGCAGATGGAACTTACAAGAGAAAGCCTTAACAACTTTCTATCCAGCTCTACCACCAAGGTGAAGTGTGATTTACAACAGCCTTGGCACCCAAGGTGAGGTGTCGAAGTAAATTATGGTCAATCTCTCCCAGCCTCCTATCGCCAAGATCCTTAAGAGCTGCTTGCTTAAGCCTCTCATCTTCCATTGCAGAATTAAGAGCAAGATTGTGTGTGTGTGGCTCCTCACCATCAACGTCAACAACAGTAAACTCAGGACCAAAATCACAGAAGACATCGCTAAAAAGGCCATGTCATGTACTTCAACTTTTATGAAGGCTATCAAAGGCCGATGACTGTGGCAATATTCGTCACGCAAATCCACAAATCCTTCATCGTGTAGTGGCCTTAACTTCACACCAACAAGACTAGAGGTTTTGGCAGAGAACAATGGCATTTAGGCCTTTGGCAAATGAAGATGGGAGGCGATTTGGGCGTCTGATTGAGCATGAAGTATAATTGGTGAGGTTTGAGCAGGTTGGAGTAAAATATCAGAAGTTGAAGTCATGATCTGTGACGGAGTTGAAAGAACGGGGAGAATTGCGGATGGCAAGGTCTATCGGTTGATTCGGGTTTGGGCCTAAGGGATTTTAGTGAGGGATTTCTGAAATTGTGCCATGGTGGAAGCAGAGGTGGTGATGTGGTTTGCATGAGGTTGTACGATCGCAACGAATGAAGAAATTTTAGGTTAGGGTAAAGGAAGCTGGGGTAGAGTTTGGGTTGGAGGATGACAAGTAACAAAGGGAGAAGCCACAGATGATAAAGGGTTCACTGACAAATTAGGGTTTCACTCGATTCTATAAAGCGATGGAAGGCTGTCAGCAAAGGAGTGCTAGATATGCTTGGTTGTAGAAGTAAGTGCGTCGAGTCGTTCTGCATTTCACCAGACTGTTGCTGCGATTTCCTTCATCTCCTTCGACATCCTTGCAACGGAAGCTTCGAGCGCTTTGTCTTCGATCGTCATCTCCTCTGCTTTGTCTCAATAAGAGTACCAATGATTACCTGCCTAGTCGGCATCGGCATCGGCACCGGCGAATGATAGAAGAAGACAAAAACAGAGAAGAAGACAGGGGAGGGGGAGTTTAGAAGAGGAAACAGAGGGGAAAGAGGGAAAAGAGAGAGAAAGAGAGGGAATACGAGAGAGAGAGAAAGTGACAGAGAGGTAAAGATTAGTATATTCCTCACACTAAAAAACAACAGTACCGGGCTTTATAAGTGAAGCCCAACTAACTACAACGACAAGTACCAAACTGCGTCACGTAACAAGTAACAAACAAGAGGGTAAAACAGAAGGGCACGGGAGTATAAGCAGAACCAAAACATAAAGTAATTAAATGTAGTCCTGGAGTTTAATGGAAGGCTAGGTGGTCCGTGAGCTTCTTCTGGCAACCGGGTGATTGCTTGGCAGTGTATCTAAGGTACCACAGTTGCCAAAGGTGAATTAATGAATCCCGTACATTTGGTGAGTGAGCTTCCGAGGGTATATCGATGCCTTCATAACAGAAAAACAATCGAGTCTTTAATTCCAAGCCCACCAATATAGCTGCTCAAGTGGGCGCTGCCATCCACAAAGTAGTAAGGGACGAACCCTGTACCTTATATTCCAAGGTATCGGAGAACAGTAAGAATTTTGGCTATTCCAATGGATCGATTAAGGGGAGCAGCTTCAAGGACATAGCAAGGTAGCCTCAGGATGTTGAAGTATGCTTCTTTTCAGATTCAGCTTCTAGTTTAGTACATGACATACTGCTGGAGACAGCTACCCATTTGATTAATATGCACAGCCCTGAAGTAGGGGATTAGTGTAATCCAAAGTCTTTAATGAATCTTGAGCATTGGAATACACACTGGATGCCAGAGCAATGTGGGGAGAAATACTCTTGAGTTGTTCTGCTAAAGTACTTATGAGCAGCTCCTTGTCCGCTTTCAGAGTGCTTTGATCTGATGCATGGCAAATTCATTGGATAGGGCCGAGGCAGGTTTTCTTGATTTGGTTATAGCTGTAAACACTGGCTTAGTAGCAATTGCATTGTCATTCTTGTGCAGTTTTCTCAGGGTTAGAGTACTAAAAAAGCAAATAGGAATTAGCTACTGCTGCTAGTGAGGTGCCAATTGTGTTTATACTGTCGGATTGTGGGATGGCCGCTTACTTCTCTTTCGGCCTGATATGTACCATTTCATTGTCCTAGTCTTCTGTTTTGTTCACTTTAAGTTTTCGTTTTGTTCTGGTCTTGGTGTTGGTTGTTCAGGTGATGCCCTAGCACCAAGCTCTTCTAGTTGGTCTCAAGGTATACATTATTTATCTTTAATATTATGTCTTACATAATTACCAGGAGAAAAAAGGTCAATGAAAGAGTGCCTTGGCGTCAGTCTTCTATTTGTCCAGAAACTTGGATAGTTCTATTGCTTCTGGGTCCACACATTTTTTTTTTCCATATATTTGATTGGAAATAGTATCCTCTCTCATAGGTTAAGAGGATAAATATAAAGGCAGACCATTTGCTTCATATTTTTATTCATTCTTCATTGATTACCTACATGGGCTCAGACCTGGCAATTTTCACTAGCAGGTATAATTGGTCAAGCAAGAAAAGAGACCACCAGGGAGCAGAGCTTTGCAAGGGTTTTATAAATAAACAATAACCACATGATGTTACCTAATGCTTTATCCTCCACTCAACAGCAGAGAGTTTGGATCATAAAACCCCATACTTCATGGTGCAAAAACATGCTCATCTAGCTTGTCCTTTCCAATGCAGAACAGCATGGGCAACTAAACATTCTTGCCGTGATGACATCCAAGTTCCACAAATCTCAAGCCTTTCAACAAAATATGATGCTTTGCTAAACCAAAGCAGCACCCAGTTTGGAATAATCCAAGACAACACGAATCATCTGCTCCAAGAATTAGACTGTCTACAAAAGATGCCTCTGCATGAAAGTCTTCTGTCACTTGAACAGGCACACGAACATAAATTGAACAATCAGTTGTTCAATTGGTTAGAGATACAAAGTCCAGAGAAGGATGCTAAACCTATGAAGGTGAGGAAATACAAGATGTTTCATGTTCTCAACAGGAAATAAGTCTTATTTCAGAACATCAGAGATGAATTGCTCAACTTTCTTGTCTCACTTGTATACTTCCAGACATTTTTCCCTTCAAATCATCTACACCTAACCAATGTGGTTATCAATTGATGTAAATATCAACCGATATGTATTGAATATTACCCCCCTAATGCCAATATTTTTGGATATCGTGATATATTACCATATTGGCGATACACCACGATATATCGGCTAATATAACCCTATCAGATTAATATTTTTAAAAAATTATTTTCTTTTGATATATCCGATACAATTACATATTGTTCGATATGTCTGATAACGATATAATCATGATTGATATTTGATGCATCCCTCGGTCCGAGTTTTCGTATAGATTATGGAGCTTTTGGATTCCTCGCATCGGGTCGATCTCGAACGGGTCCAATCTTCACATCTCTCAACTTGGACCTTACGCACCACAAACTATGAATAAGAGGTCAGAGGACGGTGATAGGTTCTCCCACCATAAACATTCTGACGCTCAAATTAGAAATCTTTCCCGGAAAATGGAAAGATGTAGGTGTGAAGGTAAACGTGATGGGGATTGCACAGATACAGGTACGCAAGGGGTGCGAATAATGACAGGAGGCTCGAGCTCCCTTAGTGTACTGCAATGAGTGGCCCACTAAGATTGCCGGGTTGAAGCGGCGATTAAAGAGAAAAGAGAGCTAGTTCTTTCTCCTTGCGTTTGTTTGTTCGAAGCTTAGCGTAGGATAGCTTTGAGTGGGCTTCGAGTAAGTATGAATGCAGGATCTTAGATCTCGAATCTCGGATCCCTTTCTCTGTTGTTGGAGAAGGTATTTGTAAGCTCCGTCGAGAAGGCTTTTGGGCGCAAGAACTTGTGACAGGTGACCTACCTGGGTTCGCCGGCCGCTGAGCGCCGGCGGTAGCCAGCAATGTTATTTGTCGCCTTGTGGTGACACGGAGACTGTTGCCGGGCGTGGCCGACATGGGCCTGGTTGACTTTCGCTGGGATTGGTTGAATTGCTGTAAGACAGCAGGCACCGCGGCTTGCCTAGGTTGACCTCATCTCACATTGGCTAACATTTTTTGAGTCAACGCCTCCTGCGCAGCCAGTCTGCAGCCGTTTCGGGGGAGGTGCGGGTGGATGGCGATTGGACGTGTGTCAGAAGCGTCTAGTGGGCCTTACTCCAAATCTCCTGGGCTCCATCACCTGGCTGGGCCTCATCACTGTTGGTTGGGCCTCGTTGATATCAGTCCATGTTCATACAGGACCCATCAATATTAATACTAATTTCGACACCAATACGTATTAGCTACTTGTTGCTTCCCATCAAGCAAAAATCCAAAAAGTGGTCTTTGAGATTGATTTTCACGTGACCATGATAGCTCAACCATAATTTTGGTCTCCTTCCGAATACATATGGCACCTTTGGTTCAACCATTACTTTTTAATGGGTTTCTGCTTTGATCCATCAATTGTGCTTACCTTTGTTGTTCCCAAAGTATATGATAGCCTTTTTTTTTTTTCATTTTTTCCAGATTACCCCATTTTGGTAAATAGAGACTTCTTATAAATTCATTTCCAAAGGGAGAAAGATACTCTGAAATACACAGGAAGAGAACTTAATAACTACTCCTAGAGCATCACATTTCCTCTACGATGAACACTCAAAATAACAATTATTTCACATGAATTTACTGTTGTCCCCTGAAAATATATTGTCGTTTACTTAATTGTGCTTACCTTTTTTTGGCACAACCAAGCAAGCAGCCACATATTGTGAGGGAACAACAATATATAGACAGGAAATAAATGTAATCTTCAGTAATGATTGACAAAAAATAAAAAGGTCCTTGTAGGAGTTATTATGCACTCATTTACAGTAATTTGTGTTTCCTAAAGATGCTAGGCCCAAAAAAATAATTTTAGGAGAAAGACGGAAGAAGAATGAGCTTAGACATGCAATTGATCCACAAAAGCCTGAGAGGGACCACTGTCTTAATACAAAATGTTGAGAGCTATTGTGAAGGAAAAAAGCTAGCCGGGAAACTGCATGAAGAAGACAGGAGGAAAGAAAGACATACAAAGAGAAAGTATGGCCAATTTTTACATAAATGAAGAAAATCAACCAACTTCCTTGCGAAAAAGGGGGAAGACAGCTGGCTGCAGCATGCACAAAATGGTAGGCCAACTAATTGGAGGAGAAAATATGGGAGATGAGCCAGCTTCACTGTGAATTTCAAAGAGGTCTGGAGACACTCTTCAGGCCTAATTTTTCCTACAAAATCAGTAAGATGCCAGCTGTAATAGTAGAGCCTTTATTGAGGAAAATTTCTATGTGAGCTGCAGAATGCAGAAGGAAAAAAGAGAGAGAGAGAGCACGCTACTGCAGCAGAAAAAGGGTTGGTGTGTTTTCCACTGCAATGCTAAGTTTGTTTGGAACAGCAGGCCACTACAACAAGTCCTCAGTATGGTATCTTGTATTCTTAGTTTTCCAGTTAGTCTGTTTTTATTGTTTTCATTACTTGAAGTTATAATCCTTAATAAATGCCTAGAAGAAGTAGATAAATCAAGCACAATTGTTTGGTTTGCATAGATTACTGAATCTTTGAAAGGTTGATTGCAATTCATTCAGTTGTTACTTTTATTTGTTCATGGATTTCTAAATTTTTAATCTTGATGTAAAACCATTAAAATAGTTGGAGTGAGGAGATTATGAAGATGCATCATTTTTTAATGTTCTATCTTTTGTTAAGTAAAATAGATTAAAGTTGGAAGCTTCAGGCTCAATTAATACATACTTTATTTAGATCGTATTCCATGAAATCTATTTGGTATTTCACGCTCTTAAATCAGTGGCGTTATTAATTTGACAGGATTTACACCCTAGGTAATCATTTAATCTAAAGTATTCTTCAATGTCAATATCTTCAAAGGCACTAGCACTCAAATTTTTTGTCTTGGGATAAATAATATCAGAAAATCTTCAAACTAACACAAGTGCTTTTAGCTTCAGTTTGTTATTTGCTGTTCTTTTGTATAATGATTTTACTGTTATTTACTGTTTGTCACTATTATTTGTTCATTTTATAATTTGCTCTAGATTTAGTTCAATTAATCTCATTTGTAATTCATTTGAAATTGTCTCTCTCTTGTTATTTGATATTGGAATTGAAATTATAGAAGTACGGGCTTAGGATTTAATTAGGAATTATCATATTTATTTTGAAAAGGAATAACCCAATTCCCTATGGAGAGCAATAGTACATTTATGCACTTGTAAGGTATCCATATACCTCTGTATAGGTCTATCAATCAAATATTAAATTCAATGAAGCAATGTTCCCAGTGTTTAGATGGCATCAAACTTGATATGATGAAGCCTGTGATTGCTTTGAAATGATATTGATTGTCAGCTTCTAACTAAGTAGGGTTCCCAACCAAACTTTGTTCAACTAATTTCTCAATATATCTCCGATCCAACATTATCCTGGCTATCTAAAGGTTCACAATATGGTTCTACCACCCCTCCCCAAGAATTGAGAGATTTAAGTCAGTTGATCACATCCAAGGAGCAAACCATTCTATTAAGACAGTCACGTATTTTTCTTCTCTCTTTTTTAATACAATCATGTTTTCTCTCATTTGTTTCTCCCATTTGAAGTCAAAGGTTCTTTGGACTAATCATGACTTCTTATTGTACTTTTCACATAGCCACCACTTTCATTTGTGTTCTCTTAACTACCGACAACTTTATTGTTATTAGCAATGCCAACCATTGTCTAAAGACCAAAATGCCCGTAGTTCCCTCCAACCCACCTCTACACTAACACTGGACCACCTGTCATCCTCCCTCACAGCCACAACCTCAGCCTTCCCTGATCCCTCCCAACCTCCTCTCTCTTTCCTCCTCTCTCTCTCTCTCTCTCTCTCTCCCCTTTTTCCTCTCTCTCTCATGTCCCCTAACCATGCTGTCCTGCCCCAAGGCCTCCTCTACTAAAAGAATAGGCCTCTCCATCTAAGATCTATTCTAGGAAAGATTTTCAAGTCACCAGCATTTTTGGTCATCACCGAAATTGGTAGTAATCACTTGGAATGGTGGTAATTACATAAATCATTTTCATCTATGTTATAAAATCTTCTAAAAAATAGTGTTCGTTCCATCAGTGTAATATAGCAGGAAACCAAATCCTCCATTTTTGGGAATGATTGTCAAAATTTCCCCTCAAACTTGTTCAAAAATACTATTTATTCCTAGCTTGCCTAAAATACATTAAGCATAGGACTTAGCAACTCTTTCAGGAGAAAATATGCAAGTAGACTTTTTGAAGCTTCTCTGGAAAATATGCAAGTAGACTTTTTGAAGCAACATAGAGAATACAAATCTCTCCACTTGCTAATTTTCCTAGCAACATGCTGATTAATCTCCACGTGTTTAATTCAGCCATAATGAATAGATTATGGGCAATGCTTATGGCGGATTTGTTATCACAATACAACTTCACAAGCCCTTCTAGTTTTATTTTCAATCAGATAGAATGATTTTTATCCAATGTAACCCACAAATGCCTTCAGTGGTTGATCAGAATTTAGCTTCTACTAAACCTGGCCACAATTTACTGTTTCTTACTTCTCCATGTTATAAAATTGGCTCCATCAAATGTGCAATATCCACTAGTAGATCCCGGGTCAAGAATAGACCCAGCCTAATCTGCATCAATATATGATTCTACCCCCATATTATTATATTTTATAAACAAAGTTCCTTTTCTTGGTGCGAAGTTTAAGTACCTTAGTATTCTCTATATTGCTCCATATATTTTCTCGTGGCATACCCATAAATTGAAGCATCATGCTTACTGTGTAAGAAGTATTTGGACAAATAAAAGATAAATTAGCCTTCCAACAAGCCTTTAATACCTTTCATTGCTATCTTTAGGTTCCTTAGCACATTCCCGGAATTTATGATTCTGCTTAACAAAACTGTCCACTAATTCGCATCCTATATAGATCACCTAGCCGTCTTTTTATGTTATGCCTTATATCCACATAGATCACCTACATTGGTATGTACATGTAAGGAATATTTATGTCCAAAGCACACCCCCATCTCTAGCCTTCAGTATACAGGATAAGAAATCATGCCATCTGTTGCGTCCGGTGAATCTGGCCGTACGTCAGTCAAAGCACGAGCGGCCTTTTAAGCATGCGGACGGACAGATAGGAGCAACACAAAATAAGCAGAACTTGAACAGAGAAAGAGAAGTATCGGGACAGTGGGAGAACGCGTTGGTTTACGTGGAAAACCCCTTAATCTGACGAGGGGTGAAAAACCACAGCAGCGGACAAGCAGTCCAAGAAATCTCACTATAGTGATGAAAAGGTACAAAGAATGCCTGGGACGCTATTCGCCTTCTCAGGGTATTACAGCGTAAGGAAAACAGATTTCTCTCCTCACTCTTTTCTCTTTGCCTTAGTTTTTTTTCTCTTGAGGATTCTTGCTCGAGTGTGAATAGATGGATCCAGAATCAAGACCCTTTCTCAGTTGCTGAAATGGGGTATTTATAAGGAACGTGATGCCGTAAGGGAGTCGACACGTGGCGCTAGCGTGTCAGGGCTGCCTGCCACCATCGCCACTACTGTAGGTGCGGCTGTGACTTGTGACAGGGACACCTGTCACAGTCTACAGGTACGGCGCTCAAAGGCGCATGGTCTGCAGGTACAGCGCGTCAGAAGCCGTTGGTCGCTCGTGGCAGTGTGCGCCGTGCAAGTCATCTGAGCTGGCATCTTGGCTATTTTGGCTTTTCTGGCGATCCTCGTCCTTCAATGGATCACAGCATACTCTCGGGTTGCCAGCGTTTTTGTCGCTTATCCTGACTCTTCAAGTGCTCGGAAATGGGTTAGTCACTTGGGTCTAATTTGGCTTGTGAGCCTTTTGGGCCAGCTTTCTCCTGTGATCCTTTGGGCCTGTGATTGCAATTTTGGGCATTGGGTTCCAGGACCCATCACCATCAAAGAGTTACATAAACCAACTAGACATGTTATCTAAACAGCAGTTAGGCTTTAGCAATCTTCCCGCATATTTAGCAACAATGGAACTCAAAAGGTTTTATATGTTTGCATTTGGAAATTTCTTTGGGGCATTTTTTTGTAGAAGTTACAGCTACTTTCACACAAAACTAGTGGCTACTTTTTGGTAAACTGATTTATGGTGGCAGCGAGCAAAAGCTACAATAATTTTTTTTAAAAGTTAGAAGTGGGGCAAGAGCCATCGTTTTAAAGCTGCTTTTGTTATAAGAAAAAAATTTCTAAAAAGAAAGCCAAAGATACATTGCCATACACTATTCCTGAATTTCACAAAACACGTCCCAGCTTCCCAGTATAATTAAAGCAGTCTAAGCACAACCACGACATAGCTAAAGATCCCCCAACACATCATTGATTTCTTAACACCAATGAGGCCATGGCACTGGGACAAAAATTCTCTACAAAATACCTTCATGAAATGATGAAAATTGATGCTCTATTATCCAACTTGTAGAGACAAAATATTTCATCCTACTATAAAGACCAAGTCATGAATATAGTATTGTTGTTTTGCAGAATAAACACTGAGAAAAAGATAGCAAGTGAGAGGAGTTTAGGATAGAGGAAGGACATCCCCGTTGATTTTCTGCATAGTTTTTGGGCTGTCTTTGTCAAGGTCGCAATTCCAAGCATATATACAATTCTGTAGAGTTGATGAGTCATGATTGTATTGATTAGGCAAGTAACCACGTTCGACAGGCATTTTCAGAAGCAACGGACGGACAATTTGCAATCACATATCTACCAACATATAGAAGCGTGTGTCATTTCATAGCTAGCGTGGGAGCTCGTCACATGAAATTGGTTTGAATTTTACAGGGAGAAACTGAAGCCGAACATGATACAATATCACCTAAAAAGGTTCCAATTTGGAACCTCCCACCCCCCTACTTTTGAAGGAAAAAATTGATATGCACCCAACAGGGCGCCGACTCAGTCCACACCCCAAAGACTCAAAGATGTAATCTGCCGACTCAAATGTAATGAGAGATTAAAACAGTTAGAAATGAACCTCATCTTTCTGTTTAATAAGAAACTTCAAATGCTCAATCCTGTCGTCCTCTCTACCACGCCTCCGCCTCCGCCGCCGACGAACCCACACGCACCAAAGCAGCAGCAACAATGTTGTTGCTGTCGTCGTCACCGCGCCCCTCACGAAAGAAGAGTGATAAGCTCGAAATACTCCTCTGGAACGAAGGGAATTAAAAATGGCAAGAGCCTCAGAATGGAATTGCTTAAGCGAAAAATTGAACAGCCTAGCCAACTTTTGAGCAACTGTAGGTGGTTGTGGGGGCGGGGAATCGAGGGAAAAATAGGGAAAGTGCGGAAGTGCGGCGTCGCTATGAGGGCTCAGCCGCGGAGAAGGCCGCCGCGTCGTGTGGTGATGGGCATTGGGTTGAGAGAGGAGGGGAATTCCTTCGTGGTTGATAGGAGGGAAGATGGAGAAGTCATCGTCGCTGGGCTGATAGCTTATAATTTCTGCGAGACTCGACGATGACTCAGTACGAAGATGGGATTGCTGCCGCAATGAGGAAGGAGGTGACGAAGAGCGGACATGCTCCCAGTCGGTCAATCCGCCTGCTGTCTCCTCTCCCTCCATTCTCTCACTCTCACTCTCGGAAGCTTAGACGTTCGGAAGTCAGGGCGAGATCTTTTATCGTCTGCGTTGTTTTAATTTTGTCTTCATCTAATTTGGTTGTGATTTAAAAAAGAAAATGATCAGAGTGTTATTATGATGTTTTTTTTTTTACTACCAAGTGCTAATTAAAATCTGTCGAGTATTGATAAAATAATTATATTATAATTTAAATATATAAAGAATCATTTAAATAGATGCTAATACATATAATCTAAAAACTATATTTTATTCGTAATCAAATATAACAACAAGTTTTAAATACATATTTATGTATTGTATACATCAGATATTAAGTCATCTTCCAACGTCAGTATTCAAGGGTCCATTTTTGTGTTAAATTACTTACTTTTTATTCATTTCACGTTGCAAGGATTTAATATTACATGAATTGCAAATGTTAAACCTTTAAATTTCATTCATGGTTTTATTTAATTATAATGAAGATTGTGACAATAAAAATCAAGCATTTTTTTAAATTCAATTAATTTGGTTATACCTATACTCTTCATTATTTTGGGCGATATAAGGCCATAAAAATACGGCTGTAAGAAGTGCCAAACGAGGTAGCGCAGAATAGAGGCCAGGCCCAACCCAATACCACCTGAAGCCCAGAAGTCCTGTTCATGCATGAAGAAGCTCGAGGGACAACGCTGGGTAATATTCAAGTGACACGATACAAAAAGCGACCGGCTGCTCCTGCCCCAACCAGCCTCGGGTGCGCCAAGAGGTCGAAAAGGCTCCCGACTTTCCCAAAAGATCCTCCAAGAACAGCCGCCTCTTACAAGTTCGCGAGCTCACAAGGTGCCCCACTCAGTGACGAGGACTGCTCACTCAAGGCCGGGAATGCCAGCTAGACAACTTCGTCGATTCCCAACGAACCTGCAACCATTGCCAGTCGCCATCTCAATAGGGCACGCCTAGTCAAATCAAGATTGTCACTCAGACCCTGCACACGCAGGCCTACCAGCAGCGCTAGCCGCGTGCCTTACCGCGCACGTCAGTAGCATTAATGAGGCTAGTAGGATACTACGCAGCATTTGGGTCATCCGATGGCTGCCACGCGTCTCTTCCCTAATGGCCTGATTTTTCCTATAAATACCCAACAAAGTCCCTCTCAAAAGGGGACCGGACTCTTTTTTCTCAAAAGGCAAAGCAAAGAAATCCCCAACGAGAGTAGCAAATCCTCCTAGTGAGCATAGCCTTCTAAGGAAGAAACACAAAGCAACAGACAAGGAAGGGATTAACCCCCACACTTGTATTCTGTAAAGATTTCAGCCCAAATAGTGAAGCACTTTTAAGGCCCTGAGCCTCGTGGTTTTTCCTCCCCATTTAAAAGGAGGTTTTCCACGTAAAAAATCTGGTCTCCATCTTTCTCTCGTGTCCAACATCACATTCACTTGTGTTGTCCGGAATCGACATTTCCGACTGAACCTCGCGGATCCAGAGACCCAGGAACACCCCTCATCAACGAGGATCCGCCTGGAGGCCGCGGTTCCAGAACGCAACATTGGCGCCGTCTGTGGGAACGGAAAGCTGACAGAAGCACACGAACTTCCCCCCTCAAAGAACAACCAATGACCTGGAGATGATCAGCAAGCAAGACAGTGCGTCCACCCGGGAAGAGGAGCGCTATGACAGGTGCCTCCCGTCGGGTGGCAGAGTGAACGGCGGCCCCGGCACTAGCGTACGCAAGCTAGTGCAGAGGGCGGACAGCCTCACAAGAGTCGTCCGCACCCTCCGAGAGAAGGTGGACAGGCAACCCAGGGGCCCGCGCCCCGAAAGCCAGCTCCAGCAGCACCCCAGAGGCAACACTCGGTGGGGACTCCTGGCGAGTTGAGGGATTACCTCAACAGAAAGAAGTCCATGAGCCAAGCCCCGACGAAAAAAGGGCTAAAAAGGCTCTGGAGGACGGTCTTCAGGCCCAAAACCGGCGAAACAAGTGGGTTGGGAGAATGAGAAGACCCCCTGTTCCCGAGGGCAAGGGAAGGAAAAAGAAGGGCAAGCGCCCAGCTGAAGATCCAAGGGCCGTCGGGGCAAGATGGGCCCGAACGGATGGTCCTTGGAGGCGAGCGGCCATTTAACCCGCTGGCCTTCACTGACTCCCTCACCAACATCCTGAGGCAGATCAGGGAAGAGGAGTTTCTGAGATGGCCCAAGCCGTTGAAGAACCCAGAGGGAGGCGACCAGTGGGAGTACTGCCACTACCACTGCAGCCGCGGCAACGACACCGAAGACTGCCAAAAGCTCCAGGCGAAAATCGAGCGGCTAGCAATAGAGGGCTATCTCGACCGCTTCCTGCGGCGACCCAGGCGTACCCGGTCGCGCCGCTCAAAGGGTAATGCCATAATGGGCGTGGAACACGCCTGACCACCCGCTGAGGACGCCAATACCGGCAAGGCCAGCCCCAAACACAGTTGTCGCAAGGAATAAGGAGACGGCAGAAGAGGAACATAAAGGCCCAAGCGCGCGGACTGCTAAAAAAAAAAGGAGGGAGAAAGAGAAGGAGAGAAAAGACCCTGGAGGCCACTCAATGTAAAATATGCACGTTAATGAAAAAATCCTTTCATTATTCTGAAGCATTCTCATGCTCCCTCACCAACAGCGAAGTAACTCGCAACATCCAACAAAACTTGGGCGCGAACCCGAGCGATCTCGGCCGGCCGACCCAAGTGGTCAGCGACAAAAACTTAGGGCGCCCGACCCGAGCGACCCCTGTTTGGATCCCAGTGATCGTGCAACAAAACTTGGGCGCCAACCTCGAGCGACCCCAAAGATCGGACCCCGGTGGTCGTGCAACAAAACTTAGTGCCAACCCGAGCAACCCCGAATCGGACCCCAATGGTCGTGCAAAAAGACTCGACGCATAACCGAAAGCGTTCCAAAGGCGGACCCAGAGGACAGCAACAAAACTTGGCGCTAACCCGAGCGACCCCAGTCGGACCCAAAGGTCGAGCAACAAAACTTGGGCGCCAAACCGAGCAACCCCAACAGTTGGACCCCAGTGGTCAGGCAACAAAACTTGGGCGCTAACCCGAGCGACTCTAGGGGTCGGACCCCAGTGGTCGTGCAACAAAGATTCGACGCTAACCGAAAGCCCCAGGGTGGACCCAGAGGTCGTGCAACAAAAACTTGGCGCGCCGGCCCGAGCGACCCTGGGCCGGACCCAGTGGTTAGGCAACAAAACTTGGGTGCCAACCAGAGCGACCCCAGCGGTCGGACCCCAGTGGTCAGGCAACAAAGACTCGGCGCCAACCGAAGAAATTTCCAGGCGGACCCCGTCGGTCGTGCAACAAAACT
Organism: Nepenthes gracilis; assembly: GCA_033239525.1. Lineage (NCBI taxonomy): Eukaryota > Viridiplantae > Streptophyta > Magnoliopsida > Caryophyllales > Nepenthaceae > Nepenthes > Nepenthes gracilis. Next base: position 29,717,147 of record BSYO01000002.1, on the reverse strand, counting down.
CACCGTGACCCGGTGTCCTGCAGGCCGGGCCCCAGAGGTCAAAACTCAAAAAACTCGGCTGTGATCGAGTGGTTCTAAAGGCCGGGCAAGAAAAAGAAAGCCAAATGGTTAAAAGCTAGAAAGTCCCCAAGAGACACCTGAAAAAGGTCACGCGCTCAACGCTAAGGCATTAGGCGCCGTACAGCACGCCGCAAAAAAAAGAGAGGAGAAAAAGATCCGCCCATGCAAACAAGACAAAAGAAACGTCTGAAGCTTTGATGCAAAAAAGGACAAGTCTTATTCATAAAAATGAATTTGTATACAAATGTAACAAAACGAGAAAAGAAACAACGTATCAAAGGAGCGCCCCTTAGTTCCCTCCTTGAGCCTCTTAGGCTCCTGAAGATCCCGCCTGGTCCACCAGAGCTGCCTCCTTGGGCATAAGAGGTTCACCATCAGGCCCTACCCGAGGATGCCTAGGGAAAGGCCGATCAGCAACGCCGTATAAGTCTTCTACGCTCAAGGCGCTGGCGTTCCTGGGATCGAGGACGGCTACAAGAAATTGCGGGCGGACCAGTCGCGCCACCCGGCGGCACAAACTAATGCCGTCCAAGAACTTGCCCTCCAACATTGGAGCCATCTCAGCAATCTGCACATACGTCCTCAACCTCTCTTCCTAGTGAAGGATCCGATCCTGAAGGAGGCCCTGCCGAAGCTGCAGAAGCTTGACAGTGCCCTCCAAAGAAGCAATCTTCTCCTTAACTTCAGCCAGCTCCGCTTCTGCTCGCCACGCGGCCTCATGGGCGGCCCTTGAAGACCCCCGTCTCCAAAGGGATTGGGGCGATCACTCCCACTACCCACCGAGGCCCCGATCGGGCCCTAGAGCTACAGCGAAGGTTCGTTAAAAACGAACAAATGGGAACAGGGCAGGAAAGGAAACAGAGGATTACCTTAGAAATGAGAGGATCATCCCCTGTGCTACACTCCCCATGGATCTCGGACTCCCACGAAGACCACTCCCAGCCCGCAGCAGCGCCTCGGATGCGGACTCAGCGGCTATAAAGGCATCGATGAGCCAAGCTCAAAGTAAGCGTCCCAAAAAAACTCCTGACGACCGCCTGGGCTTCAACCACGTGGGGACGCCGGAAGGATCGAGGGGCATGAGCTCATCGACATTTAGGTCCTCAACTTCCACGACCTCTTGGGCCGTTTCAACCGTCATCCCCCCTCTCAGAGTCCACCATGGCGCTCCCGCCTCCTATGTCCTCGGAAGGTGATCAATCCTGTCCGAGACGTCACCAGGAAGATCAGCGGGAGCTCCGAAGACGGGATCATCACTGGGGGGCTGAACGTCCGAAAACTCTGCAGTATGGGTGGGCAACTCTACGGATGCAGCAAGAGGATTAGCAGTGGAAGTGAAGGCGAGACCTTCAGATCCCGAGGACCTCGAAAGGACTCCAATCCTTGGCCTCTTAATCAGAGGAACATCATCGTCATCATCATCACCGAGGGGTTGGGCGTCCGAAAGCTCCGCCACCTGAACAAGTGCCCCCGAGGGCTCAAAGAAGATTAGCAAGGGCAAGAAAGGCGAGACCTCCGCACTCCCCGAGGACTCGTGCATGTAACCGACCCCCGACTCTTAATCAAAGGAGCAGCCACGTCATCGTCGCTCAAATTATCGATGTCAAAGGCATCGTCATCATCAGAGGAGGGCTCAGCAACGGGACCGCTGATCCTTAGTGTCCCAGCTCTCATCCTCGGTCTCTCCTTGGCCTTTACGGAAGGAGCTGTGCCGGGAGCCTCATCTCGCGGACCCCACTTGGCTACCTTGAATTTCTCAGAGGACAGCCAGATGTTGCGCTTGTTCAAATGGAAGGACCACAGATTGGCCAGCACCAAGTCCGTGTACACCTTCACATTCTCCCCGTCCTCCTCGAAGGGTCGAGTCAGACCGACAAGCCACTTTCCCCACTTAAAAGGGGATGGCCCAAAGGTCGTGGGACGCCTGGAAGAAAATTTATCCTTCCACTGCTTCGTGGAATCCGGGTTACGTCCATACAACAAGGAAAATTCCGGGCGGGGAGTCATCACAATCCAGTCAAGGTTCAGTGTAAAGCGGAACATCACCTTGACTGTAAGAGCATTCAAGAACTTCTCATGACACCGGAAGAAAATGCATAAGGACACCAGATACCTTACTGCGTTTGGCTGAAGTCTGGCAAGAGGCACTCCGAGCGCCCTCATAATGTCGTAGAGCTCCTCCGCAATGGAAAACCGTAACCCACCTGTGAGGTGGACTTCATAAACGGTAATGAAGCCGTCCGGAGGGTACAGTGCCCTATCGTGCGACTACGGAATCATCATGGCCATAGACTCAGGGATTCGATATTGAGCTCGAATCTCCATGAGCTTGTCGAGCGTCACCGTGGAAGTAATGTCTCTCACTCCAGGCGCCATGAACGCCGAAAAAACAAAGGCGAAGAAGAAACTCGAACGAAGAAAGAGCGAAAAGCCTCAACACTCAAAGGAGAAAACAAAAGAGCAGGCGCGAAGATGAAAAATTAGGGCAAGGAGGCGTTTAAATAAACCCTGGAGTGCAAAGGGCGCACTCATTACCCTTGCCACGTGTCGACCGACCATTCGTTTCAGAACGATGATGGCCTTTCCTTCCCAAGGCGCCTGTCAGCGCGTCACATCAACCAGGTACCGCATTTAATGCTCCACAGAGAAGCGAAGTGGCGGCGACAAAAAAGCCTCGGACCCAGAAGAGGTCCTGGGACCACCTCCCATCAAGATCAACGCAGTACTTGCCACAAGGACGCACGTACTCAGACGGTCGACTCCTCTAGCGTGCTAACAACTTCATACCAAACGGCCGAGAATTTCGAACCCTTTGGCATGGGGGCTATGTTGGGCCCCACTATAAGGGCCCATAAAAACACGGCCCAAAAGAAAGGCCCAAACGAGAAGCCCACAGTAGAGGCCAAAGGCCCAAGGACCAATACCACAGCTGAAGCCCAAGAAGTCCCGTCCGCTTATGAAGAAGCTCGAGGACAACGCTAGCAATATTCGAGTACACAGATACAAAAAAGACCGAGAACTCTGGAAGCCCAACTGAGTCTTAGAATTGCCCAAGAGGTCAAGAAAAGGCTCCCGGACTTTCCTAAAAGATCCTCCAAGAACGGCCGCCTCTTATAAGTCCGCGAGCTCACAAGGTGCCCCACTCAGTGACGAGGACTGCTCACTCAAGGCCGGGAATGCCAGCTAGACAACTTCGTCGATTTCCAACGAACCTGCAACCACTGCCAGTCGCCGTCTCAACAGGGCACGCCTAATCAAATCAAGACTGTCACTCAGACCCTGCACACGCAGGCCTACGCCGGCGCTAGCCGCGTGCCTTACCGCGCACGTCAGTAGCATTAATGAGGCCGGTAGGATACTGCGCAGCATTTGGGCCATCCGATGGCTGCCACGCGTCTCTTCCCTAACGGCCTGATTTTTTCTATAAATACCCAACAAAGTCCCTCTCGAAAGGGGACCGGACTCTTTTTTCCCAAAAGGCAAAGTAAAGAAATCCCCAACGAGAGTAGCAAATCCTCCCAGTGAGCATAGCCTTCTAAGGAAGAAACACAAAGAATGATGCGAAAGGATTAACCCCAACACTTGCATTCAGAAAGACTTCACCCTCAAATAATAAGACTTTCTTTGAGCCCGACTTTCGCCGTGGTTTTCTTCCCATTCAAAAGGAGGTTTTTCCACGTAAAAAATCCGGTCTCCATCTTTCTCTCGTGTCTAACATCACATTCACTTGTGTTGCCCGGAATCGACATTTCCGACTGAACCTCGCGGATCCAGAGACCCAGGAACACCCCTCATCAACGAGGATCCGCCTGGAGGCCGCGGTTCTAGAACGCAACACCTACAAAAGCGGTGAATTTGGGAGCTATATATATATTTTAAGAAAATTATATTTGATGCATTTCTAATCTTTACAATTGAATAAGAATTTAATGTTAAAGATTTAAAAATAATAATAATAAACATATATATAATATTTTATATATTTATTTTTATAATATTAGTATTTATTAAATATTTAATCAAATGATAAAATAAAAATAATTATTTATAAGTTTTTTTAATTTTAAATTTCATCGATTTGATTTTTTTTATCTAACAATGACATAAGAATATACTGAATATATTTCCTTGAAGAAATATACGGACTCTAAATATCAAAACGGGTTAACTAAGCCTTTTTGCCACCTAACTCAGAGATCCAATGGGATGATATGAGAGAGGGGAGGAAGAGCGGAGATGGGAAGGAAGGAGGGGAGTCGTGGTGGTGGTGGTGCCGCTGCTGTTATGGTGCTCCGCTGCGGAGGAAGCTGCAATATGAGAAGCAGGATAGCGGGTAACTTTGTTATACTATGGTTTGGTATTTTTTTTTTTTTTTTAAAAAAAACTTTTCAAATTATCTAGTACATTAAAATAAAGGTCATTCGATCTAGAAGTTTATCTGATGCGGAAATTTTCATTCATTAGAAGTACGTTTAGAATTTAAAAAATTTTAAAAATAAAAAAAATGAAAAATATATTTTTTGGTATTTAAATTAGATAAAAATTTTTAAAAAAATAGTGTGAAAATTAAGTGTAAAAATTATTAGTCTTTTATGACAAAAACAAAAAGGCAATCCGATGAAGGAAATTTGAGTATCAGAATATTCTTGCATAAATGCATATCGAAACTGACAGAAGCAAAATAAGGATCATACAGACACAAAGGCACCAAATTTGTTAGAGCAAATGGCCGGTCGGACAGAACGCACACAAATATACAGAATGAGAAAAAGAAAAAGAACGCACAGATTTTACGTAGAAATCTTTCATAAACCGAAGGAAAAAATTACGGGACACTTAATTTATAAATAAATTTTCACTATGTGAGTTTCACGGTTACACAAACCATAAACAAAGAAAATGGAGAATAAAAGCACAATGCACTCACAGTATTCTCTCTTTACACTCTTTCACACTTTGAAAGACTTACATTCACACACCCTTCTGCCCACAGCTCACAATAATATATATATACAGGCTGTTTTTCTAACAGCCAAACCAACATGGATACACGTACAGACAACAGCCTGACGCACGTACAGCTCTGCAACGGCATTCCCCTACAAAATATCGTGCCCTGCAGAAACGGCTCTGCAAATCGTGCTCTGCAGAAACGGCTCTGCAAATCGTGCTCTGCAGAGATTGCACATGCTCAGTCAATCTTCTGAGTTGGCATCTATGTGCGATTTCTTCAAGTATGTCATCAAACCTTTATGCGCTCAGCAACCTTGGTCATTGACGTTGCCTTTGGCCATCACCGTGTCCTTGTGCTTCTTATAAATCCTCGGAGTTATACATTACAGAGTTCTCGGTTGCTCAGGAACAAGTACTCGGAATATAGTCTCTCAAAGTCCTCAAACCTATAACACCTCCACACGGGAGTGACCCCAACAGAAACATTCGACTACATTTTACTTGGAAACAAATAAATAATTCAGCAATGTTTCTTACCTGAATGGAACTTCTGTTAAAATGGCTAAGATCGGCAAATAATGCCTCGAAATCTGGAAAACATCACGATAGTACCTCAATACGTGTAAGTTATACAGCAGTTCTATCAAGAACTTTAGGTTTCAACGCTAAAATTTGTAGTCATAAGTCTACACTACATGCAAAACATGAAATATCGATCACGAAAAGCGAGAGTTGTGAAATGCTTCATGAAATCACAAAGGCATAGTACTGACATATGCAGATGAACTAGCAAAAGCTGACCTGTGATACAGAGGATGGTGCCACCAAGAATCAACCAACCTTCCCTACCATTTCTCCAAAAGAAATTGAAGATGCAATTTGGTGATAAAGCCTAAAATATATGTGGGTAATGACGTACAATGCTATAGATTCCTAAAAGTATAGTCAAGGTACATGCGCCCATGATGGGGGAGAAAAGAAAACTCACTCGTGTTGTTCCAATCTTTTCCAGCAGAAATAGAGCAATCAGAATTATTGCAGAGAGAGCTTCAACCAGTGCTGCAACATTTTAAAACCAATTAAATGTCATCGTCAAAATGGCAACGATACAGCCTGATTACACTTGTTCGACATACTAAGATTTCCAGATTTAGGCAAGGTTATTGGATATAAAATATCTACTAGGATGGAAAATCAAGATTGAAGGGCTGTATGGTCATTGCCTATCCGATTAACCAGTTCAATGAGAGGAGTTCGATCTCCACCAGCTTCCCCCTTCTCAGCTTACTGAATAAATAGCAGAAAAACTATTTTCCAATAGACAGTTTATGTGTAGAAATGCTTTCACAGTGGGAAAGAGTTTGGCACAGCATTTGAATACAAGACCATTAGCTCTTTTGAGATGTCATTAGAAAAGCTCATAGATGTAACTTTTTTCAAAAAGCTCGGATAACTTTTAAAGAAACTCAAATAGCCTTTTCAAAGAAATCCAAGGTGACCTCTAAATTGTAACTTCTATCAGATGCTCTTAAAAGCTTGACAGTCATTCAGGTAAAAGATTAAGAACGAGTTGGATGTGTTGTAAAAATGCTACAATGCAGAAGTAAACAATTAATCTATTGTGCTTTTGAATGACTATGCACAAAAATTTGCTTAGAGTAGTTTTTTGTTGAAGAAATTCTCATATACATGTAACTTCGCATGCCTATTACAAAGTGTTTTCCCCATATACCGTTCCCAATAGGCCTAAATGGTAAAGACAATATGCGATTATCTCTTTATATCAAATTGTATACAACCAAAAATGTATTCCAAGCCTTAAAAAACAAAATGAAGAGAAGAAAGAAGATAATCAGTTTGATTACCTAGGAAACAGCTAAGACCTATTTTATGGTTCCTTGACTAAATCATGTTTACAGAACTTGCAACACAGCTGAAATGAACTCCCTGATGCTCAGATCACTTAGCTCCAAAAAATAGTCAATCCCCTCAAATTTATGTGATGCAAGGGAAGGGGAAAGGGAAGAGAAAGGACAATTTGGGAGGAAAAAAAAAACAGAAGCAGAAAGGAGACCAGTACCAGACACAGACATGGAAGGAAAGAGCACCGCATACTCGATGTAGAACAAATTGACTTAGTTGTTTTTCTTCTGAAATTTACTCACAACTTGACATAGAACAATAAGACAGATACCTATTTAAAAAAAAAAAAAAAGAAGTTCGTCATGATAAGAAATATATATAGGACCAACCGAGTGAATATTTAGGCTGTAATTGTAACATCACCAAAGCTTGGATTTTTAAGAGCTTGTCCAATTTTGATTCTTGACTTTGTTATATTTCCATTTATGATTTTTGATCTCTGGTTTCCAGTTGCAATGTTTGACTTGCTTTCAGCTTTAGTTATATTTTCAAAAGGGTGTCATTCCCTATTAAAAAAAAACACCTAAGAGATTGTCGTTGATCACTGGAAATTGAATGAAATTAAAGTTGAGCGAAATCTGATTTGTTTGAGTAAGAAAGCTTCTCAGTTTCTATATTCTTATTTCTTCTCCTATATTCTTCGCTTCTTCATCAGATATCTCCCTAATTCTTGTCAACTCTCATCTAACTTTGCCTAATTCTCATCCATATTTGTCTATCTCCAATCTTGACAGACCGTATTCGACTAACAAATTGGTATCAGATCCTAATGATCTGACCACCATTTTCTGCTTCCCTCATAACCATCAACGACCTTCATATTTTGCATCCATTCACTGCTGCCACTCCAACCAGCATTAACATTGAAATCACCACCACAACCTTCCACAGCAACCCGATGAACTCCATTAGAAACCACTACCATCACAACCCTTTCAGCAATAACTTTCTAACTGAGCAAACTAGCGCTAGAGCAATCCTTTCAGCACACGAGTAGCAAATCTCGGTGTCTATCAAAATCTTACTGACATAGTAGACCGATCATTATACCTCAGCCTTTTACCTAGTCAAGATTGAGCTTAACACTATGTCTGATATTGCCAGATACAAATATAACTCATCGCCTTCTTTCAGGAAGGACAAGAGAGGTAGACGAGCGAGATATTCCTTCAATTCTTGGAAGGCTGTTTGGCAGTTTGTAATCCACTCGAAACCGTTCGCATTCGTCCCCCTCAGAGCCTTGAAGAAGAGGAAATACTTCTCAACAAACCTTGCTAGAAACCGGGATAGTGCTATGAGTTTTCCGCTGAACCTTTGGATTTCCTTCAATTCCCTTGTGAGACATGATAAAGCCCAAGAATTTTTTCGAAGTTACTCCGAATACACACTTCATCAGATTCAGTTTTATCGGGTGTGCTCGGAGCATCTCAAAGGCTTCTCTAAGATCACGAATATGGTTGTTGGCTTCTATACTTTTGATGAACATGTCGTCTACATACACCATATTTCGGCCGATCTGCTTCTCAAACATTTTGTTGACGAGCCTCTAGTAAGTAGTTCCTACATTCTTTAGATTGAATAGTGTGACTTTATAGCAGTACATCCCCTAATCGGTCATGAATGAGGTATACTCTTCGTCATCGGGACTCACCCAAATCTGATTGTAACCTGAATATGCATCCATAAAGCATAGGAGCTCGTGCTCGGCTGTTGAGTTTACCAACAAGTTGATTCATGACAATGGAAAACTCTTTTTCGGACATGATTTATTCATATCAGTGAAGTCAATGCACATCCGTCATTTCCCATTACTCTTATTAACGAGCACCACATTTAATAACCAGTCCGGATACTACACTTCCCTAATAAAACCTGCGCCAAGTAGTTTTCTGACTTCTTCTCTGATAGCGATTAACTTCTCAATGGAATGGTTCATCTGTTTCTACCTAATGGGCTTATGACCCGGATCGAGGCTCAACTTATGAACTATTACACCAGTCGGTATCCTAGACATATCGGCCGAAATCCATGCAAATATATCGGAGTTTTGCCATAAGAAAGACATCAACTGCTCGCGCAGGTGATCCAGCAGCGAGTTTTCAACTTGTACACATTTATCAGGATCGTTGAGAATTACAGGAATCTGATGAGTCGATTTACCAGACTGTCCTTGTTTTAGTGTTGCTTCGTCCTGAAGGTCAAAGTCTTCAATCGATTGATTCGAGATTGTCTCATCGATTTGAGATAAATAGCATATCCGGCCGGTGACTTGACCCCCTAAGACCTCTCCAACACCACATGTTGTCATGAACTTCACCTTGAGACGTAAGATCGATGTCACTGCTCCGAATGCAATTAAGCAGGGTCGTTCCAGAATGGCGTTGTAAACCAAGGTTAGGTTAGCTACCAAGTACGCGAGCATACAGGATGCTATCTTTAGGTACGTTCCTAATGTGACCTCCAATTGGATGGTCTCCCGTACCAGAATGGGTTCGTTATTGAGTCCATAGCATGATCCCTCGGTTGGCTTCATTTGGTCATTTTTCAGTTCGAACTTAAAGTAGGTATCGAGATATAACAAATTCTTTAAACTTCAATTATCAATAAAAACTCGTATCTAATGGTACTCAAGCATACCATTAGAAACGAGTACAAATATAATAAGAGGGTCAGAATGGAGAGTTATTACATACGCTATATCGTCGTTGCTAAAACTAATGACATCATTCCTAACTCCTACCCTCTGTCTTTTGCCGTTGGAAGCCTTCTTAGGGAGGGTCCAAGATTTGGCCCTAAATGGTTTGGTGGAGAGCACATTGACAATTCCGGTCGCAACCTGGTTGAGGGGCTGCTCGTGCAAGTCAAGCTCATCTTCATTTGCTCTCTTGGAAGTTTACCCCACGCCTCTCAAGAACTTGATGAGGTACCCTTTCTACACGAGAGCCACAATCTCATTTTATAGAGTCTAGCAGTTCTCGATACTGTGACCCAAAAATCGATGGTAGAAAAAGTATTTAGACTAATCTCCTCCCTCTAGGTTCTCGGACTGCTTAGGCCACTTTAAGAACTTCTCGTCCAGGATCTACATGAAAATGTTCATCTAGGTGTCATTAAAAGGAGTCAGATTCAGGGGTCTGAACTCTCTTTGAACACCCGGCTCCATTCTTGACTGCTTCTTGGGGATCTTGGGCATTGGCATTGTCTCCGTTCCTTTTTCTTCCCGTTCATCGATCCCTAATGGTAGTGGTCTATGCGCTCTGGCTGCTTCACTTCGTTGATCTATGCACAAGTGATAGTCTCTGCCTCAATGAAGGTTTTAGGCTCTGTTGGACCCAAGTATTTGAAGAAGTCGTCTAACTACAAGGTCGTCATAAAGGTGTTAGGCTTCACCTCGTCGGTGAGCTTGGATATCCTTTGGGCCTCGATATTGAATCGGGCCAAGAAGTGTTTCAAACTCTAGTTTGACTTTTGTCGGATGCAGACAAGGTGCCAAGACTGCTTCTTCTCCCTTCAACTGGAGGCGAATTGTGGCAAAAAGTTGTTGGTCAATGCCTAAAATATTCGGATCGAATTTGGATACAAGCAGTAGAACTAAATCCAAGCATCTCCTTTAGGGGTTAGAGGGAAGCATAGACGCATAGCGGTGGCGTCAAGACCCTAGAAGCCCACAGAGAGCGTAAAAGTTATCCAAATGATCTATCGGATTGGAACTTCTATCGTAGGGTTCTAGGGTCAACATCTTGAACTTGTGAGGGAGTGACTGCATCTGGAATTCTCTCGTAAATGGTGACCTTATCAGGTCAATGGAGTGTCTGTCGGTACTTCCTCTAAACAGCTGATGCTCAATCCTCATTATTCTCTCCTCCATTTGAGAGGAAGATGCGATCCTCTTTGCGTTGAGGAAGATCCTTGACTTTGAGTGGTTTAGAAAGATGTGCTAGACTTGGCGGCTATATATATTCTCCTTGGTTGGGTGTTGCAAGAGGCTTCTTCTTGGACTGGGGGTCTCCAATTGTTATAAAAGCAGCGTGAATTCTGCCGTTCTAAGCTTTCATCTCTCACTCTGTGACTCGGTTGGTCTCCCGGCTGTGCCCGGCCCCGTTGCTTGTGGCCGCTCAGGCCTCAAGGCCGTCAGGCTGCAGGATCTCCATCCTAGTGGGCTACCTCTTCTTTCGACTTCTTCTCTTGGATGTAGAGGTCTACGAGTTAGAGGAAGGAGCTCCTAGTGGTGATACCTCTAGACGGGTACAGATAATTTGGAGTAATTTTGAAAATGCGTCCACCTGGGTAGCTAGCACTGCCACGTCAATGGCTTAACAGTCGTTCTCATGGCTACCTACGGTCGGGTCATCACCATGGAAAGCAACATCACTAGCGGGTGCGCTCGCTTGAGCCTTGGTGCTTACTATGCTTGCTTGCTTTGGTTATGGTGATAGGCTTTTCGTCACACTTCCCACAAGCAGTACCAATGATGCATCCTTAAATCTAAATTATTGAACGAATTAGAGAGCCATCTAATTCGGATGTCCGATTAGGAGTGGGTCTAATCTTCATTATTGAAAACCTGAATCCTACACAACACAACTAAAAAACAATAGGTCAAATGATGGCGGGACTCGCACTCCAGTATGTCTTCCGATACCCAAGTCAGTTATCTTTCCACTTGATCAAGAAAAATAGGAGGATGAGAGAAGAAATGCGTAGATATAAGGGTGTTCGGAGATTAAGTGTAATATGGAGGGTTGGGCTCCGTGGATGCACTTGATGGGTGAGCGACTTTCTGCGTGGGAATCACACTTGTGGGAGAGTGGTTTCGTGGGAGTAAGAACTGCACTCGTAGAAGAGTGACTTCTAGAAAAGATTGCACTCATAGGAGAATAGCTTTGTAAGAGAGAGAGCGCGATGGAAGGAGTCGTGCTCTGATGCCCGAATGTTCAAATTTTGGACTGATGGATCAATCACTCCTTTTTTTTCCTGTGAATGAAGGGATGTATTTATAGAATAAGAGTTAGTTAGCCATCCTTGGGCCTCACGGCTTTGCAACTGTGAGTAGCCGACATCACAGGTCTGCAGTGGTAGGCTGTAAGCACTACGGCTCTACATCTCTAAGGGATCTGTCATCATGTTTCCACCCATAGAACTCTACACCGTCGTAATCATTAGGGTGACAAGCTGGTGGCTACTGCCTACGATTCCCACTCCTACAGTCGTGAGGGACCACATGGTGACAGAAGTCGTTTGGATTTGTTTACTAAGTTGGAGCGGCCTAAGTTGAGCCGCTTATTAACTCTTATTGCCTGTATACTATTGGGCTGATTCGGGTTGGGCTGTTTGGGCCTTCTATTTCACTTTCTGGATTCTAGGCTTGGAAAAGCTCTTGCTAGGCTGCTGCTTCCTAAGCCCTTCTTTCTTCTACAAGCTGGGTTCTAGGTCAACCCACGGACTAGCAAACCCATCATCTTTAATCATCAAAATTGATTGCAACGCATGCATACTTGACCCCAACAAGTGTAAGAGCCAAAAACATAAGACTATGAATTCCCAGGCAATCCAACTCTATTGGAGACTTCAACGGCATTGATGGGTACACATAAAGTGGGGATGTAACAAGTACTCCAGAAACCACACCCATTGTCTTGTATGCAAGAAGAAGTGTCTTCCATCGATTTGATTGCCAATTAGAAATCCCAAAACTACACATAAAGTGTGGGCTTCAAATCTGACAATTGCAAGCCACCCCATATCACAGTCTATAATAGGAGAATCACCAGGAAAAAAAAAACACAATTCAAATTTTAGAGATGGAAATTAAAAAAAAAAAAAAGGGAACAAGGAATACATGCAATTTTAGAACTTGATGCGCCATTAAATCCGAATTATTGGATGAGTTAGGGAACCACTTGATCTCTCCTGACGGGTCGAATTGAAACGAGTTCGATCTCCATTTTTTATAACTTAGATTGTGATATCCCACATCGGATGAGGAGGGGAACGAAGCGTATCTTATAAGGGCGTGGATACCTCTCCCTTGTGGACGCGTTTTAAGGGCGATGGAGGCCATCTGCCAGGAACAAAACCGTGCGCCTGTGTGGCAAAGCGGATAATATTCACAAACGGGTACTCGAGAACGTTACAAATAGTACCATAGAAATTAAAGTTCTATGAGAATATCGAGGATTTTTGGAATCTTGATATTTGGAATATTAGGCAATTCGGTAATATTGGAGGTCCTATGGTCTTTTAGAGCTTCCGGACATGAGAAAGGACAATATATATAAAATAAATAAATAAATAAATACTAATTACAAATGGTATCAGGGACAGGGCCCAACTCGATGTGCCAATGCAAACGCTGGGCTCCCAAGGGGGGGTGGACTGTGATGTCCCACACGGATGGGGAGGGGAACGAAGCGTGCCTTATAAGAGCGTGGATACCTCTCCCTTATGGACGCGTTTTGGAGGCGGTGGAGGCCGTCTGTCAGGAACAAAATCGTGCGCCTGTGTGGCAAAGCGAACAATATTCACAAGCGGGTACCTGGGGACGTTATATAGATCCTGCACACCATAACAAATAAACGAGAGGACAAATAACGGCGAAACTCGCTCCCTCATATATTTTACAACACTCAAGTCAGAAATCATTCTGTAATGGTTAAAAAGATGGAAGATACGGTGAGATATGTGGATGCTAAAGGGAGGGGGATTATGGATTGAAGGATTAGGTTCTCAGGGACGTGTTCTATGTGCGCTGTGTTGTCAGGGTGTCAATGGCTATGCAAGAAGGGGCAACCATGGGTGCGGTGATACGCAACCATAATCACTCACTCATTACTGACCAGCTCTAGGTCAGCTTGTCTTGGCCATCCATATCAATGCCTAGGCCTTTGATCCGTCCGTCCGCATGAGGGGCCACTGGCATTTGGGCTTTCCTCTTGTCAACACCATGCCTCCTCAGCCTTCAGCGAATATCTGTTGAGCTGCTGCCTTCCCTGTGGGCCAGGCCCTAGGCCGGCCCGGGGAGTCTGTGGGACCCATCAGAACTAATGTTAGGAAAGGAAGATATCCAACCCCCACCCCCCTCCCACACACACGCTCGCACACACAAAAAAGGGACAGCGTGAGAATCGATATTAGTAGTATTAAACAAGACGGAAAACGGAAAGGGGGGACAACAAAAGGTAGATACGTACAGGAGAGAAAAGTGACGGGAGACCTTGATTTCGTCATTATGAGGAAGGGAAGATCGGCATTGGCTTAAGCATCAGCAGAATCAACTGCGATGATCTCCGTGAGTGCTGTCAAGCCCCAGCGTTCCATGGATTTTGGAGGGCACGACCCCCACCACAGACAGTGATTCCACGGGTGGGATGAGAGTAGGGCAGAGAGGAGAGAGCGGCCAAAAAGCGAGATATATTTCCGTGTTGATTTCTTCTGAACGGAAAAGGGCAGTCTTTATCGGAGCAGGGCGCTTTCGGTCTCCTCGTATTCGCCCACTTCAGGAAGGTTACGTCTCAGATAAGCCAGCAGCTCCCGTCATTTTCGACTATGTCATACTATATTAAATTATCATAAATCCAATAAAATATTTTTATATAATATAACTCTGGTGTTAAAATAAATGTAAAGAAGAAACACAAAAAAAATTAAAAAACGATAATAAAACAAAAACAATAGAATAGGTAGATTATTTTTTATATTTTTGCAGTGGAAAAATTTGGGAGAACTTAGTGGCGATAGAGAAGAAGGGAGGCTGGGAGAAATAATTAATCTTCCACCATCCTTAATTTTTATTTATTTTTGAATTACCATTTTATAACATTGAAAAAGAAGTCCTAAACGTGTTTGCTTTTCATATATTTGTTATGCATTGAATGAGACACGACTTACGTTTGTCAGCTTGTATCTATGCAGACCCCAGAGCTGGCATATGTAAGGAAAACAAGGTGTTAGAGAGTGATGGTCCCAGTACCCAGGATCCATAAAAAATGGTCCAAAAGCCGAGCGTACGGTTCAGGAGGCCCGCCAGGTCAATTTGGCCAAGATTTTGGATTGGCCCAAAAAGTCCGAAGACAATCGTCCACATCTCAATATTCTCAAGAGCTTGCCTTGGCCTGAGAGATTAAGCTAACCTTAGAAATCCGAGGACTTCCTGATGAGCCCAAATGATCGAGATAGCGCCTGAGATTAGCTCAACCCGGAAAGCTCAAAGACCCTCCACGGGTCAGGCTTCCAATTAGAGTCCGAGAACATCCAACTCCGTGAATCCGCAAACTTGATAGAGGCTAAGAAGACTTTTGAAGGACGAGAACTATTTCGACGTTCTTGAGACGCTAGGATGGAGGAAAGAAGCCCAAAACGGTCGAGGGCGCCAGCTCAAACATCTCACTGTTACCAAGGAGCACGCGCTCCCTGCAGCACGCAACCGCTACAGGAAATGATGACCTGCAAAGCACGCTTGATCACGTCAAGACTAACGTCACACTCAACGTGCCTGACACAACATGCCAAATCAGCAGAGTTGGTGGCTGGCTTTCCAACACAAGCCAACGCCACATGGGACCATTTTAAGAATAAACTTTCTACTATAAATACCTCACCTAGGCACCTAAAAAGGAGAAGGGAAAAAAAGCTACCAGCAACTGTGTAAGCAACAAGGAGAAGAGAAAACAGGAGCAGTGAGTAAAAAGGATAAGATTCTTATTTTGCAACTGAGAGTAGCTTCCTTCTACTTTACAAAACTAAATACCTGTAACCCGTTCAAAGATAGTGGATTCATTTCGGACCCAACGTCCAGTGATTTTTTCCTCTCATTAAAAGATGGGTTTTCTACGTAAAATCTTATGTATTATTCTCTCTCTCTCTTTTTCTGACTCATCATGCCCACTAAATCCCATGCAAAATAATCAGTTCACTTGTATGTTATACGATTCCGTTTGTTCGAGCATCCCAAGAGAATCCACAAAGTCAACTTGGATTTTCGTCGTACGGCGGCCGGAATCTCAAGACGCAACAGAAATGTCCCTTGAGAAGTCACACTCGATGCTCAAGCCAGATTGTGATCCAACCAAATAGTAGGATGGGTTTAGAAAATGCAGCATATGAGCATATGTGAATAAGGTGTAGAGAGGAGATTTTGATCCGTGACTCATCCAACATGTCAGGCGATAGGGGGAGACATAGGTTGTCGATGCATGTTTTAATGAGAGAAGAAGGTTCATGCTGGCCAGTTAAGGTAGCTAAACAATATTTCTTGTATGAAGCTTTCAAAAATGTCATTGGGAGTTAGTCATTAGTACAACAGTAAATGCCCACGCAAAAAATAATTCTTAAACCCATCTGTGGGAGGGATGACTGTTGAACAATTGGGGATTCTAAATAGTGTGTCCCATTGAGAGCTTGTTCAGAAATTGTTGGGAGTCAATCCTTGATGAGAGAATTTCCAGCCTTAATTTCCTTGATACTATAATTCGCATGCTTAGCAAAACATATGCCTAAAATAAATTCAAAATGATAGTTAGTAGTTAAATTAGTTAAAATACAAATAAAGTTAGCCAAAATAAGTGCTGATTGTCACATAAATACCACATACACAGCACATATATCAACCAAAATTACCTAAAATGCATCTTATGTACAACACAAGTGCTAATTGGGTGATCGGCAGCAAATATTAATCTTATTCTGTGAGGGAAGGAGCTTTGAAAGAAAAAGCTGCTTGACTCATCTTCCCACGGCTTCTAGGGGACTCAGACCCTCAAACCTTAACATTTCTAGAAGCTTGGTAGTCCCATTCCGATGCTTGTTCTTTTGTGAGAGATTAATTGATAATTAGCGTACTAGTCTCTCTCACTTTTCTAACCTAATACGAAAAAAATGTGAGAATTAGGTCAAAAAGAGAACACAACATCATATGACAACGAGGGAGATGAAGAGTTAGTACTTTGTCTGATCAATAATTTCGATTTCATCAATTATTCAATAGCTTCTTTTGGAACAGATCTCTTTTTCTTTTTTTTTTTTTTGGGTACTATTCTTTAATTTTTGAAAATTGTTGCATAGTGGTATATTCAATGCGTGGATTGTTTAGAATTGTTATAAACTCACTCATATTAGCAGGGATTTTTTGGATGAGATCCCCCCCCCCCCCATTTAATAGGACTTTCAATAGAAAAACTATAATACCAGAATCTCCATTCGATTTATTTGGATATATTTATTATTTTAGATTAATTGGATGTATTAAAAATTGATTGAATTTTTGTGAAATTTTGAAGGAAATTCAGTTTATAAATCAATGCTTGAAATATACCTGAGAGGAGCCTAAGCGCTAATTCCAATGAGCTTGTATCCTAGGCAAGCTTGAGACTTGTCTAAGTTGGGGCTCGGTAGCCGTTCTGGCTGTATAAACAGCCTCAGGGTACGGTATAAGCAGCCCCATTTAATTTTACCGATTGTTTGAAAATTTTGTTCAAATTTTGTAAGTAATTAAGAGTTTTATTATTTTATAAAAAATAATTAAATATCTGATATTATATATTTTTTTATTAATATATTTATATAAAAATGAATATGAAATCTGTATAGGTCGTACATTAGTTCACGTGTATCATTGCCTAAGGTTGGAAGTCGCTACCTTTATGATATGATCTTATCTGTTATTTGTGGTGTCTCTCCCGATGGGGAGACTCTATTCCCAATGAAAAAATATCTATAAATCCTTCTTTTGCCTACAAGAAAAGCTCTATTTGTAATTAACCCATTCCGTTTGTATGAGAATTTAATAAAAAATTTATATATATTTAAACGTTCTAATATATTAGATAAATTCAAAGATTGCATCCAAAATCATTACTAGCAAAATATAATAAGTACGTTTCTTATTTGGGGAGACAGAGTACATAGATGGCTACACCCGTGGGTCTAAATAATAGTTGATGTGATTTAAGATTACTAAAAATATATATAATCTTTTCTCAAATTAGTCTATAAAAATTTTTGGTCATCTAATTTTATGTATACTTTGTATTTTTACATATATTTATTTTCAGACTCTGATTTGAGATCTACAGATTGGCCCATAAATGGGATTTATTATGTCTCATACGTCTAATATGTGATTTATTTTAGAAGCTATTTGATTCTATTTATATGATTTTGTTCTGAACCCTGATTCTATTTATATTGTTTTAGTCTGGAATTCTTTTTTATTCATATATATTTATCTAATTTTTATATTATTATGATATGGTTCTGATTATCTAATTCTAATTATTTAATTTCACTATAAATCACTTTTATTTAATATACATTTCAAGGGAATTATATTTTGATCTGATATACATTTTGAGTACGAGATTATCATTAACTTTCTGATATCAGATTTATATCTGTTATCTATTTCAAAATCTATTTATGGACTCTCTATTCTAATTTGTTGGATACATTTGTTTATTATATATATATAATACTTACTAAGTTTTAGGTTCACTTTTTCTATTTCTTAACCATTTAGAGTAGAGGGCTTAGATATCTTATAGGAGTTGGATGAGATTTGATGCGATATCATTTATTTGGTAAGTTTGGTTTTATTTTTTAATTGGATATATATCAAATGTATTTTGGATATTGAATTCGGCTGAATATAGGCCTTCAAATATGCATTGAGACATTGGGTCAGTGTATGATGGATATGCATACGTATTTGGTCTACTACCTCCCTTATGATTTATGTGGAGCAGGTCGTATATTTGATATTATCTGAACGGTTATCCGATGAGATTCTGTGATAGGTTTTGGGTCTGTTTATATTTATTATTATTATTTTGATAATAAAATTTTATAGTACGTCTGTTGTCATGCCCGGGTTAAATTGTTATATTTATTTTGAAATTTATTGACTTATTGTTTAAACCTATCTTGGTCCAAGTTTGAAACAAAAAATTTAATTTTATATTATGCATGTTCTATAATTTTATTATATTTGGTTTCTTATTAAGTTTTCACAAAAAGATAAGTAAGTTGATCTGTGATTCTGTATATCTTATCTTGTCAAGATTCTAATCAACATATGAGAAACTTCTTCTGCAACATGGTGGATGACAAGTGGGAAGGGAGGATGTAGCATATGTGCTAAAGTTAGGGAAGAGAAAGGGAAATAATTAAAAAATTTGTACATATCCGGTCAAATTTTTTGATTCCTTTATCTTCATAAACTCACCTCTTCGACCATTGTCTTGTATAGATTAGAAGATTGTTTTATAAATAATGAAATTTTAGTCTAATTTACTAGAGAATACCTTGTAAAAGTGAGAGTGCTTTACTGCTTAGAGTTTTGATATTTGATAATGAGTTTGGATAAAAATATGTTAAATATAAGATTAGAGGAAGTATTGACCAACACTACCTCTTAAGATCAAGCTTTTAATAAGAAAAATCTCTCCTCCCATTTTGGTGTCAACTGGGGAGGGGTTTCTATCATGTCCCAAAGCTCATTCCCGTTACTATCAGTTATCCAATATTATTAATTAACCAAATAGTCATTTAATTAATATTAGATATGAATTTCGCATTGATATATCGATCGACTAAAATAAAATAATATAAACCATATACAAGATCCAGAATATACCACATAA
Organism: Nepenthes gracilis; assembly: GCA_033239525.1. Classification (NCBI taxonomy): domain Eukaryota; kingdom Viridiplantae; phylum Streptophyta; class Magnoliopsida; order Caryophyllales; family Nepenthaceae; genus Nepenthes; species Nepenthes gracilis. The sequence continues at coordinate 29,697,576 of BSYO01000002.1, read as the reverse complement.
TCATGTGACTCTGATACCAACCCATATTGCCAAATTAAACCTTATATTAGAAGTTATGTCTGTCCAATACAAAATCAGAGTAACATAATTCTACTGAAATCATAATTTTACTACTGTCAAACTGTTGATCAACCTATATCATTGATTCTACAACCCGATCATAATATAAACTACATTCTCTTGGTAACAAATAAACCAACATATATCTCATAATTCACAACCGTTGTCCAATAAATATAAATATATTAACTAATGTTCGAAATCGTTATATAGCATTAAACATTTCACTAATTAAATTCTAAACTCTTCTTAACAGCTTATCCTTCATCCTAATCGTCCTATGAGTATTCCAACCTCTCATCTGAAAGGGTCAGTAAAATCAAAAGTAATGAATGAACTAAAAACTCAATAGGGTACATAATTTACAATTACACATACATAATTTATATTAAAATCATATCGAAAAGATTATAATTAGATTAAGGAGTCATAAACTAAATTTCAGATGTAATGTACTTTAACATTCTTACATGATTTTCATATTATCATTTCAATGTATAGTCAAGTGTGCCATATAAATTCATACTCAAATATGACTTTCTTAAGGATTAAGGGCCAATAGAACCTCACCGATTAAAAAAATAAATAATTAAAACGCGAATTATATTTATTTATATATAATTAAAGGTCATATATTATTATTCAAGACATGTAAATGGACCATCATACATATAATCCTATAAATGGAATTGAATATCGCTTTTACCTGTGGATGATAGATTTAAATCTTGATCTATTATTATAATATATTAATGCATGTAATAATATACTACCTGCTAAAATATAACTATGATGTAAAGTTTATTCTTATAAAAGCTCTACACTTTTCTTCATACTTCTTAATTTTCTCATCCTGAAAAAAATATACATAATTCTTAACTTAATTATAGAGTTTTCTCATTAAATTTTAAAATTTCTTAATATATAACACTTATACTTTCTATAGAAATTTAGTTATGATAAATTTTGACAAATAGAATACTAAATTAGTATTAAAATGTAGGAAAACTTAGCAATTATGTAGAAGCCAAAATAAATTTATCTTTATTAGCAAACATGTAGATGAACTATGTGAATTTTCAGAACATATAAAGTATATGTAGTTTTTAGACATTCAAGAATATTATGTATGAAATTCAGTATGCAGGAGCACTTGATCAAGTTTTAGAATAAGCATGAAGGAAAAATTACAAAAATCAGCTAACTTATACAATATATACGAGTTTAAATATAAATTTTATGCATAATTATAGAAAAATCAATCAAATATTACGTGCACGTTAAACATAAACAGCATAGTTTCGAATTTATATTTTGCATGAATATTTAAAATAGAAAATACTCAGAGAATTGAAAATAATAATAATAATACGCTTGCCTTATCTTAACTTTACCCAAATTCTTTCTTGAAATCAATTTATTTGAACTGCTCTAGTATTCACTCTCTCTTTCTCTCACTTCTCCTCTTCTCCTTCTCTCTCATCTCTCAAATTTTACTATAAAATAATAGAAAATCTGTTGGGTGTCTTATATAAATATAAATGACGCTCGATTGTTAGTTAGGGGCGTATCAGACGGCACGGCTAAATCTTGCGATGCACGAGTGCTGTCTCTTGTGCATCTTGAATGCGATCAATTTGCCAGCAAGTCGTTAAGCATCTCTCGAGCGTGCATTAGATATGAGCATTCTACCGGTGCACGTTAGGGTGCCGATTATGTGTCCTTTAAACGTGAACATTCTACCTTTCACACACAGGCATGCGTTAGGTGTTGGTTGAGTATCCCTCAATTTGATATAATCCGATCCAAATTTGACTCTTGACTTAATTTTTTTGATATTTATTTTAATTTTAATTATATTAACAGAATTAATTAATATTATAATAAAATTCACACTCAAGCTTTACATGATGTTATAATCAATATATATGTACGTATAATTATGCGAATGATGTGTATACATATGTATCAGGATGTTATACATGTACAAGTATATGTCTATGATGCACAGACACCAACATGGGACACGGATACGACATAATACCAACATGATATTTTTTAAAAAAATTAAGGATACAATACGTTGGGGATATATAATCTAAAATTATATTTTATAATTTTTATTTGATAAATATTATTTTTTATATTAGATTTGTGGGTTATCGATTTTATTTGTGATAAAGAAATTAAATTATTGCTCCATGAAAGATCAACTCTGTTATCACATTTATTTACTTCACTTCCGTGCTTGTCTTTTTTTTCTAAAGTCATGACATTATATCCAATAAAAATTTAGTAAAAGAAAAGTATCATCTTTTATAAAAGGAGTTTCTCTTGACTGTGAGATAATCCTGAGGAATCCTATTCATAGAAATGAAAGAAAGATATATAATCTTAAAATTTTTAAATTATAAAGCAACTATATTTTTTTAAAATTTGTAAAATAGCTCATAATTTTTTAAAAAATAATAAAATTAGTCAGTATGTTCAGAACGTGTTGGGATATATTCCAAGCATTCTAGAACATGTTCAAAATGTATTGGAACATATTCAAAATGTGTCAGATAAAAAATTAAATTAATATGTGTCAGAATATGTTTGACACGTGTCCGGGATATGTCGATATTCAACACGTGTTAGATATCGATACTTTGATCCCAAAAGAGTATCCGTACTTCTTAAGTGTATGTAGATGTGGTGTGTGTATAGAAACATGTACATATACGGATATATAAATATGCAGAAAAGTAACTTATGTAACACACATTTATACGTACATAGGAGGATGTATGCGTGTGTGTGGTATATGTATACATATATCTGGCAATGGTAGATATATTTGTATAAACATGTGAGAAATGCATATGTATATCTTGAGGAGTTCAAGGTCAAGGTCGAGGTCAAAGTGCGGTATATGCGTACATATGATAACTATTTTAATCTGAAAGTTAAGGTCATTGATCTTAAGGATGTACTCTTATAAACTAATAATCATCATAGGAGATGATATCAGATATATTATTGGCAAGTGACATCATAAATGATATGAATATGTGATTGGTATAACCTTTGGAAAAATTATAGAGGTAGTAAGAATATCATAAATGCTAAGTAATCTTATGGTACTTACCAAACTGTTGGGAGTGTAAATACACGACATTTGGCCCATTATAATAAAATAATGTTTATGGAGATTATTATTATCTCGTATAGTAGTGATCTCTTATTAAGTTAATAGTCGAATTTGGTAAAATTCTTGTTATGTTCTTGATGTCTAATTATTCTTATGCCTTTAAGGTCGTAGATGCAATATAATATTGAATCTCGAACAATAGTTAGTATATCGTATTCTATTATTAATTCAATATGATTATATTAAATTTTAGATACTTATATTCTTGTATTATTGATTTATTTACTTATTAAATATTTAACTTACTCTTGTATTTCTTGATGACAGATTAAAGAGCTATCGTAATATTAGACGGAGTTTGTGAGATTGTTGTTGAATTCTAGATAAAGGTGATTTCGGAGTTAACGACTTATGAGTGAGAGTAGGGAATGTCCCTTTCATTATTGTTATTTCATTTCTAAAGGATGAATGGATAACTGATAATTTTTGTGATTTGAGATTTTTCATATAGTCAATCTGAATTGGATATGGGGACTCCAGTTTGGGTTGTTGTAGTAGTGCTAGTAAGGTAAATTAATGCATCAACTCAATCTAGTGAACTAACTATTTTCTAGTAAACTTGAAGAAAAACAAAATGCTTATTTCTATGTAAAAATTTAATGTCCTGTTTCTTTTTTATTAGTACTTATCAAAAAAAAAAAAAAAAGAAGTGTTTCTTTATTATTAGAACAATAGATTAATAAAGCATCATTACTCGATGAGGTGACCGAGCACCTAGAAAGCAACTTCAAGAACAAGTTCAAATGATGAGTGTAGGAAACATACTTCATATTTCTGATAGTAATCAATATAATTTTAAAAGAATTAAGTTGTAATGATTGCTATAATCTACCATTTGACATAGTTTGTCTTATTATAAAGATAAATTTTTATACGATGATAGGATCATTTTATTGTTACTTAAAAGGTCACAACTTAGACCATAGAAATTACCTTCTCTGTAACGGATGGATGAATTCCATGGCTCTTTGAGTGCAAGAATTGGTAACTCTAAATTACTCGGGAAAGAAACAAGGGGAAAGGTAATCCCTTTTTTGTTCTTATCTTCCAACTGAACTAGCATTAGCAGCGCAGCTTGGGCAAATGAGGTAACTGTAAAACCCAGATATCTTTATAACAAATTTAGCAGTTAAAACTTTGCCGACGGCTTATATTTCTCCAAATCGGCTGGACAAGTAAATTCTTGAATATAATGAAATGATGAATGTTTACAAGAAGATGAACACTTCCAGTCATTCTGTATACACATCAGAATTCTGTACCTCTGTAAACCAAATCAAATCCTGTTTCCTATGAACACTTACTATTTTCAAAATTGGAGCACAATTAAGCGGGAGGGGAACCACAACTCGCAACCTCAGGGCCGCTTGATATGTTAACTAGCATAGACAGTACCTCCTTCATGTTTGGTCTAGCCTGGGGGACCTCCGCTGTGCACTGTATTCCAATCCCAAGCAGTTCACCCATTTCCTCCACCCCCCCAGCCAACCCCGACCCCATGATGAGCGCCATCGCTATTGATCTGCTCAATCCCTCGCACACATTTCCCACCATTCCCCGCCGAACCCACTCCACCAAGCACTCCTCGCCCCCATCCAAGGCCCTTCTGCCGGTAGCCAGCTCCATTGCCAGCACCCCAAAGCTGTAGACATCACCCTTGGTTGTGGCTTGCCACGTCTGCCCGTATTCTGGTGCAATGTACCCAACCGTGCCAGCCACTGTAGTGCTGACATGGGTATACCCGGCATCGACAACCCGAGCAAGGCCAAAATCTGTTACATGTGCCTTGCCATTTTTGTCGAGGAGAATGTTGCTCGCCTTGACATCCCTATGCACAATAGCTGGGTAGCATTCATGATGTAAGAATACGAGAGCACGAGCAACATCTATTGCGATTTCAAGGCGCCTGTTCCATGTCAACCTTGCCCTATCAGGGATGAGATCCTCTATGCTCCCGCCTTCCATGAACTCATAGACCAAGATTTTGTCGGAACCATCTAGGCACCACCCGTAAAGGGTGACTAGATTTGGGTGTGGCCAACCTGAGCCATTCCCGCTCAGGACCTCCATTTCTGCTCGGAACTCCCGCTCCCCTTCAAATCCTCCTCTCTGAAGCTTCTTGACAGCAACTGCTCTCCCATCGGGCAGGACTCCTTTGTAAACAGTCCCAAATCCTCCCCTGCCAATGACTCTATCCTCAGAAAAGCATCCAGTTGCTTTTAAAATGTCTGCGTGAGTAAAAGTTGTTTTGTCGAGACGGAGGACCTTGACTGTGTTGGGCAGCCATGGCGCCGATGCATTTGAGCTTGATGCGTAGTTATGCCTGGATTTTCCATTGGAATACCCCGGTTTTTCATCTGGGCTTTTTGTCAGCACGCAGATTAAAATCGACAGTACTCCACATATTAAGACGGCGAATGTCAGAATTAAGAACAAAAAGAACGAAGTTTGCTTAATAATGCTCTGGCAGTTTCTATTGCTTTCTGGACTCGGTGGTGAGGAGTGATTGCCCGTGGAGTCATTGATGTTAATGTAAGATTGTAGCTCTAAGTGCGGGTCGCCGAGGAATGACTCTTTGTCAAAGGTTGCCAGCTGACCCGTCGATGGAATCCTGCCGGAAATGAACTGATTGAATGACACGTTGAACTTGCTCAGCCCAGTCAAGCCGTTCAAACTCAACGGGAATGTGCCCGAGAAGTTGTTGTAGGACAAATCCAGGATCTCCAAGCATTTGATGTTGCCAATCCGTGCAGGAATTGCACCGGATAAATTATTCCGTGAGACATTTAAGACCATGAGTGGTAGGCGTTCGATATCTGGTGGCAACGCTCCCTCGAATTGGTTGAAACCCAAATGTAGCATACTGAAGTTGTGCATCCTACCAATCTCTGGAGGGATTTCACCGGAAAATCTGTTCCCACTGAGCTGTAGATATCCTGAAATTTGCAGGGTTGTAAGACTAGTACCAGGCAGGCATATTGGGAATAATCCATAGCCTTTTAGTAACCGGTCCCAGATGCTGCGGCAACTTTTTGCGGTGAGCAACTTATACACAAAGCTGAACGGAGGATAGTCTGCTGGAATCCACCTCCTCATTGCCAAGCACTCCCCAGACCCATGAAGAAGCCGATGATTCTTTCGGTTTGACAGAAAAGTGGGCCACGGATTTAGGCCAATCATTGTCAATTTAGGTGGAATTGTCCCGTTTAATTGGTTGTTTGCCAGGTTCAACCACAACAAGCTGCTGCAATTGCCCAGCTCAGTTGGAATCTGACCTGTCAAAGAATTGTTAGCAAGCATTAGCCAGAGAAGTGAGGTGAGATTTCCAAATGATGGAGGTATTGATCCCCACAATCTGTTGAATGAGAGGTCGAGCGCTTGGAGGAGAGGTAGGCTCCCATATTCAGAAGGTATTGGCCCTGAAAACTGATTAGAAGCAAGAACTAAGTACTGCATAGTGACCATTTTTGAAATCTCGACTGGAAGAGGACCAGAAAAATTGTTGAAGCTGAGGTCTAATCCAGAGATGTTAGGCAGATTCAGAATCCCTGAAGAATTTATACCTTCCGTGAATGAATTTCTATGCAAAATTAGAAGCCTCAATTGAGTGAATTTCCCAAAAATTTCTGGTATCTGCCCTCCAAATCTGTTGTTGCTTAGATCAAAGAACTCCAAATTCTTGCAGTTCAACAGTGACTTGGGTATGTCTCTTGAGAACTTATTGCTTCCCAAGATCAAAGCTTCTAGACTAGAAACTGAACCAAGAGTGCTGGGAATTCGACCCACAAAATTATTTCCCCACAGATTCAAGATCGATAAGCGAATGCAATTCGAAATCTGGCCCGGAATTTCCCCATAAAATTGATTTTCTGACAAGTCCAATATCTGGAGGCTGCAATTTCTACTGAGAAGGGATGGATGAACCAAACCATAAAATTTGTTCCCCGAAACTGAAAACATGTGAAGTCTGTCAAATCCTGTCCATAATTGTCCAGTAAAATTGTTGGCACTCAAATCAAGTTCTTGTAATTTCCAGCATCTATCGAAGCAATTGTCAATCTGACCCGTGAAATTATTCGTTGAAATATTCACGACCTTCAAATTGCTGCAAATTCCAGCAAAAGTGGCACCAATTTCCCCTTGAAATCTATTTAGGGAAAGATCAAGAATCTCCAAGCTAGTCAACCCAGTTAAATTCAACTGCCCTTCAAGTAAATTATGTGACAAATTGAGATATTTGAGATTTCTGCAGCCATTCAAATCATTAGGAATTTTCCCATTTAGTGTGTTCTGGGAGAGATCAAGGGAGGATAGTTCTGCTAGCGCTGAGAAGTTGCCGAATATTTCGCCGCAGATTTCATAGCCAGAGAGATCAATGCCGGTTACGCTGCCGTTGTCGGAACTACAGGAAATTCCAGACCAATCACAGGGATTTGAGCTGGTTTGATTCCACTGACTGTATATACCTCGATTTACTTGGTTTTCGTCTTCAAGAAAGGACTTTAAACTTAGAAGAACTTGTTTATCTCTCTCTAGGGAATCTCCTCCTACAATTTTTCCTGTGGAAGCACAATAATTGTATGTGTGAAAATGAGTTTTATCAAACATTTGAGACAATTTCAAGATTTTTATAAAGCATAAGGCCTTTTCTTTTGGTAAGTACATGCATATGTCATTTGTACAAAATAAACAATAAAAAGTGGTAAGCATACAAACCAATAACAACTAGCCCAGAGAAAAAGAAGTCATGGACGACGAAAAATTCAGAATATCTAATGAGAAAAATTTTGCAAAACCGCAGCATAAGGAGCTCCCTTTCTTGCGTTATGCAGTTCATGCAAGAAAGAGACAACATGAACGAAAGAGAAGAATTGATCAAGTTAACTGACAAACTATTTTGGCTTGCAGGAATAGTCGACGAAAAGCCCCTCTATCATACTCTTTTTGTTTTGAAGAACGAACAAATAAACCAATTGTCTGGTGAAGTGAACATGAGGAGGAAGAAGAAGATGGCAATAATTAGATTTGATCGTCTGCTGGGAAGATAGAATAGAGTTACAGATGAAACTGAAAGGATGAGATTTTGATGATTTACCCGTAAGCAGAATCAAGAAAACGAAAAGCAGAGCCTGACTGGAACCCGAATCGGATTCTTCTTCTGGCATGATCACTTTAAACTCTGCACCTTTCTTTTTAACAATTCGGTCGTCTTCTCCGCTAACATGATCGCTGCTAAAAAGGGAAATTCATGCTTAAAATTCCGAGATGATTGAAACAGTTGAAAAATCAAAATAATGTGAAAAGTCGAAGGTTTGGAATCGTTGTGAACGATGGCAGCAGGAGAGACATCAGACCAAACATGGAACTACCCATGGGTAGTCAAAATTTCAAAGTATTTGGTCTTTTTTTTTTTTTTCAGAAAGAATAAAATAAAGTTTGCATATATAATTCTTTGGCATTTTAGTTTATAATTAAGTTAACATCAATCTGATGTTAGTTTTACTAGTACTTGTTAACTTGTGGACGAAGACGAGAGGTTGGCAAGTTACCGCCGCAGCTCCGGCGAAAATGTAAGCCGCCCATTTTGACCGGCTCGGATAAACCGGCATACGTCGTCTAATCCACCATTAGCATGGTAGCATCTTACAGTAATATTACTCTAGCGTTTTTACTAAATAGGATAATAGATTTGATCATTTATTATTATTTTTTTAAAATAAATATAATTTATCTAACTTTTAAAATCAATAATTTTTTAAATAATGGATGGCTAAATCAATTTTATTTGATTTTAATGCATTATAGATCCAAATTTCGAATGCATTCTGGTCGAATTAGTCCGTCGGACTCCAATCACCGTCCTCTGAATTTGGAATCCTACATACCACAATTTTAAATAAGAGGTCAGGTGACGGCGAGATTTTATCATACTAAAAACACTCTAACGCTCAAACCAGTAAACGATATTCTAAAAATAAGAAGGTGAATGCAGAAAATATAAAAATGAATGTCGGGCGTGGGATTTAAGAATGATGGTAGGAGGTGCACTCGTGGAGAGAGTGATTTTGGTCATAGATGCTTGCGGAAAGCAAGTTCTCCAAGTATTGAGTTTGCAAGAAACTAGTAGCAGAAAGAAAGAGAGCGTTGGGATGCTTGGGAGTTTAGAGAGCTTTTGTTAGCTTGAATATACAAGAGAGCGTGCCTATGGAGTAGATCTCCCTGTCTTTTTATAGTCGTTGGCCTTCCGCTACTTTCCTTAGATAGCAAGGCAAGATACCTGCCTTCTGTAAAGATTGTTGCCTTTTCTAATATAGACGCGGGCACCATTCTAAGTTAGAACAATCAGAAAGGAGGATTCACTTCCTTTTGTGGAGATATTGCGCGTAGTGACTGTTAAGGTTTTCTCTAAGAATCACGTGCTAATTTGTAAGCTTTTCTTTCGGAATACGCTCTGATTTTGAAAAATTTTCGTTACAGAATTTTCGTTACATATAGGATTATCTTTTTTGGAGATGTGGAGAATTAGGGTAGATGACCATTGAGATTTACGAAGGTATACGTGGGCTGATTACGATCTAGGCCATGCTTATCTTGGGCTACGTTCGGCCTACTTACTACGCTATTTCAGTCAACGATAGCATTGACTATCCTAGAGATAAATAGATCGCTATCAATTTTGGGCCACTTACCCCATTTAGGCTGGTCCACTGCTAATGGTCCTATCAAATTTTAAAAAGTCAAAAAGAACAACAATTATAAAACAACTAGGATAGTATTTATGAGAAATTTCCAAGTAATTTCTTTGCAATCTTAGAGGAATTAGACAAAGATAAATACTGTCTTTGATTGGCCTTCTTTAAAATAGTGGAATTAGAAAAGTAATATTATTGTCCAGGAAAATTTGAAGTATAAAGAGAAGCTATTAATAGTTAGTGTAATCATATATGTGAGATTTAATATCTTTTTTATTTTTCAAACATATGGATATAATTTCATCAGTATATAGAATAAAACTTTAATATGTAACAAATAAGATTAACTTATAAAAGTTTTCTTAAAAAATAAAATAACCACCAACGACAAACTTAACAACAAAAATTTGACATAAAAGTGAACCACCTTAAATATTTTTCTGTTGCGTCCGGAAACTCGGGGTCCACATGCAACATAAATGTTTGGTGGTGGAAGTTGAGAGGGAGAGATTGAGGTTATATTTTTACTTTAAATTGGGAGGAAAACCAGGCTTTGGCGCTTTAGGAATGTTTATTTATTTAGATTGGCCTTCCGGATCCTATTTCTTTCTTTAAGCGTTTCACTCGTTGGGAAGTTTTGTCTCTCCTTTGTTCTTTCTCGTTGAGAAGGGAGATGGAAGGTGCTAATGAAGCGCCTAAGTCCTTTTCCTTTGTGTCTGGGATGACCCGGAAGGAGAAGTTTTTCCTCTAGAGAGAGTGGGAAGAAATGGGCCAAAAGGAATCCCTAGAAAGAATCTTTCTTGAAGATGACGATATTGTCCGCTTTGGGCCTTTCCATCACGCATATTCCACCGCCCCCAAAGCGTCGTCAAGGAAGCTACGCCTTATTATAAGGCACGCTCCTCCCATAAGTTAGAACCCCATTGGGGATCGCTAGCACACCGGATCATTTTGATACCATTTCCCGGTGCATCCGCATGGAGATATTGTCCACTTTGGGGTGTGGGAACTTCACGGTGTCTAATCCGCTGACCCGCACGCAGGTTTGTTCTGGGCAAATCCGCCCCCAAAATAGTCGTCGGAAGAAGTATCGGCCCTTATTATGAAGAATCACCTCCCCATCCGATGTGGGACTCTCAAGTATTTATAGGGAAAATGTTTTGTTGGGAGGCGACACATAGCAGTAGCCGGTGGTCGAGAAAGGTTTTGTCCACATTTTAATCTTGTTGGCGATGTGCGGGAGAGCACGCGGCTAGGCATTGAGCATGTCGAGTGTATAGGATTCATCTTTGAAAAATTTTTCTTTGGGGATTAGCGAAAATGCTTGATTCTCGGCCTTGTAGGAGGCAGTCCTCGTCCTTGCATGGCATTCCTTATTACTTCGTGAGTTCGCGGACTCGTTGGAGAAGGCAACTCTTAGCGGTCCTTTGAGGAAAGTCCTCGAGTCTCTTTCCGACTTCTCGGATTGGTCTGAGATTTGACAGGACTTCTGGGGTTCTCGAGCTCCTTCTTGTTCTCGTACCTGGATGATGTCCTCGAGCTTCCTTGTTAGTTAACGGGACCTCTCGGACATTTGTTGTGGCCTTGGCCTTTGGGACATTGGCCTCTGTTTTGGATCTCTATGTCCTGTCATCGCATTTTTAGGCATTTTGCTTGGGCCTTTTCTTTTGGTAGTATTTTATAGGCCACTTATTTAGGAGCCGACATTTTTAATCATATTGTTTTCTATAGATAAACTTTGTAGACACTAACAAATATTTGCATTCCACATGCTTTATTTTTTATAATAGTAAATGGCTTGACATTCATACAAAGTGTGCAATGCAACAAATATAAATAATATAATAAATTATCGTTAGAAATATAATTTATATACAATATGTTAGAATGCATTATGTAAGACTCTTTACAACTTTCGATAACTATAAATAGAGCTATCATAGCCGAATTTGATTATTTAATTTATTAAAATATTTGCGTTTCTAACGTAAATAAATCAACATGTTTTCAAAAAGTTTACGAAAAATTAAAATAAAAAAAATGAAAAATATATAACCAAAACTATTTTTCAACTAAACAGGGAGGGGGCGTTCCTCAGGCGCCAATGGTTTGATCTACCATTTTGTGTTTCTTTCTCCATAAAAATTTTGTATATATTTTTTAACTTTTTGATAGCTATCGTATTAGAGGCGTGCCTTATTGGAAATTCAAATCGTCATTTTCTTTTTGTTGCACCGGCTTGTATGAAAGCTTTTGCGATCGACAATTGAATACGGACCTGACGGCTGAAATCCGATTGCTCTTACCGGTTAGGCTAATCGACTCACCTGCTTCAATCAGTTGAACAGGGAAACTTTTGCTCCTCGGAAGCACGGCTGGTCACCTGAACCTCTCCGGCAGCAGGAGTTAGCCATCTGGCCACGGTAGTTGACCCACTTTGGAGTGGGTTTCCACGGTTCCAGCTTTATCCTGGGACCCATAAAAGTCGTGTTTCCTTCATATAGAAAGCACTAAACTAGTTATCCGATATATAATTTAGAGAATCCGGACATTGGCCTTACTAGAACTAATAATTGCAGAGGTAACAAGAGATCTGCAATGATTATGTTAATGGGAGAATTCGTTTAGTTATAGACAATGCTAATTTAAAATAGCACGTTTTGTGTAATGTTTAAATTTAGTTTATGTAGATCCTATAAAGATTTAATCTTATAATTATAATTGCTAATGTTAAATCATTATATTTTTGTACGTTGTTTTCTTTCTTTTTTTTTTATATAAAAAAAAACCATAAAAAGATATTGTTTAGTCGACATTGATTTTCTAATACACTCCTAATCCCACATTCATCTTCTTCCCGCTAATATATTATTATTCTCCTTTGGAGCGATGAAACACGCATTGGGGGGCAGGGAGGTGGTATCCTGGTATGATCTCTATAAATTGGATATGCACTTGTTTGGGAGATGCGCTTCCACTCCACCTACTCCAACTCAGCTTCAGTGGCCATTACAACGCATCTCCCTCTCCATTTTGCTTGCAGCCAGCAAAGACTTGGAGGCATTGTGGTTGGCTTGTTTTATCCTATTCTTTGCGGGTTAGTTATTTGTTAGCATGGGTTTGACTTATGATGTATTTGAAAATCCTTGGCCAAATGAGTATTTCACATAGAGCCGACAAGAAATTTTATTAATAACTGGCCATTTTTATCTTTTGCAACAGCTTGATAAATTTAGTAGATCATTTTAGGAGGTTCAATAACCATATATCGAACCTATCAAATTTTTACGGTGAGATGGTCTATGCTGAATTTTGTTCGGTTTGCAACGCTGCACCGGCCAGGTGCCAAAGAGCAATAGCACGAGTGTCAAATCGCATGAAGGAGGAGTAAGATTTCAATAGTGAAATGGAGTTTAGTGCCAAAGATATGGTTATTTTAGGGCATAAGTTGAGGTAGAAGTTGGTGGGTGGGTGGCGGAGGGCTGGGCGGGGTTTGTTGAGTTATGAGTTACTCTCACATAAACTCATAACTGATTGATGGGTCGTTTAAAAGTATGGTTGAATACACATGGGTTTGATGTTGAGATAGAGCATTCTAGTCCTTGCCCGTGCGACAAGTGCCCGGAGACATCCTATTCCAAAGGGGACCGGATAGATACTCTGAAGGCCGACTGAATGCCTAGTCTGAAGGGAGATCGAGTGGACATTCTAAAAGTAGACTAGATGCCGAATACGAGAGGCGACCGGACGATAATGACGAATAGCATCTAGACGATGAGTATGGAATAAAAGTGTGAAAAATGTACTTAAGGGTTATAAAAAGAGAGCAATAGTGAAGAAATCCTGACTTTGTAGAAACACTTATAAAATCAATCGAGAAAGCGCTACCAGCGAGAGAAGAAAAAAAGGGAGAAGAGAGAAAGGGGAGAGAAGAGGGTGATGAGGAATATTCAAATTCTTTAGTTACCGCTGACCTAAGTGTATTATTCTTTGAGCTATAAAGAACACTTTGTCGGTTACGTTTTTTGCTCACTCGTCTCTCACTATGTTTTTAGTTCGATTTCTTATACTTATTTTGAGGTTTTGTATAACCGATTTTATATAGTAAAAATTTATAGATGTACAATCCCATAATCTTTTCCCTCTTATTTAATAGAGAGTTTTCAAGTAAAGTTATTTGTATATCACTTTATTATGTGATTATTATTTATCTTGTACATTATCATCACTCATTCTCCCGTCTCGATTCAACAAAGCGGTTGGCCAATCCCCAACTAGATAGTGGGTAGAGATGGGAGAGTGAGGGTCAAAGCCATGCTTCTTGTTGGTTTTCTCCTTTTTCTTTTTATTTTTTTAATTTCGCTCCAATTTTTCTAATTTATCAAGTAGATATTGCCTGTCTCAAAATCATCCCCCCAAATGTTTTTCCAGTTCAAAATAACCACACCACTTGGCATAGTTAGTACTGATAACTAGGATAGCGTGTTCAATTCCAACAGCTACATATTTAAATATTAATTGGTGCATTTTTTTTTTAATAAAAAATGTGTTACCTGTCCGAATCTGCAAAATTATAGTTGAAAAATGGTTCGTTGCCTAAAAAAATCAAAAGGAATAAGTTTGATTAGGGCCTTCTTATCCTAGATTCAGAATAGTAGCTTGATTGAAAAAAATCTTGTTCACACTAATTTTTTTCTCTAGTCAGTCAGATGCGTGGGTAGCAAGCCTCACCTAACTGTCTACATCACACAGCTTGTGACTTGGGGCGAGCAATTTTGAACCGTTTCTAGTTAGTCTTCTTTTGCAGCTTGAAATCCTTGCACATAAAAAAGCAGGCCAGCAAGAGTCAAACACGCATCCAAGATATCTCTGCCTACTGTCATCGTGCATTAAAGTCTAAGTTTATCCAACGCTAAATATTTCTTAAACCGTGCAGCGTACTTTAAATATAAACAAATAGGCTTACAGTTTATGGGTTCAATGACTCAACATTAACAACACAAGGATTAAAATATTGCAAAGAAAAGCTAAATTGCATTGACTTCAATTGGATTATCATAGAATACCCATGCCTATATTACTCTGAGAAAATAGAGATATAAAAGCCAAAGTATATGAGGAATGAGTTATGCAAAGAAATGGAATAATTCCGCATCTGATTGTTATATATTATATTAATCAAACTGGACAACTTAATATTGAACTGTAACATTCATATTTTACACGACATTCTCGTCAAACTCAAGGAAGTAGAGTATAAATTCACTTGAGTTTAAAAACCGATATAAAATTCGCATATAGAATCAGACTTGGTAAAAACATCGATATATATAATATAGTTGTGTACTTACTTATCTAACACACTAATGAATAAAGTGACATCCATTTTAAATATTTGTTACGCTTCTGAAAATATCATCGCAAATAATCTGAATAGCATTTTAATTGTCATAATATAAAGCCACGGTACGAGTGTATTAGCTTTTGGCTAAATAGTAAAAAGTGTGGAGTCATAATGACTGATTATCAAGCTACATTAAATTATAAATCTAAATTCAGCACACTAAGCCATATATACTTATTTAAAACCACATAATGCTCCAATCCTACGAAATTCGATAAGCACTATTTGGAAATGATTAGATTTGGCAAAGTTCGATGTAAACTATTTTTGCAGATTCACCTTGCAATAATGTATTTTCAGCATCCATGTTTAAAAAGAATTGCTGTTTCAGCAGCCACAATCAAGGAGAAAACAGAGGTGAGACGAGCTATGAAGTCCAAAGCCTCCTCATTGTCAATCACCTATTCATCTTGCCATGAGGTACGATTTTTCAAGTGTTTGAAGTTCTCTGGTTACGTTTTAGTGTCAGCCATCCAGCATGGGTGAGATCTAGCTTTCGTACAAGTCCCTGCTCATACAAAGTGGCAAGAAGATATTAACAATAAAAATCACATATATAA
Source organism: Nepenthes gracilis (assembly GCA_033239525.1). Classification (NCBI taxonomy): domain Eukaryota; kingdom Viridiplantae; phylum Streptophyta; class Magnoliopsida; order Caryophyllales; family Nepenthaceae; genus Nepenthes; species Nepenthes gracilis. The sequence goes on along the minus strand of BSYO01000002.1, from coordinate 29,681,667 downwards.
GTAGGGGGCACATATATAGGAGTGAAAAAATGTCAATTGAAGGAGAGACCTCTCATTATGCATAGGGAGGATCAACAGATTAATCAACATTATTATTTATAATATTAGAACGATCAACCCCAAACTTGTAGGGAAAATAGTTCAGGGACACCCATCAGGAAGGGGGCCAGTATATGCATCCGGATGTTGAATGAGATGAAACTTAAAGAAAATACACTGATAAACATCTCATACTCCCAAAAGCTATCATGACAAAATATGCAAATTCGGTTAGGGATGAGATCATAAAAGTGACATCAAATGTGCTCGATATTATACAGTAGGAAACAACATATAAACAAGCACGAGATTCCAATTTGGTTATCTCCCGGTGTTGAAAGAGAACAAAGCATGCACCCAATAGCACGAATAAAATCATGATAATATCATTCACTATTAAAGACGTTTGGGTAGAGTTTGACTTGATTTAATATACAAGAGTGGTGAGAGCAGCTTCTCCCTAAAGTTGTTCGAGAAAAGCAATTGAGAAGAGATGAGATCTTATAGTATTGATAAGCTATCCAAGTTCTATTTCATTGAGAAGTGTCACGACAAGATTTATAATCAACATTACCTGCTACTCCAGGGTATTAATACGTAACTATAATATTCCTTGCATTGTTAGATTTATATATTTAATACGGCTTGACAACATTATGTATACCTTATTTAAAAAAACAAAAAGAAACTAGTGGTACATCTTGGGTACTTGACTTTGCAAAAGATAAATCAGATAGAATGAGAGAAATCATAAACCAAAATGAACAAATATGTATTTCCTCTCTTAGTAGAAATAAACGTAGGATCTCATACGGCAAAATGGTTGCAGTCAGAGGAAGATAGAAAAATAGATTCTCTCTTATTCACATGCACTGATTTTTGTTTATCAAGTTGACAGTGGCAGACACTCAAAACTCGTATCACTCAAGAAACAACTAAATACTAAAAAATGAACCTAGAGAAATAAGCATTGCCATAGAAAGGTTGCCACAATAGAGCAAGTTCAGAAGACCCAGAGTACAGGAAGATGGAAGTAACGGATGATGATGGGCCATCAAGCTGTGTGTATCTCAAATATCCATATAACTTTATAACATGTTTCAATGAATTGACCTGGCCATCAATCTCGTAGATCATAACCTTAAGGAGAAAAGTAATATAGGAGGACCTTGAGCATTACAACAAAAAGTGAGAAGTGTGGAAATTCATCTAATATGATTGGCATGCATGCTTGACCTATTAAGAGTGTGGGCATTTAGTACATGAGACATGATGAAACAGAGATTGGCCAAATGTCAAACAGTTACAACAAGCAAAATCAATACACCAAGAAAAGTTACCTAGGATAGTGGATAAGCTGCGTGTAGAAATAAAGCATGCGTGAGGTAAGTGTAGGGAAAAATAGTTGCCGGTCGAACAACATAGGCTGGACAGGAATGCACAAACACACGTGTTACGAGTTTCACATTGGGGAGCTTGAAGCAGAACCTCCAACTTATAAGTCAATGGGCTCTCCTTCTCACCAGGCCGGTCTTTTAGGATGGGCTCTCCCCTTGAGCTTTACTCGTAACAAGACTAGCGCTAGAACGAGGGCCGTCGCCCAGAAAGGGCTAACTGCGGAGGGGCTGACTAGCTATCGGTGCACTGGGGCGGAGTAAAGTGTCGCAAAGTGAAAGCCGCCGAAGTCGGCAGTTCCGACTAAAGAAAGAGGAAATGTTACGAATCTCACATCGAAGAGCTTGAGGCAGAACTTCTAACTTATAAGCCAAGGGGCTCTCCCTCCCACAAGGCCGGTCTTTTGGGATGCGCTCTCCCCTTGGGATTTGCTTATAACAGGAGTGGAATGCACAAGCACACACGATAAAGGAATGTGAGAGAAAGAGCACAACAACAATATCAAATTTTTACGTAGAAAGCCCTCTTCTAAAATAAGAGGGAAAAACCACGTGACACTTAATTCACAAAAAAAGTATCACTATGTGAAATTGATTACAGAAACCATTTTTAGCTACAGAAGCCCTTTGAGAGCTAAGAACAAAAATGAAGATCAAGAATACAAGAGTAAAGTCTGGTTACTCATTGATCTCTCTTAAGTTTTTTCTTTCTCACTTCTCTCAATATATCTTGCTTACATGCCCAGTATACATATATATACAAATTATTTTCGGAAACCGTCTACCCAATAAGCAGATTGCGTGTGTACAAAACTTTCCACCAACTCTACAATCTGCTACCAATTCTGCCACCAACCCTACTAAGCGTCATTCTGTTCGGAGTTGACCTGCTCAACCAATCAGCTGCTCAACTCTGAAAGTCAACTTCCATTTTTGAAAAAGCTAATTGCGCAAACATTGTAGGTGACCAACTTTCCGGTTACATTTTCCAAGCGTTGACCAAGGCCTCGCACTTTTGCTTTAGAGTCCTCGGGCCTTAACACTTCAAACCGGCCAATCTACATTCCAGAATTTTCATTCCATTCCGAAATATTCAACCATTTCGGCCAACCCATACCGACATTCCATACCAGTAAAACCAAATCGGTAAAAGCAAAACGGTAAAAGCATACCGGAAGAAGCATACCGGCATTTTTCACTCCAGAAAATGCAAACCGACATTTTCCACGTCAACTTTTTCAACTTTTCACTCCGGAATTTCATTCCGATCAACTTTTACTCCGGAATTTTCATTCCAAAATTTCATTCCGATCAACTTTCACTTCAAAATTTTCCTATATTGAAGTGATCCCAACAAACTTCTCCTTACGACTGCGTGGGAACCAAATCAGTCAGGCCAGCTATGTCACAATAAGCTTCAAACTTTCCATTGGGCAATACTTTGGTCAATATATCTGACCCGTTTTCTTCAATCTAGTCATTTTTCAGTGACAGTAGTTCTTCATCAATAGCATCTCTCACCCAATGGTATTGAATATCAATGTATTTCGATCTTGAATGAAATGAGTTCTTGCAAAGATGTATGGCATTTTAACTGTCACAAAGTACTACATATTTCTCCTACTTGAGGCCCAATTCGTGGATGAATTTTTTTATCCACAACATATCCTTACTCGCTTCTGTGACTACAATAAATTCTACCTTAGTGGTGGAGAGAGCAATGCACTTTTGCAGCTTAAACTGCCATGAGACTGTCCATCCAGCAAACTTGACTAAATATCCCGAAGTGGACTTTTGGGAGTCAACGTTTTCGGCCGTATCAGCATCTGTGTAACCCATCAACTGGAGCTTGTCACTTCTAAAACACAGACACATCTCTGAAGTCTCCCAGAGATATCTCAAAATCTACTTTACAGCTGACCAGTACTCCTTGGGATTTGAAAGAAATCTGCTTACAGTGCCGACTGTGTATGCAATGTCTGGCCTCGTGCACACCATAGCATACATCAAACTCCTTATTGCTGAAGAGTAGAGCACACTTTTCATTGTAGCCTTCTCAATATCCGAGGTCAGACACTGCCTACTGCTCAACTTGAAGTGGTTGACCAGTGGGGTGCTCACTGGCTTGGACTTCTCCATCTTAAACCGTTAAAGTGTTTTCTTAACATAACTCTCTTGGGACAGCTAGAGTTTCTTATTCTTGCGATCACAAAATATTCTACTACTGAAAATCTGTTTTGCCAGCCCAAAGTCCTTCATGGCAAACGACTACCCAAGTTGCTGCTTCAACTCTTTGACCCGTGCATCATTTTGTCTAACAATCAGCATATAGTCCACATAAAAGAGAAGGATGGCGAAGTCATCTTCTAAAAACCTTTGAACAAAAACACAATGGTCAAAAGTAGTTTTTTGGTAGCCTTGATCCACCATAGCAGACTCGAACTTCTTGTACCATTGACGTAGAGTCTATTTCAGTCCATACAAGCTTTTTCTCAGATGGCATACCAGTCCTTCCTTCCCCTTGACTCGAAATCCCTCCGATTGCTCCATATAAATTTTTTCCTCAAGGTCACCATGGAAGAATACTGTCCGAACGTCTAGCTGCTCCACCTCCAAATCTAGGACTACAGCCAAATCAGGTACCACACGTATGGAGGACATTTTTACAAATGGGGCAAAGATTTCATCAAAGTCAACCCTTTTGTGCTGGTTGAAACCCTTCACCACCAACTTTACTTTGTACCTCGGAAGAGAGGTATTTTTCTAAGTTTTCAACCTGAAGATCCATTTATTCTTTAGGGCCCTCTTCCCCTTAGGCAATTCAGCCAGCTCGAATGTATGGTTCTCATACAATGAGCTCATCTCGTTCAGCATATCTTCCTTCCATTTTGCACCATGTTCGCCTTCCATAGCTTCTTTAAAACTCTCTGGCTCTCCTCCACCAGTGAGTAAAACGTATTCACTGGTTGACAGGCGAATAGATGGCCGACGTTCCATCGAGCATCCACAGACAATAGCCTCCTTAGCTGGCTAAGGAGGGAGATCGTCCTCGTCTTCATCATCTTGCTCGGCCACTCCTGGGACATTGTCCTCACTGTGTGCCAGAAGGATAACATCAGCACCTATTTTGTCTGTCCCACCAGTACCAGACAATGCCTTCTTCTCTTTGCCAATATCCTCAATGGTCTCTCATTTAACAAAGACCATGTCCCTCAATCGAACAAGCTTCTTTTTAATTGGGTCATAAAATCTGAAACTCAGTTCACCTTCCCTGTAGCCCAAAAAGACGCATTGTATCGTCTTTGACTCCAACTTAGTCCTCTCATCCTTCGGGATGTGAACAAAAGCCTTACAACCAAATACTCGAAGATGGTCATACGATGGCTCCTTTCCAACCCACATCTTCTCTAGGACTTCACCATTTAATGGTCTACTAAGCGACCTATTGATAACATAGGCCACCGTCCTCAATGCTTCTGCCCAAAAGGATCTTGGGAGCTTTGCTTCAGACAGCAGGCACCTGATCCTCCCATCAATGTGTGGTTCATCCGCTCAGCTATGACATTCAACTGTGGCGTCTTCTGATGCAGAATGCCATGAGACCGACAGTAGGCATCAAATACCCCAATATACTCTCTGTCAATGTCGCTCCGGATGCACTTCAACTTTCTTCCAGTCACATATTCAACTAGAGCATGAAAATGCTCAAATATTCAGAGAACTTGATCCTTAGTTTTGCGTGGTTATACCCACAGCTTTTTCGAGCAATCATCAATGAACGAGACAAAATATTGTGCTCCTCTGAAGGACTTCTCCTTGAATGGCCAACAAATGTCGGTGTGAACAAGCTCAAGCATCTTGGCCTTTTTGGAGGAGAGTCTCCTCGGAAAGAGACTCTCCTCTGCTTTCCCGCCATACAATGCGGATAAGTCCTCAGCCTGTCCTCCATCGCGCTAGCGATGCGGCCCTTCCTAGCCAGATGACTCATTCCTTTCTCACTCATGTAGCCCAACCGTCGGTGCCACAAATCATAAGACTTCACATCACTAGCAACATTGACCTATCTTGCCTCAGTAGAGGCCTGCAACACATAAAGACCAAATATCTTTTGTAATATCCCGAATATTTTTATCTGATTTAATTAAATTTATTTATTTTTGGGTAATTTAGGTATAATAAAAACCAATTAAATATTATGAAATTTTAGAGAATATTTAGAATTGTTAGGCTGGCGCCCAAAATACGCCCGTTTGATCGCTCGAGTACCAATTTGGGCTTTAAGATTTAATAAAAAAGAAATAAGCATATATATATATATATATAATAATAATAATAATAATAATAATAATAATAACATAAGCAGGGGAAGGGGGAAGGGATTCGAGAAACAGAAGCACAAGGGAGGAAGAAGAGAAGAGAGAGAGAGGGAACCGGCGGGTAGAGAGAGAAAGAGGGGAAAACGAGGTCCCCGAGTCCAATTTTGAGCTCAATCTAATTAGAAAAGTGATTAATCGGGTCGAGACAAGTGCTCATATATCCTTTTTATTCTCTCTTACGATTGTTATTCATTTTCTTCAGGGTATTTTCGTTTCAATACCCACCCAAATCATGTAAAACATGGAACTCATGCCTCTTACATAGATTATTTGTAGTTTGATGCTTGTTTTCCCCACGTTTCGTGCAAATTTCGCTTCGCCGAAACCCTAGATGCGCGCCCAGCTCCCGTTTCCCTTTCGATTCGAACCATATCTGTAAATTGTCCTTAATTATGTGTTACCCATATCCTAATTGTGTATATACATCGGTGAGATGTCCGATTTCCCAAGAATTGACCGGTTCAGCACGTTCGGAGGCTCTAAATTGGCCTCGATACTATTCATCCGAGACAATTATTAATTGTGCATGATTCCACCCTATTTAATTGTTATATAAGTTATATTTAATTGCGTGTGTTAAATTGTAGGCTCCGGAAAAATATGTTTATATTCCGTTTGTGAAGGAAATATGATCCGAAGGCCTCTAAAGTTATAATTGTCTCCTGGTGGTAAAAATTTTTATCCTTCCCTATGTTTGTGACATTTATATATGCAAATTAAGTCATGAGAAAACTTAAATCGAAAAGAATGATAAAATCGTGCAAATATACAGAGGGAAGTTTCACAATTTGTTATTTGATTGATTTGTTTTCCAGAATGGAGAAATTTGTGAGAAACGTTTAGTGGACCTTCTCTCACGGAATAAGAAATTATGAAACTAGAACCACGTAATTATGTTACGGAGGGTAATATCCCTTAGCATGCCATTAGTATTACCGTAGAGACTCAAGGATTATCCTACCCGTGTATTGTAACGGGTGATACTCTCTGGCAAGCCTTAAGATATTATTGTGGAAAGACGATGATTGCCTCTGGACCGCGACAGGTTAGGGAGCGTTTTATTGACCCTGTATACCGGGTGATAGGTATACCGCTCATCGTATGGTGTTTGGCCTTATATAAGGCGAATGTTTGCTATTGGACTTTTGTACATCGTTCTGCCTTAGATCATGTGGAGCATCATGATCCTTTCCTCGTTCTCTCACACCTTTAGCTAGTAAGGCTTATTAGCCCTGATCCGTAAAAATAAATGTAATAAGGAAAGTGTATTAAAACATGTTTCATATCTTCACGCATCCTTACATATTGCTTCCATCCTCGTTTCCCATTTCATTTGAAATTATTGTTCAATATTTGTTTATATTTCATTTGCTGAACTTTTGGCTCACCCTTACTTCTTCTTTCCTTCCAGAAAAGCACGTTCCTATACTTGACGAGTCCGAGTAGGCCGTAGGCACAGAATAGGCAGCTGAATATGATGTGGAGAGATTTTTGGACTTAGCTTCATGACTTGTTTATTGACAGAAAATTTGTATAAATTATTTTGATACTTATGGTCATATATGCGGATGATGATGATTATGATGGATGTATAGTTTAGTTTCCACTCTATATGATGAATATTGTGCTTTCGTAGATTTTTATGCTTATATATGGTTACCTAGTTGGCATCTTATCTGAGCCGACATAGTACCGAAGTTATGACGTCGATGCTACCTGTTGTATTTGTGGCTGTTGGGATCCTCTGCAGGTGTTGTGTGTATTTTGTGGATATTATACAGGATTTTGTACAGATTTTGTATTCGGAGAACGTCCGTTTTATAGATGAAACTCTACCGAATTTTCGGTAGAATTATGATCCGTTACAGTTGGCCATCGAAAAAGAGATGCATTAGAATTGATTTGGATCTTATGTGGAATCTTAGGGTAGTGTAGGCTAAGATTGAATAGGCCGATGTAGGAATAGAATGACTAAGTTAGGATAGATAGTTCTAATTACCCTAGCCTGCGTAACTTAGACTAGAACTAAGTTGGGACGGTTGTCTTGTTTAATCGCGTAGATTTTAATGTTGTAATTAGAGTCCAATATTTTGACTAATTCGTAATTCTTCTTGTTTTAGAAGTGTCATCGAAGCTAATCATGCTGCCTAGACTAAGGGGTCTGCGTGGAGGTGGTCAGCCACGAGACCAGGAGGCTGAAAATCTAAATTTATTAGACATAATGGCAAATATTATTGAGACTATGGAGCAAAGAAACCTCGCCCCTGTTCCCGCTTCGGCACCAGTATAGGCCCATGCAAATTCGAGACCATCTTCTTATGATCGCTTCATTCAAGAGCAAGTCCCAGAGTTCTTAGGGAAGCCAGACCCCATTAAAGTGAACACGTGGTTTGAGAGATTGAAGAAAGTGTTCGCTGTGATTCGATAGCCCAATGAAGGCCGGATTCTATTTGCGTCTTACCAACTGGAGGGTGAGGCGCATCATTGGTGGCAGATGAAGAAGAAAGCCTTGGGGATGCCTGAGGATGAGATTACTTGGCCAATATTTGAGGAAGCATTTATGGAGAAATATTTTCCTTCTAGCCTCTGTGTCCAGAAGAAGGAGTTTATTCACTTGAGGCAGGGTGCTTAGATTGTAGCCGAGTACGATGCCAAGTTTGCTGAGCTATCATGGTTTGCCCCGTATATAGTTGATGACGAGGAGAAGAAAGCAAGAAAGTTTTGGTAAAGCTTGCGAGACAATATTCATAAGCAGTTGGCAACCCTCAAGCTGACGACCTACGCTGATGTGTTGGATCGCGCCCTGATCCACGAGCAAGAACTTGCGAAGGAGTTCTTCAAGAAGCGGTCGTCGGGCAAGAGTGGTATTGGTGCTAGTTCTGGTGCAAGTTTTTGGAGACTGTCCAAGAAATCAAGACAGCCAGATTCTGAAAGGAAGGGTAGTCAGACTTCATTATCTTCTTAGGCTTTCGTGGGTTCGTGCCAGCATTGTGGGAAGATGCATGGGAACAACCCTTGTTTTAGATTGACAGGCGGCTGTTTTAATTACAGCTAAGTGGGACACAAGGCCAAAGAATGCCCTCATCCGCAGAAGGCCTGCACTTCCAAGTCTGTTATCCAAGGAAAGGCCTTTGCAGTGTCAGCAAGTGAAGCCAAGGCATCTGATAACGTGGTGGAAGGTATTCTCTCCATTTGTGGCATTCCTTGTACGGTATTTTTTTATTCTGGATTTACGCATTCATTTATTTCTCCCTGATTTGCCTATCTTATTGCATCCTCTCCCATGACTTTTGATTTTTCTATGGTTATATTGATGCCCATGAGATCCTCTGTTATTGCCGATATTTCTTACCATGTGTGCATTGTTGAGGTGAATGGGTTGCCTTTCGTTGTGGAATTGATTTTGACATTATTCTGGGTATAGATTGGTTGTCAAAGTATAATACAACTATTGAATGCTTCCACAAGAGAGTAGATTTTGCGATCTTAGAGTGTGAGCCCTTTCACATTTAAGGAATTCGGAGATTGAAGGAGTCTAGCTTTATTTTGGCCCTCCAAGCTCGCCATTTGTTGAAGAGCGGTTGCGAAGCCTTTCTAGCTTATGCTAGCATTGTGGAGAGTCGGGAATTGTCTGCGAAGGAGATTCCGATTGTGTGCAAGTTTGAGGATATATTTCTTGATAAGTTGTCTAATCTATCACCATACCATGATATTGAGTTCGGAATTGATCTCGTGCCAGGATCGGCACCTATTTCGAGGACCAATTATCGCATGGCCTGTGCTGAACTGAAAGAGTTGAAACAGCAGTTGTAGGATTTGCTTGATATGGGTTTTATTAGACCGAGTGTTTCACCATGGAGTGCTCTAGTCCTGTTTGTAAAGAAGAAGGACGGGACCTTGCAACTCTGCGTGGATTATCGTGAGTTGAACAAAATCACGATAAAGAACAAGTACTCGTTGCCGCAGATTAATAACCTCTTCAATCAATTGTAGGGAACCCGAGCATGCTCTCAAAGATCAATCTTCAATCGAGGTATCATCAGCTCTAGATCAAACAAGATGATGTGGCAAAAATGGTGTTCCGAACGAGGTATGGCCATTATGAGTTCCTTGTTATGCCATTTAGATTAACGAATGCTCCCCCTGTATTTATGGATTTGATGAATCGGGTTTTTCAGCCCTATTTGGATAAATTTGTAGTAGTCTTCATTGATAATATCCTGATCAATACGAGGCATGTTGTGGAACATGAGGAGCATTTGAGGATTGTCCTTCAGATCCTCAGGGAGCATTAATTATTCGCAAAGTTAAAGAAATGCAAATTCTGGTTTGAGGAGATTGTATTTCTGGGCCATGTCATTTCTAACAGAGGTGTCTCAATAAATTCAAAAAAGGCCGAAGTCGTGATCAGTTGGGATCGACCGACGATCATGACAAAGGTCAGTAGCTTTTTGGGTATAGTCGGCTACTATCGTCGATTTGTGAAAAAATTTCTCTCGTATTGCGTTGCTGCTTACCCAGTTTGAAAAGAGCATTTTCGTTCTTAAAATGCATAATAAATGTTTCGAACCCCAGAATAAAATAGCGGAAGCAGTGTAAAATCAAATATTCAATACACGTAAAGAATATTTGTGTCTAGATGATACGAATGATATGAGTATAAAAATAAAATAACAATAATACTAAAAAGACAAGCTTTTTAGTGACAAAGAAAAAACTCGATACTCACGATAATCGTGAAAAACCCTCTGGGCTTCAATGGCCAGGGAAGAAATGCACTATGAAAATCAACTTACAAATCGGGTGGTAACGACGTGCTAACCTAACCGACTTACTCCCGTCTTATAATCCCTGCCAATGAACTCCTTAGATTTGCCCACGACAACAGAACCTGATATCTTCCGATCTTCACGTCAATCTTCTCTCTCCTGCCATTTGAATTGCCGAACTCACTGGATCCCAATGCTATGCTACCAACGTCGTCACGAATGTTACACAACAAAAAGATATGTAAATAGGAAACCACAATGGGAAGAGAAAACTTTGTTAATGGAGCACAAGCGTTGGTATCAAGTTTTCTCAACAATTGAGCATAAGAAATATGGCTTTGCAAGAGAGAAAAACTCTTCAAAATTCTGCTGGAAGAGTTAGGATTTCAAAAAAATATAAAACATATATATATATATGGACCCAAAAATAATTTTAAAAATAGGGAGCCATTAGACACAAAGGCCCACACCGCTCGAGCACGCGGCGAGCGTGGGCTAGCTTTAGGAGATTTCAGTGGTGGAAGCTTGAGCGCAAACGGGGCACACAGCAAACCACTCGATTCGTTAAATGTGCTCGCTAATGCCTCGAGCGCGCACTCAGCGCATGCTTCATGGGAGCGCACCTAGTTGGCGCCTCGGGTGCCCAGTGGGCGCCGCTCCCGAGAAGAGTCAAAACAGAGGATAATGTGGCGTGAATGCTGAGATGTGATGATAACGATCCTCTAGCATGAGGCAGATGAAAGTCTTCCAAGCAAGTGTGATTTTGCAGATAATCGAACGCGCCAACCAGAGACCAAGAACCAACCCGACACGATCACGGAATATGCCAACTAAAAATATGCCTAACAATCTCCCCCTTTGGCAATTCCGTGATAAAACCCATACAAAAAAAAAAGCATAAAGAAAATACAAGAGAATCAAGGGTTCAAACACAACCGAGATAAAACACATGTACATGAAAATCTACTCCTAGTAAAAGAAACACGTAAACATAATAAAATACAAGACGCCTTGAGACAATTGACACAATACAAAGAATTATAAAAATCCAAACTTCGGAAGCCGCCGCCTACTGCGCACCAGGGAAGAACAGCTATGCCTAGATAGACATGGCTAGTGCAGAAATAGCAAAAATATAATAACAGAAGGTAAATATGCATAAACATAAAAGGAAAATAAAACGTAAACTCCCCCTTGCAAAAAATAGTACCATCTCCCCCTATAAAAAATAATCTCCCCCTATCTCCCCCTCAAACCACATAGTGAGACACTTTTCTATTATAGAGATCTACTCCCCCTTTTTATCACGGATGACCAAAGGGTAATGGAGCTCGCTCTTCTTAATCTACAATTTCTTGCCACCTTTTATGGCGTTGCTTAAAGTCATTACTTAATCATTTAAATGTTGGATGTGGGGAATGAGAGATACTCTATCTTAGAATTTTGCCGAGACTTATTTTGTCGTAATGATACGGTACAGTGGGAACAAATATGACCAATAATTCCACATCTATGGCACGTTGGAACAAATTTGGCATTATCAGAAGGGTATATTTGCTTCCAGGTGGAATTAAGATGAAACTTTTTCATATTCGTTAAGTTTTGATGGTTTTGTGTATTAGCACTCTTCTTTGGAGAACCATTTGATGATTGGTCAACACGGACAGACGAAGGACTGTTTTGTCTAAGGAGGGATGTGGGTTAGACAAATATGGCTTTAGAATTACCAGTGGAATTTCAAGGATTTTCAGAATAACCAAACCCGACTTTATTTCCTCTTATTTTTCCCAAACTGAGATATGGTCCAATTTTTTGGAGCCAATTGAAAATTGTTTCAAGTCACGTCGAGCAGCTTCTAGATCAGATTTAAGAGTTGTGATTTTTTCAGTAAAAGAACTTTTCTGGTTCTCGACTTCTTGAATTTTTGTATCTAATTCGGATTTTTGAACTAATTTTTCTTTTTCCATTTTAATCAGTTTGTGCTTGAATAACACATTCGTTTTCTTAACTTAAATGCATTCTTTAAATAATTTGTCATAAGCATCTTGAAGGTCATACAGATCAGATTCTGACTCGTTCTCAGAGTCATCAGATAGCTTAAGACTTGCTTCTAAGCAATCATCATTTTCACACAGTAAGTCATAAACGCTATGTACTTGACAGACCCATCCTCAGAGCATTTTTCAGCCTCTTTTTCTTCGTCATCGCTCAAGGTCACATTAACTTTATAGGCTTGACCTTATTGGCGTTTAAAGTTTAGGCATTTGGAATGATAATGATCAAAACCTCTACACTCGTGGCATTGAATACTTTCGGTAGTTTTAGATTTAGATTCTTTAACTTCACATCAGTCTTTCTTATCAGATTTTAAAGTTCGTTTTAAATCCCCGCTAGGTAAGTTAGATGAAGATTTATTTGCCTTCAAAATATTTTTAAAGTTTCTAACAAATGTGGTAAAATCTTCATCGCTATTCGACTCTACATCGGAGTCACAATCTCTCTCTTCCCTAACGGATTTAAGGACAATTGATTTTTGCTTCCTTAACAGTGGAAGTGTGTGCTCATAAGTTTGAAAGGACCCTACAAGTTTTTCGATTTTCATTTTATCAAGGTCTTTACTTTCTTCGATAGCAATGACCTTAGGTCTAAATCGTTCAGAGAGTGATCTAAGAACTTCTCTAACAATTCTATTTTCAGGAATACGTTCTCCTAAATTAAATTTAGAATTCACAATATCATTTAATTGTGTATAGAACTCATCAAACGTTTCATCTTTCATACGAATTTCTTCAAATCTGGTCATTAGCATTTGCAATTTTGAATTTTTTACAAGTTTGGTTCCTTCATGAGCTATTTTGAGTATTTCCCATGTGTCTTTTACAGTCTCACACATAGATATGAGTTTGAACTCTCCGGGAGATACGGCCATAAACATAGCATGTAATCCCTTATTGTTCCAATCGTACGCATCAAGTTCTTCTTTTGACCATGAAGACAGAACTTTTGGTTCATCACCACTTTTGGGAGAAGTCCACCCAAACGCGCTCATCTATAAATTTGAAGAAGACTCTCATCCGAACATTTTAATAGGCATAGTTGCTTCCATCAAAGAAAGGAGGTACGGAAAACGATCCACTCGTATACATCTAGATCGAGGGTCGCGGATCGGGTAAGTCTCTTGATACCAATTGAAAAGGCCGTTTTCGTTCTTAAAACGTATAATAAATATTTCGACCCCCACAATAAAATAGCGGAAGCAGTATAAAATCAAATATTCAATACACGTAAAGAATATTTGTGTCTAAATGATACAAGCGATACGAGTATAAAAATAAAACAACAATAATACTAAAAAGATAAGCATTTTGGTGACGAAGGAAAAACTCGATACCCACGGTAATTGAGAAAAATCCTCCAGACTTTAATGGCCAGGGAAGAAATACACTATAAAAATCAACTTACAGACCGGATAGTAACGATGCGCTAACCTAACTGACTTACTCCCGTCTTGTGATCCCTACCAAGGAACTCCTTGGATTTGCCACGGCAACAGAACCGGATACCTTCCGGTTTTCACGTCAATCTTCCCTCTCGTGTCACTTGAATTGCCGAATTCACTCGATCCCAGTGTTCACATCACCAACGTCGTCACGAAGGTTACACAACAAAAAGAGATGTAAATAGGAGACCACGATGAGAAGAGAAAACTTTATCAATGGAGCACGAGCGTTGGTATTAAATTTTCTCAACAATTGAGCATAAGAAAAACGGCTCTGCAAGAGAGAAAAGCTTCTCAAAATTCTACTGGAAGAGTTAGGGTTTCAAAAAAATATAAGACATATATATATATAGACCCAAAAATGATTTCAAAAATAGGGAGCCATTTGACACAAAGGCCTGCACCGCTTGAGCACGCGGTGAGCGTGGGTTAGATTTAGGAGATTTTGGGGGTGGGCACTCGAGCGCAAATAGGGCACACACTAAGCGCACCCTTCATGGGAGTGTGCCTAGTTGGCGCCTCGGGCGCCTAGTGGACGCCTCTCCCGGGAAGAGTCAAAACAGAGGATAATGTGGCGTGAACGCTGAGATGTGACGATAACGATCCTCTAACATGAGGCAGATGAAAGTCTTCCAAGCAAGTGTGATGCTGCAGATAATCAAACGCGCCGACCAGAGACCAAGAACCAACCCGACACGGTCATGAAATATGCCAATTAAAAATATGCCTAACACAGTTGACGAAGAAGAAAGCTAGATTTGAATGGACCGAGAAATGCGGTCCTAGCTTCCAAAAGTTGAAGTATCGATTGACTTCTACACCGATTCCGACTCTTCCTGATGATTTTGGTGGGTTTGATGTGTATTGCGATACCTCCAAAGTGGGGCTCGGATGTGTTCCTATGCAGAATGGGATGGTGGTTGCCAATAAGTCTCAGCAGTTAAAGACCCACGAGAAGAACTACCCGACTTATGATTTGGAGTTAGCCGCCGTAGTTTTTGCATTGATGATTTGGATACACTATTTATATGGTGAGAAATTTTTAGTATACTCTGATCATAAAAGCCTCAAATATTTGTTTTCACAGAAAAAGTTGAATATGAGGCAGCGACGACGGATCGAGTTCCTTAAGGACTACGATTGTGAGATCTTGTATCGGCTAGGGAAGGCGAATGTGGTTTCGGATGCCCTGAGTCATCGGACTAGTTTGGTGGCGAAAATGCAGATAAAGCAAGTGGATATGCTAGACTATCTGAAGTCTTACCACATCCAGCGTTACGTCAAAGGCAATCGTATGATATCTTTCTTGCAAGTACAGCCTGAGATCCTCCAGAGGATTAATGAATAGCAGGTGAATGATCCATTTTTAATGGACATCGTTGGTGATCTTGGTAGAGATTCCTGGATTGATTTCAGTGTCCGAGCTAACAGAGTCTTGAGATTTCGGGAGCAGTTATGTGTGTCTGATGATAAGGAACTAAAGGAAGAAATCATGAAAGAGGCGCAATGAACTAGAAACACTATCCACCCTGGGATCAATAAAATGCACCAAAATTTGAAGAAGATGTTCTAGCGGAGGAACATGCGTAGGGAGATAGTTGCATTTGTTGGGTGATGTCTCATTTGCCAGCAGCTTAAGGCTGAGAGGAGGAAGCCTTCGAAATTATTGCAGCCATTGTCTATCCCAAGTTGAAATTGGGTGGACATTTCAATGGATTTTGTTTCCGATTTGCCTGGGACTTCGATGAATCATGATGCAATCTAGGTTATTGTGGATCGGCTGACGAAATCTACATTTTATAGCCATTCGGATTACGTACTCTCGTGATCGCCTAGTACAGCTGTACATTGACGAGATCGTTAGATTGCACGGTGTGCTAGCATCTATTGTGTCATTCCGTGATCCGCGTTTCGTCTCTAAATTTTGGGAAAGGTTGCATTGGGAGTTACGGACAAATCTGAAATTCAGTACGACATACTATCCCCAGACCGATGGTCAGTCAGAGCAGACCATCCAGATTTTGGAGAATATGCTTCGAGCATCGGTGATGTAGTTCAAAGGAAGATGGGATGATCACCTGGTGCTAGCGGAGTTCGTGTACAACAATAGCTTCCAGGCAAGCATTGGTATGGCTCCGTTTGAGGCACTATATGGCAGGAAATGCCGATCTCCGATCCATTGGGAGGAGACTGGATATAGACGACTTATGGGGCCCAATGTTATTAGAGAGACATTGGAAAAGATTGCCGTGATTGTTGATAAGTTAAGGGTTGCCCAGAGTCAACAGAAGAGCTACACGGACCAAAGAAGATTAGAGCTCCAATTTGAGGTCGGTGATTTTGTGTTCCTTAAAGTTTCGACGTCGAAGGGAATCACAATGTTTGGTGTTAAAGTAAAGTTGAGACCGCATTATATTAGACCGTTCGAGATTTTAAAGAAGGTCGGAGAAGTGGCGTATTGGTTGGCGTTGCCACCGAATTTAGCCGAGGTGCATAACGTCTTCCATGTATCAATGTTGAGGAAGTACGTTTTCGATCCGACGCATGTTATTAATTATGGTCTCTTGATTATCAACGAGGATTTATCATATTTGGAGAAGCCAATGGAGATTTTAGATCGCAAGGATCAGATCTTGCGCTCGAAGACGATACCCCTCATGAAAGTTTTATGGATGAATCATTCCCGCGAGGAGGCGACGTGGGAGAGAGATGACGAAATCCTGGAGAAGTATCCACATCTATTCCGAGGTACGTACGTTTAATTAATTCCAAGGATTCGTTAATTTCGAGGATGAAATTTTTATAAGTAGGAAAAAATGTAATATCCTGAATATTTGTATCTGATTTAATTGGGTTTACTTATTTTTGGATAATTTGGATGTGATAAAAATTAATTAAATAATATGAAATTTTGGATGATATTTGGAATCGTTAGGCCGATGCCTGAAATGCGCCTGTTCTGTCGCCTGAGTACCGATTTGAATTTTGAGATTTAAAGAAAAAGGAATAATAATAATAATAATAATAATAACATAACATAACATAAGCAAAGGAAGGAGGAAGGGATTCGGAAAACAGAAGTAAAAGGGAGGAAGAAGAGAAGAGAGAGAGAGAAGGAGCTGGCGGGTAGAGAGAGAAGGAGGGGAAAACGAGGTCCCCGGGTCTGATTTCGAGCTCGAGCAAGTTAGAAAAGTGGTTGATCGGGTCGATGCAAGTGTTTCCATACCCATTTTATTCTCTCTTTCGATTGTTATTCGTTTTTTTCCCGGCATTTTCGTTCCAGTACCCACCCAAATCAAGTAAAATATAGAACTAATGACTCTTACATAGATTATTTGTAGTTTGATGCCCGTTTCCCCCATGTTTCGTGCAAATTTCGCTTCGCCGAAACACTAGACGCACACCCAACTCTCGTTCCCCTTCCGATTCGAACCATATCCATAAATTGTCCTTAATTATGTGTTACCCATGTCCTAATTGTGTATATGCATCGGTGGGACATCCGATTTTTCAAGAATTGACCCGTTCGGCACATCCGGAGGCTTTAAATCGACTCTAACACTGTTCATCCGAGACAATTATTAATTTTGCATGATTCCACCCTATTTAATTGCTTTGTTTAATTGCGTATATTTAATTGTAAGCTCCGAAAAAATATGTTTGCATTCCGTTTGTGAAGGAAATATGGTTCGGAGACATCTAAAATTATAATTGTCTCCCGGTGGTAAGAATTTCTATTCTTCCCTATGTTTATCACATTCGTATATGCAAATTAAGTCATAAGAAGATTTAAATCCGAAAGAAAGATAAAATCGTGCAAGTATATAGAGGAAAGTTTCACAATTTGTTATTTGATTGATTTGTTCTCTCAGATGGAGAAATTTGTGAGAAAAGTTTGGTGGACCTTCCCTCAAAAAAAAAGAAATTATGAAACTAGGACCACGAAATTATATTACGGAGGATAATATCCCTTAGCATGCTATTAGTATTAGAATAGAAACTCAAGGATAATCCTGACCGTGTATTGTAGCGGATAATACTTTCTGGCAAGCCTTAGGATATTACTATGGAAGGACGAGAATTGCCTCAGGACCGCAGGAGGTTAGGGAGCGTTTTATTGACCCTGCATACCGGGTGACAAGTATACGGCTCGTCACGTGGTGTTTTGCCTTGTATAAGGCAAAAGTTTGCTATTGGACATTTCATACGTCATTCGGCCTTAGATCATGTGGGGCATTATACTCCTTTCCTCGTTCTCCAGCACCATTAACTAGTAAGGTTTATTGGCGCTAATCCGCAAAGATAAATGTACTAAGGAAAGTGCATTAAAACATATTTCATATCCTCATGCATCCTTACATATTGCTTCCATTCCCGTTTCCCATTTCATTTGAAATTATTGCTTAATATTTGTTTATATTACACATACTGAACTTTTAACTGACCATTACTTGTTCTTTTCTTCCAGATGAGCACGCTCTTATACCTAACGAGTCCGAGTAGGTCGTAGGCGTAGGATAGGCAGCTGGATATGATGTGGAGAGATTTTTAGACTTAGCTTCATGACTTGTTTATTGATAGAAAATTTATATAAATTATTTTGATACTTGTGGTCAAATATATGGATGATGATGATTATGATGGATGTATAATTTAGTTTCCACTATATATGATGGATATTGTACTTCCGCAGGTTTTTATGGTTATATATGGTTACCTAGTTGGCATCTTATTTGAACTGATGTCGTACCAGAGTTATGACGTCAGTGCCACCTGTTACATTTGTGACTGTTAGGATCCTGTATAGGTGTTGTGTGTATTTTGTGGATATTGTATAGGGTTTTGTACAAGTTTTGTATTTAGCGGATGTCTATTTTATAGACAAAACTTTGCAAGATTTTCGATAAAAGTACAATCCGTCACATCTTTCTTCATCAGGCAACTACCAGAGACCCTCTGGTCAGTTTATACGCCCCTTCACATAAGGCGTTGCAAAAACCGTCATCATCAAGTCTACCCGCTGAAATAATTTTCATCCGAATGTCAGGAAAGTGTCGAATGTCCCTCAAAAGCAGTCGGGTTCCATTGTTGTTGACAAGAGACACATCATCGCAACCAACATCTCTAGATGTCTCAATATTTTCCATATTCAACACTCCAAAGTCACATAGAGTATAAGATATAAAGAGTCCTCTCTGATACGTGACGTGGATGGATGCACCAATATCCACCACCTAATCAGTCTCCTACTCGGCCAGGCTTACAACATCATCCACTTCGCAAGTCAAAAGGAGATCACCTCCAATAACAATTGAGACCGAGGCCTTTTCCTCACCTTATCCCTTTTCACTTTTGTTTTTCTTTTTCGCGTTCTCACGCTTTTACTTATAACAATACTTCTTAATGTGACCCTTCTTCCCACAATAATGGCATTCCATATTTTGAAACCTTGACCGGTATTTACTGCGGTCCTCTTCTCCAAACTTTGGACCGTGGTTTTTACTCCTTCCCCGTGACTCAGTTACAAGTATCTCAGAGTGCTAAGAGGTGGAGGTCCCTTGTGACTGCGGTCTCATTTCCTCGTTCAGCACAGCTCCTTTGACCATCTCTAATGTCACAACACCAATTGGAGCAATGTTGGCAATGGTGATTTAAATCACCTCTCATGAGTCAGATAGGGTTGCTAGGAGCCACAGGCCTAGCACTTCATCCTCAAATTTAATAGCCATGCCATTCAACCGGTCTATACATCCTTGAAATTCGTTCAAGTGATCTACAACAGACAAGCTATCCTTGTATCGCACCTACATCAATTTCATCAAGTGATAAATCTTGTTTTGCCAGTTTTGGAAGCATAGAGCGTCTCCAACTTCTCCCACAACGCTTTAGTATTTGTTTCACTCCTAATGTGGTTATACACATTATCATTTACAAATTGCCGTATATAACCGTACAGCTGCCTGTTCTCAAGAGACCATTCCTCTTTCGATTTCACCTCAGGCTTTTGAGTGACGAATATTGGAAAGTGTATCGACTTAACAAGCAACAAGTCTAACATCTTACTCTGCCAAGTGTCATAATTGGTACCGTTTCGGCAAATCATCTTGCTTCACACCTCCATCAGCAGCACTCAACAATCGACATAAAGTACCACGGCTCTGATACCACTTGTAGGGAAAAATAGTTGTCGATCGAACAACACAGGCCGGATAGGAAGGCACAAACACACACGATAGAGGAATGTGAGAGAGAGAGCACAACAATAACACCAAATTTTTACGTGGAAAGCTCTCTTTTAAAATAAGAGGAAAAAATCACGAGATACTTAGTCCATAAAACAAGTATCATTATGTGAAATTGGTTAAAGAAATCCTTTTTGGTTACAGAAACCCTTTGAGAGTTGAGAACAAAAAAGAAGAGTATGAATATAACAGTAAAGTCTTATTACTCCTTGATCTTTCTTAAGTTTTTTTCCTTCTCATTTCTCCTAGTATATCTTACTTGCATGCCTAGCATGCATATATATACAAATTTCACCCAGAGATTGTCTACCCAGTAGGCAGGTTGCGTGTATGCAAAACCTACCACCAACTTTACAACCTGCCACCAACTCTGCCACCAACCCTATTAAGCATCATTATGTCAGGAGGAGTTGACCTACTCAACTAATCAGCTGCCTATCTCTGAGAGTCAACTTCCCTTTTTGAAAAAGCTGATTGCACAGACGATGTAGGTGACCAACTTTCCGGTTACAGTTCCCAAGCGTTGACCAAGACCTTGCACTTTTGTTTTAAAGTCCTCAAGCCTTAACACTTCAAACCGGCAAATTTGCAGTCCAGAATTTCCATTCCATTCTGAAAGTTTCAACAATTCTGAAATTTCCAACCATTCCAGAAATTTCAATCATTCCGGTCAAGCCATACAAGCATTTCACACTGATAAAATCAAACCGGTAAAAGCATACCAGCCTTCATACCGGTAAAAGCAAATCGGCATTTTTCACTCCGGCTTTTTCAACTTTTCACTCCGGAATTTCATTCCGGTCAACTTTTACTATGAAATTTTCTCACACCGGAGTGATCGCAACAGTAGGACCCAATTGACAATTGTCTCAAGGTCATTATGGGAGAGTGCAAAAGATTGATGAACGGATGAAAGTAATAAGTTCAATATGAGCTATTGCAATAGTGAAAATAAGTCTAGCCCTGGTTCTCATAAACATGTCCCTTCTTTGATCTAGAACATCAATTCAATCCAATACCATTCATTTTTTGCATATGCATTTCACATTCTTCTTTGATATACCTTTTGTCCAGTTTTGTGAGCGAGAATCCAGCAAGTCATGAAGGGATCAACTCATTACACTTGATGCCACAAATAACAGCCAGCCTTCATGATCAAGTATTCCACGTCGAACGCATTCAGTACTCTAGCATTAAATGAAAACATGAGTCTAGAAAGCCAGTTATCAAGCTACGTCTTTACACTTTGCATCACTGTTCCGATCACAGAGAACATAGCTTCACTGAATTCCTTCTGAACATTACTTCCTAAAATTGATATCCACGGAAATCAATTGTTGAGGAAACAAAACATCAGAGAAACAAGCAACATATCATACCATAATTCTGCAATAATTTCTGCACCAGGTTTTGTAATCAAGTTCAGCAATCTGCTATGTTATTGTCGATGCATTGATTCTGAATGGGTGGCAATTAGGTCTACAGCTTAACTTCAAATCTCTCTGGTTATGATTCCACGAAGGTGTTAAAGAGTGGATTATATATTGGGTCTTGTGTTGTCTTGAAGAATTCTAGATTAACTCTGCCATATTGGCTCTTCAATAATACAGATTGATTACCCTTCGAGTAGAAACATCAACTGATTATTATCATTAGCAGCTAAATAAGTGTGTCTACACCCTAAAATGAATCTGTCCTGCTGTGCTACGTTACTTTCACCTGTTCTAATGGCCTATACTATTTCAGATTATTTGCAGCCATTTCTGATCCAGAATTCTCATAATTCCCAAATCAAATTTCAAATGCTTGAATAGGCTGCTGACAAAATTTTTCAGGATTACCATGTGACATTCTTCTGTGTTCTCCATTAGCACTACTAATATCACAACCATAAATTCATACATTTATTTCTGAATGCTGCATGAGGCTTCTTGATTCTTGCTCCGTAATTCTTGGATCCTAATTTTTGAAATTTCAACAACATCACAAGTTTGTTCCACTCAAAGGGCTTCCTGAGATTCTGTGTCATACAAGCCCTTCTGCGCATTGACAGATTTCAGCCTTGGGACTAACCTGAATCTGAATTAGAAGAAAATGACGATCTCAAGATAATGGAAAATCATAAGCTGACTCAAAAACACTGTGTACATTTTCACACCACAAAAATCTTCTCTTTTAATGAGAAACATTCCTTGGGCACTGAAGTTTTATCTAACCTAAATCAGAACACCATTACTTTGGTTTTACCTAAACAACCAACTGAGACCTCATTCCCATACCCACCAAGAGTAATAAACAGCAAGATCAAACCAGTTCAAGCAGTCATATTGAAACCCATAACCCACACATCGTAGAATCAGTTTATACAATGATGCCTATAGACCTTGAAAGCAAAGAAACATCTTCAAACAGATCTCACAACCTAGCATGGATGCTAAGTGAGAAAACCAGAAATACCTTTGTGCCGCATAACATATTTTTGGCTTACAAATTGAGACCAAAGGAAGAATCTTCATGAACAAAGCATCTTGTGAAGTGCAAATCTGCTACTCTCAAAATATAAGCAGAGTAATTCTCGTCAGACATACAAGATCAGATGTGGATTCTTCCACTAGGATACATTAAAACAGTAGCATAGATAGTAGCATGGAATTACTTGTTGTCTGATATACAAAAATATCAACTGATATTGGTTATCCGAAACCGGAAATTTTCAGATACCAGGGCAAAATTGTTGTATGTTATTGTATTAGTAATATATTGTGATGTATAAGCTAATATTCAAAATATCGGCCGATATATTTTCAGACATATCGGCCAATATTTTTCTATAAGGCCATTGGCCAATATCTTCCCATTAGGATCGAATTTGCAAAAAAAAAATTTGCACTTGTACAATATGTATCACTTGATATGGCTGCAGCCACTACTATTACCAATGCTAACATTTTCCTCCATGGGTGGTAGTAGTAGTAGGTAGTCAGAATTTTTTTTTTCAAGTTTTCTATAAAGAGATAGAGACTACTAATCTGGGCATCAAATACTTCTACGTACCAAGCAGATACATTTCTTTCCACCTTTGAGGACAAGGATGTCCTCAATCTGGGAATATTATCGTGAAGTGATCAAATTATTACACTTGTTGCAATACATTCCATGGCGAAGAATACAGTGCCACAAATAACACCCAGAATTCATGATATTGTGTGTCAAATATAATGCGTTTCAGCATTAAATGGTAGCATAGGAGGCCTAATTGTTGCAGAACTGCAATACTGAAACTAATAAGCTGTTGCACTGTTCTGTAATGTCGCTATTGAACTATTACAAGTGGTTCAACTGTTATCAACAATTTCTTGCTTATTCCAGAGATTATAACCAGAGCTCTTGAGTGGCAATAGCCTATAAATAAGTCTACTTATTACTGAAAGGATATGAATGAAACAAGCCAGAATTTCCTCTTCTTTCTCACATTCTGTCTGCACCTCTCATCTTTTGTCTAAATCTCATCCTATTTCTCTCTCTTTTGCATTTCCCTTTCTTCTATTCTTCACAAACACCATTTTTTTACTTGTAAATTAGCTAGCTATCAAATTACTTCTTTACACGGTAGGATTCTTAAATGAGCCACAAATGTCAGTGGGAATAGTAATAGGTCGGGAAGCCAAATTGAACCCAACTCAATACTCTAAACCCATAACCCATAACCTAAACCCCCCAACATTGCTTAGGTTATGTAAAAATTGGATGCCTTGCATTATGCCGAAACCCAATTGGCAAAATATTTCAAATTTTCTCCTTCACAGAAAAAAAAAAATTTTTTGACTAAATTAATATAACTCTTAATCAATAAAGTTAACAACATGATCTAACAATAAACATTAAAATTCACAATTCATTATATATTAGAATTTAGAGCATAAATAAACATATAAAAATTCTTCCATCTACTAAGCAGTAATATAAATATTCTATATTCTAAATCCACAAGGCTATAGAGATTTTCATTGGGTCTCCCAAGTATTAATTAACTCAGCAAACAATAATTATTCCAGGAAAATAATTGGAGAGGCAGCATAGAGGTAGCTTGGAATACGACAGGATGGTGCAGGGTGATTCATGGGTACAGCTACAGCCTATGGGCTACCATGCTAATAAAGAGAGCCAGCAGCATTGAGAGAGCCGAGAGGAGGGATACAACAGAAAACTTGGAAAAATTACAATTATGTGTTTTTGTATGTATGTGTATATTTATATTATGATTTGGATTGGGTTTGTGACATGCTAAGCCCAAACCCAACCCAGACCAACTTTGAAGGTATCAGATTTTACCCAAACAAAACCCAAAATCCAGTCAAAGTGGGTAAAACCCAATTAATTTATATGGATTTGTATCATGTCGAGTAGGATTTTGATTTTCCTGGCATCTCTACCACTAAGGCATTAAATCCTACAACTCCATTATATATGATTGGTGGTTTGGCCACAAAGGCTCCCTTCTCCAGTACCTCAGGGAAGAGAGAGAGTTTCATAGAGCAAAATGTGGACAACTGCAGGGCAACTAAAGGGCCCATTTTTGTTAAAAACTACGTCAGAAGTTCTAGTACCTTCAATAATGTGGAACTTAACAGACGATCTTGACCACTACATTGCTGTTCGCCTTGGTGGGGAGACGTGGCGACTAGTGTTACTTGGTACATGATACAATCAAGGAGTTGGTCGGGATCCAATAACTATGGTAGTCCTCTAGCCATCTAAACCTTTTTATGTATTGGTTCCTCCACGCCACCTGTAAGGTTTCCTGTGGTATCACCCAGTCTGCAAGAAAAGGAAAGAAAAAAAAATATAAAGGGGTGGTCAGCTACTCAAATTGATTGCAGGGGCCAATTACAGGATATTAAAAGCCTTACGTGCTTGCCAATGATCAACTTGAAACCAAAACAGAGATTCCATTTTTCTTTTCCTCTTCATTCCTCAATGTGATTACATCGTGATTTCATAAAACTACGTAAGGCAGATGGGCATAAATACTCCGTACAATGTTGTATTCATGTTCCATTTTAGTAATTTCCAGAAAGGGGCAATGTCAATCTGTATCTTGGTTGGCTTGTTGGTGTCTCCTCTTTACGCAATATAACTGATTGTATCCTATGGAACTTCTAAGCATTTACACTGAGATACATAATTATCTGGTAATAAGATTCTATCATGATCTAATTTACTTGACCATAATAGAAAGTTTCTCAACCTCTTTGTATATTTCTTCTGTTTCGGGGTGAGATCTATCATTGTACACAAATTTACAAACTGTACCACCTAATTCAATCCAGCTAAAAGCCACTTCTTTGATAGCATCACAGTGTTTCATCATTGTTCTTATACTTGCCGCTTTATCCCACAACTCTTTTGCAGCGTATACATTTGACAGAAGTACATTCATTTCCGCATTTGAAGCATCATTAGCCAAAACTTTCTGTGCAACAAGCTGCCCAAGTTCTAAATTCCCATGCATTTTACAACAGTTGAGCAAAGTTTCCCATATATATGCCGAGAAATCTGCAGGTAATTCTAGAACTAACTCATGGGCTTCATATAACAGCCCAGATCTTCCAAGTAGATCAACCATACAAGCATAATGTTCTGGTTCAGGAACAATATTCCAATCCTTCACCATGGATCCGATATACCTTCGTCCCTCCTCAACTTTACCCCAATGAGCACAAGCGGTCAAGATGGCCAAGAAAGTAGCATGGTTAGGTTTGCATGCAGCTTGAATCATAGAAGAGAACAGATTGAGGGCATTCCCAACAGATCCATGGTATGCATGTGCCACTATCATTGCATTCCACACCACAGTATCCCGCTCTTCCAGTCTATCAAACAAGAAAGCAGCATCGCTTATTAGGCCACATTTTGAATACATAGATATTAGTGAACTTATTACCATTGCATCACTAGCATAACCAGTCTTGATAACACAGAGATGGGTAGCTTTGCCCAAACTTTGTAGACAAAGCTTGCCACATCCTGAGATCAAGCTAGCATACGTTATTTGATCAGGCTTAAATCCATGTCTTAACATCTGGGAGTACAAAAAAAAAAGCCACCTCTGGTTGGTATCCGGATATCAATGTATTCCATGACGCTACATCCTTTTGAGGCATAACATTGTCGAAGAAGTAATGGGCATTGATCATAGCTTCCTCTTGCAACAGTCCACGTAATATTGAGTTCGATGACACAATGTCCTTCCATGGCATTTTTTCATAAAAAGCAACAGCTTCCTTTAACCTACTGTTCTGAACAAGCCCAGTAATCATGCAGTTCCAGACAACAACATCACGATGAGGCATTCGGTAGAACAAGTTACAAGCTTCTTCCACCATACCATTCCGCATAAACCCCTGGATCATAGCAGTCCAACAAGTAACATCTTTTTCAAAAGGCATCTCCTCGAACATGTTCCTCGCCTTCTGCATCTGCCCTGCTCTCGCAGAACAAGTTATCATGGTGGTCCACGATGCCACATCTCGCTGAGGCATATTCACAAACAACATATACGCTTCCTCAACATATCCCATTTGTACATACCCACTCAACATCCTATTATACACCGTAACATTCCGCTGAGGTGCTTCATCAAACAATTCTCTCGCCTCTGCTATTCTTCCATGTCTTATGTACCCATTTAACATCACATTCCAACAATCAACATTTTTAACTTCGGTAGGAATCTGATTGAATAGATTTCGCGCTTCTTCCAAGCTACCACACCCAATGTATCCCCGCAGCATCACAGTCCACGACACAACATTTTTGGCAGGCATAACATCAAAGACTTTGCGAGCTTCAGAAACTAAATGATTCTTAACGAACCCAGAAATCATGCAATTCCAAGTCACTACATTTCTCTGCGGCATATCGTCGAACATCCTTCGTGCAGAGTCGATATCACCGCGCTCACAGCAGGCCGTTATCTTCGTGTTCCATGAGAATATATCATAGTGACTTGCAAAAACAATTGCATTAGCCGCCCGACGAAGTAGCCGATTTGTTCGAGGGAACAGCATGCCGTCGCGGACAGTGCTACTGCATCGGCTGCGCAACATTTAACCTTTTGCAGGTGCACAACAGAGCGTAGCTGCATAGGCCGCTGTACGTCCATTTCCTAATGACCCGTCACAAATTCTTTTACAAGAGGCTTCTAGTCTCTCTCCTTCGAATAGGGGGGAGGATATCATCGTCCAGAGTGGACCCGGGGGGCGTCCTTCGCGGGAGGGGAGAAGGACGCCCCTTCTTTTATTTTGGGCCGTCCGATCATGATCGAACGGCTCTCGTTTTTTAAAAAAAAAGTTTATCAAATTAAAAAAATATATATATTAAAATTTATATTTTTATAATCAAAAATAAAAAAAATTATTTTTAAAAAATAATATTTAAAAAATATATATATTTTTTTAATATAAAATGGGAGCCGTCGGAATTTTGAATCCGACGGCTCCCATCTCGCGAAGGATTTCCCCTGGTTCCGTCCAGAGTCCACATTTCTCCTCGGGAGATGTACTGAGTAATGAAAATAAAGACATAGCTCCTGTACCTAGTTACGTGTGTGAGCACGCGCACGAGCTGGGTGTGTGCGTTTGTGTGCTATGATGATACAGTGGCTTATTAAATATTACACCTAATATTAAATAAAATATGTTAGAAACATTTGAGATATATTTTGTACAAAATTTTGAAAGAATAAAATGATATATATATATTTTTTTTTTTATATTTCTTCAAATCTAACATAAATTAGGAGATACTAAATTATATTAAAAAATAAGATAATTGAAAATTGTCAGAAAAATAGAGTATTGATGAAGACATTCACATATCATTCAGTAAAAAAATATGTAATAAATATGAATTGTTTTGCGATAATAATATTACAAATAATGTAAAATCTATTTTTATATATTTAATAAGTTCATAAATAATATTATTTTGAGTAATTTAAATAGGATTGTGGTCTTCATAATAGTGGGTAATAGTTATAAAGTAATGATCACCCATATATTGCAATCGGTGTCAAAGCTACTAAAGTTCAGTAATAATATCAATAATGACTATATATTCTGCTATAATGCTACAATAAGAAATAATTATTTGCTTTTTATTGTGCTAAAAAATAAGTGAACTACTGAATTAAAAAAATATCTTTCAATAAATTATTGTTCATTCGGATCTCAATCCTAATCAACTTTACAGATGACATGCCACTATCATGAGTAGAGCTTAACAAAAAAAAAAAGCAAACTGTTTAAATTGTCCAAAACAAAGTCAAATCATATTATCTAAGTTAGTAACTTCTTAGGCTGAATTATTTTTTAAATATGCATCAAAATTAAAAATATTTGTATCACAAGGAAACAAATTTAATATATTTGATCATGTCTTGGATAACAAACAAATCTCTTAGCAAAATGAAAAACATGAGTTCAATATTGTCACATTAAACGCTTTAAAAAGTATCAAATATTTGTTATATTATTCCTATACCATAAAAATTATTTTTTCTATTTGAATATGTTTATCTCCCTATTCTAACGGAGTATTTTTATCATTGTTTGAAGGGTTGCTTTTTTTTCTCTCACCCAATTAGGTTTATGAAGAATTCAAAACACAAAGCACTCGTATGAGCATGCTTTGAGAATGCAAAAAGATATCTAGGAAAATTGAGGCACATGCTTGTTCGGGTGTCTCACTTATACATAGGTCTCATGTTCTTAATAATTTGCATGGACAATTTCTGAAGGGAAATGTATTTAAACGAGCCATTGAGAATCAAGAAGATTCATACCAATGAAAAGCAAAAACCTTCAAGCACTTGCTAGATTATTGGAATAGCTGTAGTACTCTCACATGATCGCAAAGGGGAGTATCTCGAATTGGGACTCTCCCATATGGATCTCATGCCCTTAACAGATTTAGCATGGATGATTTTTGAAGGAGGGTCTTGAAGTCCCCAAGTCTAGGAGTCTAGAGTAAAGATGTCCAGGATGTTAGACATTGATGTGGTTAAAACAACCACTAAAGCGAAATTTAGAATCGACTTTATAACTTCAGCCATTTTACGTACTCTATTTTCAAACTTTGGATTCGGATAGGCTCCGTACTTCTGGACACTGATTCACTCCTTTAGATAGTGTAATGCTTGAGTTGGGTGCCATGGATAAAGCCAAAAGGCTCAATTTATAAGCGAAACCATCACTCGCCTCAACCGAGCGTTTTGTACTCAAACCGCCAAAATTAATTAATTGACTTAATGGGAGAATTATCATCACTTAATGGACCATTAATACTTCAGCAATTAATTGAGTTAAACGCCTGAAGGTTGCAAATCGTTCGAGGAAGACGAAACGAAGTTGAAACCCTAGCGGCTGAAAATCGGCTCGGAAATGGCTCATTGAAGCTGGCTCTCGGCTCGGCTTGGCAACTTGGCGGCTCAATGGCTAATGGACCAGACTCAGTTAATTGGGCTGAAACCCATATTCTCTCACTTGGTCCATGTTTTACTTGATATGATAACCAAACTTATCAATTCTCAAACTTAAGAAATAAATATACGAATCATGGCGATAAGTCCTCTAATAATGAGTAATATCTTCTATGTATTATAATATATTATATTTTTTAAGTCATCCGGTAACTTTACTTTATGAATAAACCCTATGTTTATTCTTTGTCCAACTTAATGATATTCTCAATTCAATTAATGTATACACAAATTTGAGAAATATCATAACAATAAAATAGAAATTTACAACATCCTTGTCCATACAATAAAAATTACAAAATGAAACTCAATCCCATTTCAGTTACAAGATCCTTGAACCTTAATGGTGGCATGCCTTTTGTCAAAGGATCAGCGATCATTAATTCAGTACTGATATGCTCAATAGTAATTTTCTTTCCTTTAATACACTCCTTTATGGCTAAAAACTAAATGTCGATGTGTTTACTTCAACTATTACTTTTGTTATTTTTAGCCAGAAAAATAGCAGCTGAATTATCGCAAAATATCTTTAATGGCCTTGAAATGGAATCAACTACTCTAAGCCTAAACATAAAATTTCTCATCCATACACCATGCTTTGTAGCCTCGAAACAAGCAACGAACTTAGCCTTTATAGTGGAAGTAGCAATCAAAGTTTGATTTGCACTCCGTCAGGATAAAGCTCCACCGGCAAACAAAAATATGTAACCAGATGTTGATTTATGTGAATTAACACATCCAGCGAAGTCTGAATCGGAGTACCCCAAAACTTCTAAATTGTCGGTCCGTCTATATGTAAGCATGTAGTCTTTAGTACCTTGAAGATACCTCATGACTTTCTTGGCAGCTTTTTAGTGTTCGATTTCTGGATTACTCTGAAATCTTCTCAACATTCCAACCAAAATAATATGTCAGGTCTTGTACATATCTGAGCATATATCAAACTTTCAACAACGGAAACATACGGAATGATCTTAATCTGTTTCAGTTCCAAATCGTTTTTCGGGCATTGGCTCAAATTTAGCCTATCACCCTTCACAATGGGTGCTACACTTGGTGAATAATATTTCATCCGAAATCTTTGTAAAACTTTATTGATATAGGTCTCTTGAGATAAATCCAGAAGACAACGCGGTCTGTCTCGATGTATCTTTATGCCAATGACATAAGATGTATCACCCATATCCTTCATTTCAAATTTTTCAGAGAGAAATTATTTCACCTCATACAATAACCTTTTATCATTGGATACAAGTAAAAATATTATCCACATATAAGATAAGGAAACAAATCTTACTCCCACTGACCTTCTGGTATATACATTGATCCAAAATATTCTCTTCAAAACCGAATGAAGAGATAATTTTATCAAATTTTAAATACCATTGACGGGATGCTTGTTTTAATCTATATATGAACTTCTTTAATTTACATACCAATTGCTCACCATCACTAGAGGAGAATCCTTCTGGTTGTTTTATGTAAACCTCTTCCTCTAAATTACCATTTAAAAATACTATTTTCACATCCATTTGTTATAATTTCATATCAAAATGAGCAACCAATGCCAAAATTATATGAAGAGAGTCCTTTTTGGATACAGGAGAAAAGGTCTGCTTGTAATCAATTCCTTCTTTTTGAGTATATCCCTTAGCAACGAGTCTTACCTTATATCTTTCGATATTACTTAATGAGTCTTTCTTTATTTTAAAGACCCATTTACACCCTATGACTTTTGCCCCTTTAGGCAATTCAACAAGATCCCAAACTCCATTAGTACTCATGGAACTTATCTCTTCTTTCATGACAATGTACCATAATTATGATTCATTACAACTCATGGCTTGTGAAAACGTTTTAGGATCATTTCAACTCCCACATTATAGTCAAACTCTTTCAGATATACAATATAATCACTAGGGATTGCTGACTTTCTCATTCTAGAAGACATTCTTAATGTTGTATCATCGTCCTCAACAGGAGTATGTTATACAACTATTTCAGACAAATCCTGAATTTCATGGTCAATTGGAATAGAATCAGTATTTTGTGGAATGACAATGATTGGTTGTTCAACACCAGATTGATCTTGAGGTGTGTTGTGTACATCAATCAACCTATTATATGAAGTGGAGGGTTGAGAATCCAAATGATCAGTTCTTTATCGTTTTCTTCCACTCATTAAGTCATTCTCAATAAATTTTACATTTCTTGATTCCACAATCCTAGTGGTATGAGTTGGACAATAAAATTTATATCCCTTGGACCGTTCAGCATATCCAATAAAATACCCACTAATAGTCCTTGGGTCTAATTTTTTCTCTTGTGGATTATAAATTCTTACTTCAGATGGGCATCCCCATACGCGTACATGTTGCAAACTCGGTTTCCAACCTTTCTATAACTCAAAAAGAGTTTTTAGGATAGCTTTTGTTGGGACCCAGTGTAATATGTACACCGCCATTTTAAGAGTTTCACTCCACAAAGATTTTGAAAGTTCGGAGTTACTAAGCACACTCCTCACCATGTCCAATAATGTTCGGTTTCTTCTTTCTGCTACACCATTTTGGTCCGAAGAACTAGGCATAATGTATTGGGCAATAATTCCATGTTCTTGAAGAAACTTTACAAATGGACCAGGCATTTGTCCATCTTCAGTATATTTACCATAATATTCTCCACATCTATCTGATCTCACAATTTTGATATTTTTTTCAGATTATTTCTCTACTTCTACTTTAAACAATTTAAAAGCATCCAAGGCTTCATATTTATTATGAAGCAAGTAAATATACATATATCGTGAGAATTCATCAATAAAGGTGATGAAATATTTTGGGCCGTGTGAGTCTATATCAAGACTACAAATATCAGTATGTATGATATCTAATATATTCGAACTCCTCTTGATAATTTTCTTAGTCTTGTTGGTCTGCTTTCATTTAATACAGTCCACACAAGTCTCAAAGTCAATAAAATCTAGAGCACTAAATATTTCATCATTTACCAATCTTTTGATTCTATCAATGGAGATATGTCCCAATCTCCTATGCAACAACATCGAAGAACATTCATTTATAACACATCTTTTAATTCAAGTATTAGCATGTACAGTATTAAAAGAAGTATTATTTTATAAATTTAAATAATAAAGACCATCAGATAGTGTACCATTTCCAACAATATCAGACTTATAATATAAACTGAATAATGAGTCTGAAAATGTAAAGGAATATCCATAGGGTACAAGTCTTAAAACAGAAATTAAATTTCTAAAAAAATTTAGAATGTAAAAAGTCCTTTCCAATATCAAAACAAAATCACTATTCAAAATTAAACTGCATATTCCAGTGGACTCCACATGTGAACGCATCTTGTTTCCAAAAAAGATGTATTGTTCACTGCCCATTGGTTTCCTTAGGTTTTGCAAGCCCTGTAAATAATTAGAAATATGGATTGTAGAACAAGAGTCAATCGACTATGTGTTATGTGCAACATTAACGATATTAGATTTATGACATACAAAAGAGTATGGATTACCTTTCTTTTCAAGCCAATTCTGATACTTGATATAGTCTTTCTTTACGTGTCTCTTCTTTTTACAGAAGAAGTACTTGGACTCCTTCTTGATATCAGATTAGAGAGATACTTTACATTTCTCCTTTGATTTGGCCTGCGTCTTGGACCTTCCTTCCTTTAGCATGTAGACGCTTTCACTTTGCTCCATCATTAGCCTTCCTTCCTCTTGAACACACATGGTCATTAGTTCATTGATTGACCATTTATCTTTATGTGTGTTATATGAGATTTTAAAAGGCCGATATTGTAGTGGAAGTGAATTTAAAATGTAGTGCACAATGAAAGGTTCAGACATTTTTACCTCTAGATTTTTCAATTGAGCTGCAATATCCCTCATTTGTATTATGTGCTCACGCACACCCTTAACACTGGTAAGCCTAATAGATGAGAACTTCATTATTAGGGTGCTTGCAAGTGTCTTGTTTGAAATCACAAATTGTTCATCAATTACCTTCAGTAAATCTTACACCTTAGTATGCTGGTCGATAGAACCACGAATACCAGCAGAAATTTTTATCTTTATGAACATTAAACTGAGGCGATTAGATCGTTCCCAACATTCATAAAGAGTTAGCTCATCCGAAGTGCTGGTAAGGGTAAGAGCCGGTGGTTCATCTTTTCGGATAGCATAATCAATATCTAGCCACCCTAAGTGAAGAAGAATTCTCTCCTTCCACACTTTATAGTTGCCACCATTTAGTTCAGGAATTTCACATCTAATATCGAAAAAATTTACAAATTAAATAGTTGTATAAAAATAAATACATACTTAACATCTAACAAATGAAGCTAACAAATTACAGAATTATATTTTACCAATGTAAAACATACATCATGAATCAATAGACAAAAAATTACCTGTGGGCTAAATTTTAATTTCAGTAGATTCATGTCCAATTTTATGATAAAATTATCAAATTATATTCCATTCTTAATCCCTGTGGGTAAATTAAGAAAAATAATTTGACATTTTATCCTGATTAATTAATTTAATATAATAAAATTTCCTATACGATAAATTTTATTATATCAAAATAGTTACCACAATTTATGTCTTTATACCACACGTGATAATAAAAAAATAATTTTATTAATTAAGGGTGCTGTGGCTAATCATCAATTAATTAAATTATTTTAATCACAAGATATTATTTATATATATATACAATTATATTCTGGATATTATATTTTATTTTTTATATATAATAATATAATTATATATATATATATATATATATAATATATATATAATATATATACAATGTAAACGTATATAAGCAATTCAAATGCGAAAAACAGCACAAGACGCTCAGCAGCGCAGTGGCAGAAGCCGCTCCTTCCCACTGCGTCCCGGGATCAAATCCCGTCAGTCGCATCTGCATTTTTATTTCCGTTCTGCTATAGTAACGGGCCAAGATCTCATGGGCTGCGTTCGAAACAGTATTGGGCCGTGAATGAAACGGAATTGGGCCGCGAACGAAACGGCCCATAACCGATATAATTTTTTTTAATCAAAACTGTAGCGAAACGACGTCGTTTTGAATACCGAATACTTTCCAACGAAACGTTGTCGTTCAGAAATCCAAAACCGAAGCCAAAACGACGACGTTTAACACTGCCGAAACAGAAAACGACGCCATTCAAGTCGTCGTCTACCTTCGTCGGTTTCGCCCGAACCCAACAACGACCGACTCGACCCGAATTCCAGACCCGATTCAAACAGCACCATACAAACACCATAAATGATGAAAAATATATTGAAATTTTGGAAATTTAATTTCCCATTGATTTCCAGTGCTCATTTGAACCGAATCTTCAAAAAACGAAAACTTTAGGTTTTTTTGATTTCGGAAAAAACCAAAAATATACAAAACAGTAAAGGCAGAGTTGAAGCCTTTCTCTAATACCAAATGTTAGAAATTGATGTAGTTAAAACAACCACTAAAGCGGAATATAGAATCGGGTTTTATACCTCCGGCGATTTGATACTCTGTTTTCAAACTTTAGATTCGGATGGGCTCCGTGCTTCTAGACACTCCTTCTCTCCTTTAGATGGTGTAATGTTTGAGTTGGGTGTTAGGGATAAAGCCAGAATGCTCAATTTATAGGCGAAAGCATCACTCACCTCAATCGAGCGTTTTGTACTCAAACCGGCCAAAATTGATTAATTGACTTAATGGGAGAGTTATCACCACTTAATGGACCACTAATACTTCAACAATTAATTGAGTTAAACGCCAGAAGGTTACAAATCGATCAAGGAAGACGAAGTGGACGAAACCCTCTGTCGGCTCGAAATCGGCTCGGAAATGGCTCATTAAAGCCGGTTCTCTGCTCAGCTCGGCTTGCTTGGCGACTTGGATTGGCTTGTGGGCCGGCTCAGTTAATTTGGGCTGAAGCCCACATGACTGACTTCATTTGTTGCTCAAATTTAAATTGTTCATAAATATTTACCACAGGAGACTTAATAAATTTACCATATATGTTGCTTATATATCTATTAGAATCAAATTTATGTATTAAATATTATAAATCGATACTAATTTAATAAAATTTTCTTGTACCCCGGTTTTTGCCATATCTTCGGATTTTCCTCAAATTAGATCATGTGAGAAAGCTTTGACACCGACGAATGATTATTTAAGATATTGGAGAGGTACATAGTCATAAAACAAAAAAAAATTAAATAATTATTTATCTAAATTTATTTTTTAATCTCTTCCTCGTTCTCTATTTTTCAATGCTTATCGTCCTCATTTTTCTCAAAATTTTGCTTCAAATTCTTAACATTTTGGCTTCAACTCGATAGGTATTTATAATTTAACGATTCTATTCCACCTCATGCTCTACTTATTGGAATTTTCTTATTCAAGTTTTATCTAATTAATTCTAATTTCGACACATTCTCATTGATCCTTCATTTTGTGTCACATGACTATTTATATCATTAATTCTTATAATTTTATCTTGTATTTCTCTAAATTTTTGAGCTTATCGTGATGGGTATCATGCCTGAAAGTTACAAGTCCATCCTCCATCAATTCAATTGATTTCTATCATTTCTTTTCATCTTCTACCATGTTTTTGTTTTCTTCTCCTTCACGTTTTTCTCTCTTTTTTTTCTTTTATTATTACTATTATTATTTATGTTAAAATTATTGGTCCACTTAAATTTACAAGAGTAAAAATTTTTAATAATAATAATAAATAGTTTAAATAAAATCAAAATAAATACATCATATGATAAAAAAAGAAAAAAATATGGGATGTTATACCGTCCCCTTGCTTCTTCTGTGGGTATCGGAGACCAATGTTTCTAGTTGAGAAGACAAAAACCCTTTAGACTTTTCCTCATTTCTTCATTAGCAATCACCCTTTTTACAATATCTAAAGTCACAATGTCATTTGAAGTGAAATTAGTTATGAAAATTTGATAGATCTCCTAAGAATCCAATAATATAAATAACAACCACAAAGTTAAACAATTCATCATTAAATTTAATACCCATATCGGACAATTGATTAAAAGACACTTGAAACTCATTTACGTGGTTGGCAATGGAGCTTCCTTGCTTGTATTTTAATCGCATTGGCTTCATCAAGGAATATAATTTATTGTTACCTGATTTTGATGCATACAATCTTTCAAACTTGTCCCACAAGGTCCAAAACATATTTTTCATTTAGGATGTAATTATGAATATTATCATTAATAAATCATTGAATATATCCATAAATTTACTTATATTTGAAAGGTCAATATTCTTCAAAGGAAGTTGTAGCAGCCCACATAATCCTTCCTGTCTTTCTACTTGAACTTTTTGGCTGATTTGGAGCCCACATAATCCGTTGATTCTTTTTACCACACTTTTTAGCTAGCCACAACATCTTCTTCACGTGAATCTATTGCTCTCCATGTTGTTAGGATCACTCCCGTGTGAAAAATTTTGAAAATGTGGCCAAAATGGAATAGAGGCTAGAGTAGAATACCGGAATAAACTTTCAAAATGGATTTCCAGAGTGGAAGTTTTCGGAATAAATTTTCAAAAGGGATTTTCGGAATGAATTTCCAGAGTGAAAGTTTCTGGAATGAATTTTCAGAATGGATTTCCGGAATGAATAATTTTCAAAGTGGAAGTTTCCGGAATGAGTAATTTTTAGAATGGATTTTCGAAATGAAAGTAGGCCGGAGTGATGTTCACTTGGCCGGACTGAAAGTAGGGAGGAGTCATGTTCACTTGGTCAGCATGAAAGTAGGCCAAAGTTGTATTCACTTGGCCGGAATAAAAGGAACACCAGTAAATGGTCTAGGACATGGGATTATGCCCGAAGACTCTAAGCAAAAGGTCAAAAACTTTGGTCAACACCTGGGGACTATAATACCTACAACGTCTGCGCAATTAGCATTTTAGAAAAAAAAGTTGACTATCAGAGTTGACAACTGATTGATTAAGCAGCTTAACTCCTCCGATAGAATGACACTTCACAAAGTTGTGACAGGTTGTAGAGTTGATGACAAGCTATAGAGTTGGTGGCCAATTGTAGAGTTAGTGGCTGAATTTTGCTCATATGCAACCTGCCTATTGAGTAGATAGCCGTCCGGTCAATATTTGTATATATGTATATGTATGCTGAGCATGCAAAGAAAGTGCATGACTAAAAAAGGTTGTGCGTGTAGAGAAGTAAGAAGAGAGAAACACGTAAGAGAAAATACAATAAATAGCCATTTTACTCTTATATTTTTGCTTTTATTTATGTTCTCAACTCTTCGAGAGGCTTATGTAGCCAAAAGGAATTTCTGTAACCATACTCACATAGTAAAATTTATTTGTAAACTAAGTGTCCCGTGATTTTTTTCTCTTATTTTATAAAAGGATTTTTTTATGGAAAATTATGTGTTCTTGCTCTCTCAGATATTCCTCTGTTATGTATATTTCTGTGTCAATCATTTTGTCCGATTCAGTTCTCTCCGACCAGCCATTATCTTCCCATCAAGTGGTATTGGAGACACGGTATTTTTCGCCGGTGTTAAACTTTGCTAAAACTAATGGAGGTAGGAAACAATATGATTTGTTTCAACATCACAAATTACGATATGTGGAAGAGTAGGATAGCTGACCTGTTATTTATAAAAACTATGTATCTCCCTGTGTTTGCGGCACAAAAGCCCGTGGCGAAATCAGAAGAAGAGTGGGGCTTTGAGCACAAGTAGGTTTGCAGCTACATTCGACAGTTTATAGACGATAATGTGTATAATTACATCCGAAACGAGACGGATGCGAAGACGTTGTGAGAGAAATTAGAAACTCTCTATGCTTTTAAAACTGGCAACAATAAGCTATTTCACTTGAACAAGCTGATACAAGTGAAATATAAGGAGGGGACGCCCGTTGCCAATCACTTGAATGAATTTTAAGGGTGTTTTGACCGATTAAATGGTATGGGCATAAAGTTTGAAGATGAAGTGTTGGGATTGTGGCTCCTCATGACCCTACCGGACTCCTAGGAAGTGATACGGATCCCTATTGTCAATACCGCACCAAATGGCATGGTGACCCTTGAGATGGCAAAAGAGTTGTACTAAATGAGGAGATGATACGCCAGTTGCAAGCCTCTTCTTCCTCTTA
Source organism: Nepenthes gracilis (assembly GCA_033239525.1). Lineage (NCBI taxonomy): Eukaryota > Viridiplantae > Streptophyta > Magnoliopsida > Caryophyllales > Nepenthaceae > Nepenthes > Nepenthes gracilis. The sequence continues at coordinate 29,642,601 of BSYO01000002.1, read as the reverse complement.
GTACTCTAACCTATTAGTCACTGAGTCTAGGGGAAGGAGTAAAGGACGTGGCCCAAAATTTAGAGAAAAAGGGTAAAACAAATCTCGTTCAAAGTATCAGAACCTTAAGTGCCACTATTGTGGTAAGAAGAGCCCTATCAAGAAGTACTGTTACAAGTGGAGGCGTGACAACAACGGAGAAGGAAAGGAAAATAAAGCCAAGAATGGACGAGGTGAGGAGAATGCCTCGTTCTCTGTTGTCACTGGAGGAGACCTCCTATTAACTTGTGACATGAATGATGTGGTGAATGTGGTCGAGCAAGAGACTGACTGGGTAATGGACACTGGAGTGTCCCTACACGTCATGTCTCAGAGGGGGCTCTTCTCATCTTACACTCCGGGTGATTTTAGAGTGTTGAAGATGGGAAACAAAGAGACGTCAAGGGCAATTGGTTGTGGCAATGTGTCTCTCGTCACTAACAATGGGACCCGACTATTGTTTAAGGATGTTCGGCACGTCCCTGATATTCATATGAATATGATCTCGACTGGCAGATTCGATGACGAGGGCTTTTGTAACATCTTCAGCGAAGAGACGTGTAAACTAACTAAAGATGCTCTAGTCGTTGCTCGCAGAAGAAAAGTCTAAAGACTGCACATCTTCAAGCCTCTACTGTCACCGGAGAAATAAATGTTGCTAGCAGTGAGGGGTCCACTGATTTATGGCACCATCGCCTGAGCCACATGAGTGAAAAGGGAATGAGCAATCTGGATAGAAAGAGCCTTATTTCAAGAGTGAAGGATACTGGCTTGAGGACTTGTCATCATTGCATGGTCGGGAAATAACGTCGAGTCTCATTCCGAGGAGACTCACTCTCCAAGAAGGCCGAGGTACTTGAGCTCATACGCACTGATGTGTGTGGGCCATTCAAGGAGAAGTCGTTCGGTGGTGCATAATATTTTATCTCGTTTATTGATGATTGCTTAAGGAAGCTGTGGGTATACCCACTCAAGACCAATGATCAAGTCCTTAGAGTATTCGAGCATTTTCATACTCTAGTAAAACGACAGAATGGAAGAAAGCTAAAGTGCATCTAGAGTGACAATGGCAAAGGGTATATTGGGACATTTGATGCCTACTGTCGGTCTCATGACATTCGGTATCAGAAGACGTCACCGAACATGCCACAATTGACTGGTGTGGCTGAGCGGATGAACCACACGTTAATAGAGAGTCTAGTGCCTTCTCTTTGAGGCAAAGCTCTCTAGAACCTTTTGGGCGGAAGCCTTACAGACAACAGCCTATATCATCAATAAGTTGCCCAGTAGACCATTGAATGGAGAAGTACCGAAGAAGATGTGGTTTAGAAAGGAGCCATTCTATGACCACTTTCAAGCATTTGGGAGTAAAGTTTTTGTTCATATCCCGAAGGATGAAAGGACTAAGTTAGAGTCAAAGACGATACAATGCGTCTTTCTAGACTACGGGAAAGATGAATTGGGATTCAAATTCTATGACCTAGTTGAGAAAAAGCTTTTTTGGTTTAGGAATGTGGTTTTTATTGAAGGATAGACCATTAAGGATATTGACAAAGAAAAGAATGCAATGTCAGATACTGATCGAACTGACATGATAAGTGTTAATATTGTCCGACCAGCACCTCTAGGTCAAAAGGTTGATGGCCAAGGTAGGACTAGAGAAGATAATGAGGAAATTCCGGCTTCAGACGAAAACGCGAATGACGTCACTCCTTAACTAGCCGAGGAGGTTACTGTCCGAAGATCCTCAAAGGAATGACGATCATCTGTTTGCGTGTCAGCCAATGAATATGTTTTACTCATTAATGGAGGAGAGCTAGAGAACTTTAAAGAAGCTATGAAAGGCGAACATAATGTAAAATGGAAGAAAGCCATACTGGACGAGATGAGCTCATTACATAAGAATCATACATTCGAGCTGGCTGAATTGCCAAGAGGGAAGAGAGCCCTGAAAAGCAAATGGGTCTTTCGTCTGAAGATCGAGGAAGATACCACGCAACCAAGGTACCAGACAAGGTTGGTGATGAAAAGTTTCAACCAGTGTAAAGGGGTCGATTTTAATGAAAATTTTGCCCCTGTTGTAAAAATGTCCTCTATTCAAGTGGTGCTTGGTTTGGCCGTTGTCCTTGATTTAAAAGTGTAATAGTTGAACGTGAGAACAGCTTTTCTACATGGTGATCTCGAGGAAGAGATCTACATGGAGTAACTCAATGCATTCCAGGTCAAGGGGAAGGAATGACTGATGTGTTGTCTTAGGAAGAGCTTGTATGGACTGAAACGGGCTTCAAAATAGTGGTATAAGAAGTTAGAATTTATCATGGTTGGTCAAAGATACCGAAAGACTACTTCAAACCACTGTATATTTATACATAGATTCTCCGAGGATGACTTCGTTATCCTTCTACTCTATGTGAATGACATACTGATCGTCGAGCAAAACGGTGCTCGGATAATGGAGTTAAAATAGTAGCTTGGGCAGTCATTTGCTATTAAGGACTTGGGGCCTATGAAGTAGATTTTGGGTATTAAAATATTTTATGACCGTAAGGATAGGAAATAGTGACTGTCCCAAGATAGTCATATTGAGAAAATACTCCAACGTTTTAAGATAGAGAAGTTTAAGCCAGTACGCACCCCACTGGCCAACTACTTCAGGTTGAGTAGTCAGCAGTGTCCGACCTCGGATGTTGAGAAGACCAACATAAGAAGCGTATCTTACTCTTCACCCATAGGGAGCTTAATGTATACCATGGTATGCACGAGGCCGGACATTACATATATCGTCGACACTGTCAGTCGGTTCCTATCAAATCTGGGGAAGGAGTATTGGTTAGCAGTAAAGTAGATTTTAAGATATAATCGAGGAACTTCCAAGATGTGCCTATACTTTGGAAGTGACAAGCCTCTACTGGTTGAATATATTGATATTCACATGGTTGGCGATATTGACTCCCAAAAGTCCACTTCGGGATATATTGTTAAGTTCTCTGGAGGAACAATTTCTTGGCAGTCAAAGTTGTAGAAATGTGTTACCCTCTCGACCACCGAGGTCGAATGTATCGCAGTGACAGAGGCGAGTAAGGAGATGTTATAAATGAAGAAATTCATCCAAGAATTGGGCATTAAGTAGGAGAAGTACGTGGTACTTTCTAATAGTCAAAGTGCCATATATCTCTACAAGAATTTTTCATTCCATTCGAGATCGAAACATATTGATATTCGATATTATTAGTTGAGAGATATTGTTGACTCAGGACAACAGTCACTGGATAAAGTTCAAACTGAAAAAAATGGGTCAGACATAATGACCAAAATATTACCTAAGGGAAAGCTCGAAACCTGTTGCAATATGGCCGAACTAACTGATTTGGTTCTCACACGGTCGTGAGGGAAAATTTATTGGGATCACTCCCATGTGAAAATTTTTGAAAATGTGGCCAAAATGGAATAGAGACCGGAGTGGAATGCCGGAATGAATTTTCAGAATGGATTTTCAGAGTGGAAGTTTCCGAAATGAATTTTCAAAATAGATTTTCGAGTAGAAGTTTTCAGAATGGATTTTTGGAATGAATAATTTTCGGAATGAATAATTTTCGGAGTGAAAGTTTTCGAAATGAATAATTTTTGGAATGGATTTTTGGAATGAGTTATTTATGAAATGGATTTTCGGAATGAAAGTAGGCCAAAGTGATATTTACTCGGTCGGAATGAAAGTAGGCCGGAGTGATGTTTACTCGGTCGGAATGAAATTAGGTCAGAGTTGTGTTCACTTGATCGAAATAAAATGAACACCATTAATGGGCCAAAGACATGGGATTATGTTCGAAAACTCTAGGCAAAAGGTCGAGGACTTTGGTCAATGCCTGGGGATTATAATACCTGCAATATCTGTGCAATCAGCTTTTTAGTAGGAGAAGTTGACTCTCAAAGCTGGCAACTGATTAGTTGAGTAGGTCAACTCCTCCTGACAAAATGACACTTCACAAAGTTAGTGCAAGTTGTAGAGTTGGTGGCAGGCTATAGAGTTGGTGGCTGAACTTTGCGCACACGTGACCTACCTATTGAGTAGGCGGCCGTCTGGTCAATATTTGTGTATATATATATATGTGCATGCTCAGCATGCGATAAAAGTATGTGAGTGAAAAAGGCTATGTGTGTAGAGAAGTGAGAAGAGAGAAACACGTAAGAGAAAACACAAGGAATAGCCATTTTACTCTTATATTTTTACTCTTATTTCTATTCTCAACTCTTTACGGGGCTTGTATAGCCAAAAAGGGTTTCTATAACTATACTCATATAGTGAAATTTGTTTGTAAACTATATATCCCGTGATTTTTTTCTCTTATTTTGGAAAAGAGTTTTTTACATTAAATTGTGTGTTCTTACTCTCTCTCATATTCCTTTATCATGAGTGTTTCTGTGTTAATCATTTTATTCGACTTGATTCTGTCCGACCAACCATTATCTTCCCATCACATTTCTTCCTGTGATACTATCTTAGTTCATAGCTTAAGCCATGGCTGTTGATTGGTGTAAGCCCCTCCTTGTCGGATTTTCATTTTCTTGTTTTTCCTTAATTTATCAAATGAATCCTCCCAAAGATTTACCACATGGGATGCTCTTCCTGCAAAACTTGAAAACACGTTTAAATTCTTTAGACATGGATCACAATTGTAGTAAAAGACAAGAATGTAAGCATCAAAGAAGGTTAAACCTGATTAATGAGGCTGAAAAAAAAAGACAGAAATATTATTGCAATAGAATAAAACATCGCACAAATAAGTAACCAAGCAAAAGAACCCAGAGAGAAAAAAAATCAATACCGACAATAGTAAAAGAAGGATGAATTCAAATTTGGTGAAATAATTGCGTAGATCATGGGTTGTGTTTCGTTAAGTACTTAGAAAAAGCTTAGCTGATCTTGGATTGGACGTGATAGAATTCTTAAGCAAAATACAAGATTTGAAGAGGAAAAAAGCTGACATACTTAGTGAAACCTGCTACTTTGTCCCCCTTCTTAGTGATGGGATTCGGGTATATCAAACTTTTTAATCAAGTCAAAAACAAATCTCTACATGAATTGAAATACCAATCATGTTATTTAAACCCGTGATTAGAATGCAATAACAAGCAAAAACAATGCACATAATATTTCTTGTAGGAACCCCTTGCAATGTAGGTTAAAACCATGTGGTCATATGTCCGAATAACTCATTTATAAATCATAAATATAAATATATCGACTACAAGTATATATCATTTAGTTTTACTACAATATTGGTAAACTCAAGTTAATATGATAATAGATGAAAAATAAAAATGAACCATTAGTAAAAATTCAAAAAATAATAAAAACAACTATGTATTTATATGTGATAAATATTAGAATAAGAATCAGAGTAAAAAAAAATGGTAAGAAGTTTCTCCTTTTTATTCTCTCACTTTATCTTCATCAAGAGAATGTAAATATCGTGTAATAAATTACTTAAATTTAAAAATAGAGTATATGTACCCCTTCAAAATATAGGTTTTGTTTCTCCAATTTTGATAATTTAATTAAACTTCAGCAGTTAAAATTTAAAAATATAAAAAAAAATTAAAGATAACCATATTTTTAAAAATTTTTATATTAATATCTATTAATACTAGATACAATATGTAGGAAAATTTCATAGAAATTATTATTCATCTAAACGTGGACCGTTTTTCTATTATATGTTTGAAAATTAATTTTTTTAAAAAATATCATAAAATATCTCCTTGGCATGATGCTCATTTTTTGTAACTACATAAACTAAAATGAGTCATTATTAATTGGCATCTCAAAACTATCCGTAAACAATTTGCGTCCGTATAAACTTGCCCCTAACAATTACTAATTTGTTCTGGATGGAGAGCCCTCTCTACTCAATGACCGCGTAATCAGCTAGATCCAGCAGCTAGCTTGCTCTTCTCATCCTAATCCGTTTACATGCCTTGTCTCCGGCGACTGGTCCCTGAGTAAGCGTCGACTTTGGCGACCGAAAACATCAAGCGTTTCGCAGAACCTCAGCCTAGCTCTTTGTCCGGGCTGTGGCGAAGACTTCACCCGTTGGCTTCTATCATCATCCCGGTGCTATATCTATTCGAATAAAATGCTTAGTTAATTCAACGCGTATAACCAAAAAAACTATTTCTTCTTACGACCTTCGGTTACTTCCTCTTTTTAGTCTTTTTCAAGCGCCATTCTCCATCGACAATGATCTCCGGCTTACGGGCGCCGCCGAGGTTGGCGAAGAACGGAACCTTTTTCTATCCGCGGAGGCGGCTCTAATTGTTTAGGGTTTCTCCGAACCTATCGTCTGGTTTCATCAAAGCCCTAATCGTCGAGCTTAGCCAACACCTTTTGTAGTGAATCCCTTAAATTTTCAAATTTTGTAACTATACTGAGATTTTCCACCAATGCCCTAATTTTTTTTTTCATGTGGGGACGATGAGGTTGTGATAGGATTTTGCGTGTTTGATAGTTGAGGTAGTGTGACTAGTTGATTACGATGGGGAATGGTGGCATTGATCTGAGCATGAAAAACGGCGAAGCCACAGGAGGAGACACAGATGGTGGTTATGGAGGTATGAGCACCTCTAAGGGAAGTGACCCATTTGTCGATCGAAGTAAAGTTAGGATTTTGCTATGCGATAACGATACAAAGAGTGGGGAGTTGGTCCTCGAACTCCTGTCCAAGTGCTCTTATCAAGGTAATTGTCTTTTGATTCTTGATATTGTTAAATCTGAGTTTTGTGTCTGTTACGGTTATGGGAAAATTGTTTACCATGTTTATTGCTTCTTCCGAAATATCAGTAATTTGATTATTTTCTTCATATTTTAATTTGCTTGGACACGTGTAATTATAGGCGTGGCCCATTTAAAACAATGGCAATATCAAATATGTATGTTACTGTAATTATAGTTGATGTATATAACAGATTGATATCATCCAAAGGCATGCAATTCAGTCAATATATACTTTGAATAAGATGTCAAATATTAATAGTTATAATATATGGTTTTTGACAAGTATAAATTGACCGAAAATGTCAATATTGATCGTCATGCAAAATGAGCTATTGCAAATTGAGTCTCCTAATAATGATGGTTGACAAATTGAAGTTAATGAGTAGATGTTGTGACATAGGAGGTCTTGCATGGTATACGGAAGATAAAGTCAAGGAAAAACTTCCAATGGAGTATTTGATGATGTACGTGGTGAACGGTTTGCCATTGATATTCACATTGAATAGGGTTTCATAGTACTTGTTTCGGTGTCCAGATTTTATATTCCATGTTTTATCATGCTTGAATACCTTTAAGATGAAGTGAAGAGTCAAAGCAACTATGTTGAAGGCCACTTAGACATTGCAATCAAGCCGTCCAAGTTAATATCATGTGTTGAAGCCTCTGCTCCATTAATGGTTTTTCTTTTAGTTGAAATTGTAATGGTTAGTGGCTTGTAAGGATGCTACAGTGGAAGGACATAGCTCTTGATTCAGTAGAACTACAAAGACTTGGAAATATTTGCTTCACTAATCATGAATACTGTAATGTAAAACTCTTCTGATATCAACTGAGATGTCTTCTCTTTTAAATTCTAAATTGAAGTGATAAGTAATCACTGATGATCATTAAATGGGAGGCTGAGGCTATGATGGAGGTTGTTTTTTTGTGCTAATAGGATAGTAGCAATAATATTCAGATGTTGCGAGATATAAATTGGAAACATAACTTGCTGGTTGCTGTGATGGTGACAATTCTATGAGTTTGTGATGATGAGCTGTTGCAATGCTGTATTATGTTGGTGCTATAATCTAATCAGTTGGTGGAAAAAGTCGGCGATAGTCCTACTGTGGAATAGTGAAGGTCTTATGACAATTTCTGTTGGCAGTGTACCATTCATGCCAATCACATCAGATATGTTTGGGAAACATCGTTTCTTTTTATATTAGTTATCAATTTGTGTTACATGGCGATTGTTTTATTATGTATTGATTTTTAATGTATTCTTGCATGATAAAAATCCTTAGAGTAGGTCACTATGATTTTGTGATCATGATGAGATCATTCCCATTAGCTTTAATTACTTATAAGATCTATTTTTAAGTATTCCTAACCGTAGGATCACTAGGATGGGGTATTAGAAATCCGGATAGACTAGATTGGGAAAATAAGCAAAATACTGATTGAAAGAATATGTTTAATTGAAAGTTTTTGATTCAATTTTTCAATCATTACATTCTAGAAGTCACTAAAAAGGAAGTTACAAAGTAGAAAAAGAAAGTTGATCCATTATCTGTTACACTTTCGAATCCCGTGATTTCTTATTAATAGAGATTTTTGAGTAACCGTTGAGTAAACTAGTATGAAATAATAAAAACTATCACATAAAGTTGTTCAATTTAAAAATGAATTTCGTGTTAAATCTAGTCTATGGTATAAAATTGATAAATCATTTCTAGTTTGATCGTTGATTTTTTGAAAATATCAGTATTATTATCATATTAGTTGAGGTCATATTGATGTTGGAGATATCAGATAATTTGCCTTAGTATCGGATATATTAAAATAAAAAATTCTTCTCCGAGTCATGATAAAAGAAAAATATCAACTGATATATTAGTATATTATCTGGTATATTGACCAAAATATTGGTTGATATGTTATTATATTGGTTAATACGATGATATAATGTGATTTTGTTGTGGTATAAAAAAATATTAATATTAGGGGACTCAGTAGCAATATATGTTGACCAATATTTCATTTCATGTTTCTTTTAGATGTGGATTGGATTGAAGCTTTTTTTTTTAACAAAAAGTAATATTATGACACTTTTACTTGAATGTCTTTTGATTCAATTCATCAATGGGTCTTATTTATTTAATGTTTCAAATGCTAAGAAAAAATGGTTATCACACAATTAGTCAAAAATATAATTTTTTTTTGTCCAACTGGATTGTAAGAATAGTAATTCTTGGTCTTTCCATGAAGTCTCATACTTGTTGTTGGGTCACAAAAGGCATGTATCTTGACTATTGTTTAATTGATTCTGATCCAATTTATTTATTCATTTTTTTCTTTCATTGAGTACTATCTACTATTCTTACTAGTTAATTAAACAAAAAGGTTCCAAAAGTTTTCTTCTATGACGATCCAATGAATTGGAGAATTCTGGATTTCATGTCTTATTTGGGAGTATGATAATCTTCCATATGAATCCTAATCATGAATTGGATTAGAAACTAAGTTGTCAGATTCATATTTTCTCTAATTGAATTTCTTGTATGAAGCCAATAATTGTGAGAAAGTTATACCATTTGAGGGATTTTCTATTAAATTTTCATAGTTCTAAATCCACAAGCAAGAAAAAAAGAAGAAAGTATGTCTTACTTCGTTTTATGATTAATATAAATTCCCTTGCTGTGTTAGAGTTAGGATTGTTATACTTATTTGGTATACTCCAAAGAAAACTTCTTTCATTGACGGCTGCAGTTTTGTTCTTACATGTCTATAAGAGTTCTTATGAAGAGCTAATGCAACTGATGCTTGGACTCTAGATTACCATAGTATCTTGTCATGGATTATTGTATTAAGATACTTTTGATATGTGTCTATTACTTCATTGCATTGCAGTAGTCATAACATATAGTTTGAAACATATGAAGATATGTAAGTGATTAATAAAGGAACTATTACTCCTAAAAAAAAGGAGAAATGCCTTTGTGACTGATTGAATTAATGATTTGGGAGTCTTTGACCAAAGCAGGATGTAGTTTAAAAAATGTTTCTAATTACATTGTGTGAATCATATATTTGAGGGTAGAAATATATGAACATAATATATTGGGTTGACATTATCCATACCCATAAGAGCTGTTGAGGCCTGGGTTAAGTAGGATTGTATTGCAAGATAATTCTTATAAACAGGTTCAGTTAAATCATGATCCTTTCATATCTTAATGATGGAGTTGCACTTTTTAGAAGCCTTTGGTTAGCCATAACTAATCATAAGGGGAGTCAAAAGGGTTTGATTCTACCATGTTAGAACGTGTTCTAATCAGCTAGATTAGATCTTAAATTTATTCTACTTCCAGTTTGATTATAAACCTTAAGGGCCAAGCACGTTGTGGTTTGTTTACCCATTTTTACCTAGGTAGAACATGTGATAAGGAGTTGTTCACTTCTGGAGCCTATTATATAAGTATGGGCCCATTGTAGTGAAGCATCATTCATAAGTTGGCTTTTTATGAAGCCTTCTATGCAGAAGTAAATTGAATTGTAAATTGGGCTAATATAGGCCTTTTATGAAGTCCTTTTGTTAAAAGGTAATGATGGACTTAATATTTATTCTAGGCCCAAATTCTAGTTGGATAAGGTTGACCATTAAGAAGGATCTTGATCCATTTTGTTGGTATTTAGAAGGATATAGATCTTATAACCCTTTCTCTTCATCCACCTAATTCATCTCCATAACCCTATTTATTCCCCTAATTAATTCTTCATTTACTTGCTAGATTTTTGGCTTTCCATTTACTAGACTTATGGTTCTTTATTTTCCTCACTTAATATGGCCATTTAGGAAGATGTACCTTTAAATACACTAGAGCAAGCACTCTAGGTGTCTATGAAGGTCCACCTTCTCCAATTTTCTAGTGTGTGACACAGTTGTAAAGTGTTGACAAGGTACAACAACTAGTGTAGATACCCGAGAGACCATACACTGTGATTATCCATTGTCATCTGATATGTTGGTATCATCAACCACTTGGCCAAGTTCAAGACCACATCTTTGTATGGGGTGATATGTATATTGAGGTATTTAATGATTAGATCTATATTTTCTGTTATTATATTTGCTAACCTAACCAAAGTAAAAGGTAACCCTGGAATGTAAAATTAAATTTGCTTATTTTCTGTGGTGTTTGGACACTTATATAGCCCTAATGATTTCTGCTGCAAGTAATGGATGTGTTGCACGACATGGAATGTTATGACTGGTTGAAAATGATTGACACTGTTGGTTGAAGTAATAATTTACAAAGTTTGGATCAAATTTATCGAGGGTTATTGTGTGGTACATGGTACATAGACAAATGTCATTTTACATAAGAGATTTTCATTAAGAATTACATTCGATACATGGTATGCTGGTATGCAGTATGCAGGGTGTTTTGAGTATTCTGGTAACTATGGGTTGAACCGGTTGAGTTGGTGAGCTGTGCGTTGTCCATTTGGTGCTTGTGATCATATAAGAAGTTTGTGTCTTCTTGGTTGCTGCTTTTGTGTAGATGCTTGCACCGTGATGGAGGAGTGGGATAAGGTATTCATAGATTCTTGATTTTTTCTTTGTTTTCATAATTTTTAAGGCAGTAGAAATTACAAATTAACTACATAAAGTGACAATATCATTTACCAAGAGAATTTCACAATGTCGGTTGGCTGTGGTATTATGGATTCTGGTAGAAGATTGATTGTAGCATCTGTTGCAAATTTTGTTGCTGGTGATGGCTAAAGGTTGCATTAGCGAATGTTGGAAGTGGGCATGCTGACTGTGTACTACTTATGTCTCACTTTGTGGCACCCTGTGTTCCTCCCCCATGTGCTTTGATGGAGCATGGAAATTAGATGGCACCAAAGGTGATAATGGTTGGTGTGTCAACGTTACTGTGAGAGAAATAGCAGACGGTGACATTGTGTGAGGATGTTGAGAATAAAAATATTTTATGGTGCTACTTATTGGGACTATTATCTCTGATAATCTATGGAATAGTGAAAGTTATGTTACTCCTTTAGATATCTTTATCATGATTTGAACATAGGAGATTAAGGTACTTTTTTTTTCTCCCCCGCTGCCTTTGTAATTTTCTGTTGGTTTTTACTCTCCTGTTTTTGTTTTAAATGGGGAAGATTCTTACACCTTCTGCTTTCCTTTTTGTGATGGTAAACACTGATGTGTAAAGTTCTATTCTTGTTTTACAGGCCTAGATGTCTAAGTGCAGCTAGTATCCCTGTTTTACCTATCTTTTTGAAACATCTGACTGTCAGTCACTGATCTAATTACTCATTATTGCTGATTTACAGTGACTTTCGTCAGATCAGCCAGGCAGGTGATTGATGCTCTTATTGCCGAGGGAGTTGATATCGATATTATACTTACTGAAGTTGATCTTCCTATAAAAAAAGGGATGAAAATGTTGAGGTACATTACACGGGACAAAGAATTGCAACGGATTCCTGTCATCAGTTAGTTTTTCATTTCCCTGTTATTCTGGTTTTATTCATAACATAATTGATTGTCAGCATTGTTTGATTCCCTTTTTTTTTTGATTTTAGTGATGTCTGCACAGGATGAAGTTTCTATTGTTGTGAAGTGCTTAAGGCTTGGGGCAGCAGACTATCTTGTGAAGCCCTTGCGAACTAATGAGCTGTTAAACCTGTGGACACACATGTGGAGGCGGCGTCGAATGGTTTGTACCAAGAGCTTTTCATGCCAATTTATCTTTCCCCCCTCTTGGTGAGAAATGTCAAGTTCTCGGCAAGCAACTCTTGGTGTTTTTTTGCTCAAAACAATTGGGATGATAAGTATTGGGTGTGCAGAGGGACTATTTAGTATTTTGGGTTGGTAAAAGTTTCATCACGTGGAGCAAGGATAAGATTACTCCAATCAACCACTTTGGGTTCAAATGAAGGAAACAACCTCTCTATTTTACAATGTTAAATTTGTGTATATTTGACTCTCCCCAAAGTCTACAATTAGGCAAGCCTCGTGTAATGTGTTGCTCTTTGAAGTTTCATTATGTCCCAATGCAGTGCATGGCCATAGGATTTAAAAATTTAAGCTTGGGAAGTCCCAAGCTTTACCTTCACACACGAATCTGACTGAGAGTTGTGTCCCTATGCAGTACAGAAAACCATAGGCTTTATTTATAGAGAATTGTGCGGACTTGAATTGCTGTTTATCGTCTGCTTCCCAACATGTTGATTACCCTAAATTTTTGCCCCATATCCAGCTATCATTTTTTCCTCTTTAATTGCCAAACTGCGGTCCTAAAGCAGTAGGTATGCACCCACCTTACACATAAGATATCTGCTTTTGGATAATAGCTTTAAGATTGCATATATATTTCCACACAATCAGATCAAGGATATCCCTCTTCTCATAATGCTTGCAAATATCTCCAGAGAATAGGCACCTTGTACTTTCATTTCCCCGTAGGACCATAAGATTGGTCTGCAATTGCTTTCATGATTTCATTTATATGCAGCCTTTATTTAGTAACAGGAAATGGGAAGACTAATAGACTCGAACTTCTGTTTTATGGGATTTTATGAGCTACTCTCAGCATATGATGGCATTTAAGTAATCCACAATTGAATTCTGCACAATATTAGATTAAACAACAGATTTACTATCAGCAGTTTTTGTATTGAAGATGAAGTAGTCACCCTGGTATATCATAGGCATATCCTCCTCCTGGAAACCTCAAACAGCAAGAACATCCTGCTTCTTTTGATTTGATAAACCACGGAAGGAAAAAGCATCACATTACTTTTTGCCCAGATATGATAAAGAAGAGTTTGAAGCATTGTCAAGTCATTGGAAAGGGCTTAGTGAATTTGCTCATATTTAGGGTGAAAGTGGAATTGGGGACTATTCTTCGAACTTTTGAAAATCCTTGCAAGTGCTTTGCTCAATAGTACAGATAGATAATGAGATATGTGATCCCCTTTTGTCATCCTTTCCTACCTTTCTCATCCATTCTATCATGGTGATAGGAAATGAAATTAAACTAATACTAGTCATGTTTCAAATTGATGAGGAATCCTGTGAACTTTTAAGACTTGCTCAATAATCCCATCCCAGCTTAATGATTGGATCAGTTGGCATAATGGTTTTCTCTTTTTCCTCTCTCTGTTGCAGCTACCTTCTCTCTAGGCATCTTTGAACTTACTCTGCACTTAATACCCTCCTCCTCTGTGTCTGCTTCGTGTCTCAGCTCTCTTTCATCTCCTCCCTATTTTGCAGCATGTTGGGTTGCTCTCATCTCTCTTTTTCTTCTTTTTTTCTTTCTCGCTGAGTGTTGCAGCCCCGCTTCACTCTTTAAATCCTCTCTCACTCTCAGTCTCTCACCTTCCCTTTCTGTCATGAGTCAGCAGCTGCTGTTGTATGGTTTATTTCAAACTTTGTGGGATGATCCAATGGGAAGAATCAATCACAAGTGAGAATTGTGACAGAATTAGGAAATAGAGATAATATAGAAGAGACGTTGAGAATTCAGGAATTCAAAGGAGGAGATAGTGTTCGGGGTTTAGAAGACTGAAAATTCAGTTTGCTATTCATCTCATCCCTCATACATCTACATTAGTCTCCTTGTGTTTACAAATTCAGTTCAGCTATCAATCTATGCTTGACGACCTCCACAACTTGACTGACTAATGTAACTGCAATCTAAGTACAACCAATTGCTTTGGCTGCTATCAATGCTGACTTGCTGTTGCTGGTGTCCTGATGCTGATTTTGTGTTTCTGCTTTTGCTCATGGCCTGCTGGAATGATGTTCTGAGTGTGTGACATTTTGCTTCCCTTTTTCTATTATTGGCTGTCTCTCTTTCTATTATCAGTGGTCTGGTAGTTATATCTGGTGGTTTTGCTTTCCAATTGTTCATGTTTACAGCCTGAGATTTTATTTTATGAGCATTACATAAGCATTCATAGTAGGTGTGTGCTTTGCCTTTCTTAGGCAAGCGCCTTCACCTTGTGCTTGGGTCCTATGGATCCTTTGGACATCGGTTGACAACACCCGTATCAACTATGGTTCATTGATCCCATTGCTGACTGTATAATATTTTCCCGTAAAACTGTTCAATCAGATCTAAACCGATACTAAGATGGTTCGTTGATCTCCACTAAATCCACAACTAATATTGACACTAACTAATTCTCTTTGGGTCCGCTTGTTCAGATTTAAAGGACCTATTTGGTGTAGGGGAATACAAGGAAATTAGGGGAAAAAATGATAAAGGCAAATGCAATGGCTGGGTGATGTTCCATTCCTTGTTTTTTGTACCTACTCCCGCACTAGATGTGAAGATGAGGGAGTATAGGATTTCTGATTGTGCAACTTCATCAATACAACACCAATAACAACATTGATATGTGTGAATGTGGATGAGGTATCATCCCATTCCCATTGCTTAATTATTCTTTTACTGAACGGGGCCTAAAATCTTATCACATGAGCATTTTATTCATGTTTGGTAAAAAAGTGCACCTTGGCATTCTCCATAGAACATTCGCCCTTTTGCCTAGGGTCTGATGGCCTCTTGCTTATGAGTTTGCCTTGCTTCTTTACCTACACTGTTCCAACTTTAGCATTCAATAATGGATTGATCCACCAAGTCACAACTAGTGTGAAAAGTCAAAAGATGAAGTCAGGTTTGCATTATTACAGGGGCCAATGATATTGAGACTAGTTAAGTACATGCATTCCTACTCCTAAGATATTGACAACCTTAAATAGGCCTAATAGTAGATGCCTTGTCACTTCCATTCTCCAGCTGCCTCATTATTCACTTTTATGAACGTATGACTGTTCACTTTGGTTTCATAAAAGATGTTGTTAAAGGCATGCTGTGTTTAGGCTCGCCTAGGCTTAGGGCTCAAAGCCTGGTGTCTTAACATCTCTAGGTGAGGATATTTCAATAGGCATATGCTTGGGCTCTGAGGTGCGTGCCTTTTTGGAGTCTCAAGGTGACTGCCTTCTAGATTTTTTTTTCAAAAAATTTTAATTGTTTTTTTTAATTAACCACTATATTAAATTATATTTATAATAATCATTAATCTATGCTGAAAATATCTTGAAAATAATATCTCATGTTTGTAAATGAATTTTATTGTTCTTGTATGTTTATACTGAATTATACTTATTAATTACCAACTTTTATGTTATTAGTTGAAATATGAGTCTAGAATTATCATCATAAATATTTTTTAGTATTTCTTATTCTATTATAGTTTTAAGAAATAGAATTTATTATAAGAACATTATATATACATATTTTATAAATAGACGTCTCATTTCCATCAAGCTTGCACCTTATACCTAGGCCACAATAACTCTTTGCGCGTTTGTGTGACCTACGCCTTTAATATTACTGTTCATGAGGGCTGTTGATGCACATGTTGTCTTATTCTTCATTAAATGCATGGCCTCCAATCTTGAGGCCTTATTCAAGCCCTGGTATTCCAGAGGCAATGTTCATAGCTTATTGTATGTCCCCTTCAGGGGAAGGCGCCTCATTGACCCTACATACACCCTTTCCATTTCCTCTCTTACATCCATGGCTGAAATACCATGCATTTTGTTATCTATATCAGTAGTAGAATTTAACACATCACAATTTATGTCGAACAACAACATTCTCAGATTTACCACCCTGCAAATTTTCCTCTTGTTCACTTCTATTAGATCTCAGAAGTGAAACCCAGCCGCCAAGCATCCTTCCTGTTTTATACTAATTTGGGCCTCCACGCCTACTTCAGTTGAGGTCACACTTTACATTTATCATGAGGAACTCTTTCCTGGTTGCTAAGTAAGACTGGGAAGTCTGATGAGGAAGTCGGAGAATTTTGCGGAAAGCAATATTTTATTACTAGACTGGAAAGGACTTACCCATAGTTCTGGGTTTTTTCTGTGCTCATATAGGCTGGTTGGTGTGGCTACTCTTGCATTGCCGCTCTTCCTCTTTTCTTAGAAGAATGGATAACATTGTATTGCCTCTTGTGTATTCTGCATTTTGTATAATTTTGAATGGCTGTCTTTCATTTGCTCCTGTCATTTGTCATCTTGTATGCTGACCCTACAGTCCATTCTATAGATCTTAGGCAAGAATCTTATTATTTGTGCTCTCGTTCTATTGGCAGCTTGGACTTGCTGAGAAGAATATCCTCAATTTTGACCTTGATGTAATGGCATCAGATCCCAGTGATGCTAATACAAACAGCTCTACATTCTTTTCTGATGACACAGATGACAAATCCCGGAAAAGCATTAATACTGAGATGAGCATGCCAACTCTTCTGGAAAATGAGGTCAGTGATGTGATGTTCTGCTTGAGATATGCTATTTTATGAGCAAAAATAGCATTTGTACTATATAGGAACTCATAGGACAAAGTGACCTTGTGGCAGTGCTTCCCCCCCTTCAAGTGTTGTGTGGAGATTTGTTTTGTTATGTTGACTTTAATTACATTTTGCATCAAATTGGTGTTAGAGCAGAATTCCACCACCACTATCCACCCTTTCTAGAACCATCTCAACCAAAAACTTTATTCCATCGCTCCAGTCTAAACCCACCACAATCTCATCTTGGCTGAATCCCCATCAGCCCTGAATTCACCCAACTGCTGCCACCAGAAGATCCATCATGACCATTGACCATCTCAACCAAAAACTTTATTCCATCACGACCTTCCACCAACTATTTCACAAACATGGCTGATTAGTCTGATGATCCCAAATAACAAATTCTATTTATCCCATAACCCTAAAATGTGAAGCCTCTGATTTCACATACCCCATTGGAGGAAACACCACCACAATCCACCACCGACACAACTGACCAATCCTTTCATTCTTATCCAGTCGTTGACAGCCACCAAAAGAACACTCCTAAAGTTCCATTTTTGTTGTGTAACTTGCCTTTCTAAAAGAAGAGTCAAGGTAGTTTTTTAAGTCCATCAAAACTTGATGGATCATTGAGCCTGGTTTTAGCCCTTTCCAAAGTTATCTGGCAGCTTGATTCTGTTGTACGGTTTTACCCAATGGATTCCTTTGGTCAGTTTGTTTTCCCTTTTTGACCCAAATCAGTTCATTTGTTTTTGGGCACCCACACTTTTCGTTAGATAATGAGCTTTTGTATAATTGTAAGATTACTCTATTGTGACATGGATGTCATGCGTTAAACCTTGGAAACTTCTTTGCAAACTTCTTTGCAATGCCATGAAAGATGCGTACATTTAACTCTTCCAAGGCCCACGAAGTGAGAGATTTCACTAGCATACATGACAGTAGTTAGTTAATCTGATTTACTTTTCTGCCTTGTTATATCTAATTCTCATATTATTCGTTGTGTTTATATAAAATTTCAGGAAATATCAGCTTAGAATTTATAAACTCTGATTTATGGTCTTATTTTTTCAGCAGAGTTGATTTGAGAAGGGAAGGGTATTTGAGTTTTTATTGGGTTAAAAACCTTTCTACATCAGTGGCACCTTGAAAATTGCCTGTGAAAGCATTGCCAGATGCAGCAGTGCTATTTCTAGGGACTTCGTTCATCAAATGCTGGTATAAGCAGTATCAACAAGTCCATTACACGGCATGCACATGATACACTCAGACATGTCTTCTTACCTACAGCTAAACTAATATACAATGGCTAAACAATAGCGCTTGTAATATGGTTCAATCTAGAATGTAAAAGCACAATATTGATTCTATAACAAATGATAAAGTTCTTGGCAAATCATAAAGGGAAAAATGTGAGAGGAGAGAGAGAGAAGCAAAAACAAAAGAAGGGAAACCATATTAATAACTTTGTGCAGCAAAGTTCTCTTGCATTTAATTAGTTCATATTCAGATAAGAGCAATGCTAAATGTATTATCAAACCTACTGCTCATTTACAACCCACACCATTTGTAGTGTCCAATTTAATTTTTTTTTCATTTTTTTAAATCCCAATGGACCTTACATTATAGCTAATGGAGTTGTAGGTGAGTGGGACAAGTGGCATTAATAATTCAGATAATCTCAAAAGGCTCAATTTCTACTGCATTGGGATCAGGGTCTAGCAGCAGTACCTATTGATTTTTATTCACAGAAATACCATGATTTTCATTTGTGAATGCAAAGAATGGTCTTGACTCCTGAGCTTTGAATTTTCTTTTCCTTGCACAGTTTCTCTCTATCGAAGAGGTAAAATATGAACAATCTGCTTAATTGAAGAAATCAGAAAGGTTCAAAATAGAAGGAAAATGAGATCTCAACATGTATATAGTTGAAGAGCAAAAAAAAATTTTTTCTTTTTGCATTAACAGTACTAAGATATTACAATAATGGACAAGATATTTGGCATATCTTTTCATGCTATTTCAACTGGATGTCTCTAGCAAGATAAAAATTGCAGCTATCTGAGAGATAATACCACGTCCTCCCCCTTGCTCCCCAAACAATAAATAAATAAAATACATAAAAAATCGAAAACAAGAGATGGATAAAAATCCACCGCCAAATTGCTCACTTAGGTATGAGTGCTTGTGCTTGCATATACTCTGTGGATTGTGTTTGACCTTAAGGTTTGTCTTGATTTCTTTAATGTTCCCATCAGAATAACAATGCCACCCGAGATGCAACGCTTGCATACCCATCAGATAAATGGCATGATGTACACGAAATTAGTGACCAACAAACAGGTAAGCTGCTATCCTTTTCCTTGCAATGGCTGCTCTGAGTACTTAGATGAGTAAACCCATTTATTTCTGCATATTGAAAAGTCAAAGGTATAGACCAATGCCCGTTAATAAGTATTCCCTGTCAAAATATTGATGGATATATATGCTTTGTAGATTTGGCATCATAGGGATTTAACCTCCATTTAATGAGAGGGTTTCTTGAGAACCTCAGGCTTGCTTGACTGGGGTATATTTCTCTTTTTTTCTTTTTTTGAGTCAGCATACATCCTTCATAAGATAACATGATTTTTTAAAAAATCTTCTTGTCTCTGTTAATATAACTAGACAGCTGGAGGTTGTCAAATATGAAAACGAAGAAGTTGCAAACCTGCAACTCCCTGTTGAATCCTTGGCATGCAATATAATTACCATTTATAGTATCTTCTTTCAATCGTAGGTCTGACTACTTCCTGTTCTGACCTATTAAAGAACCATTTCCCATAGTTTAGTAAAATGGTTTCTTGTCCTGGTCCAAGTTCTTCTAGGCCGATGTGCCCAAGAGTCCTTGTGTCTATCCTGCACTAAAGCACTTCTCAGACATGGCCTATATTGTGTCTAAACTATCTTTACATGTACTACTTGTGAGCAGTCCAGTTATAGTACTACATGTGTTTTTGACTTGATCCGGTTAGTGATTGACTTGTGTCTTCTTCACTGGTTTGTTCACTTAAATTTTTTTGGCTTGGTGTATATTTCCAGGTCAGTTTTCATCATGTCCAAAGAAGAGTGAGCTAAAGATAGGCGGGTCTTCAGCCTTCTTTACTTACGTCAAATCAAGCATGCTTAAAAACATTTCCCAGGGGGCTACGGCCGCTGATGAAAGTGCTTCTCAATCCTTGAGAGCTGAAGAGATATCAAAAGTATCGGAAGAGCCACTAGACAATGACATCCTGAGGCATGAAAACAGGGAGTCATGGGAAAACAACTCACAGGGAGACGAGTTTCCGAGCAGTACCAGTATCCCTGTTTCTACTTCCATGGAAAGGTCATGCACTCCTGTGTCATTTGATCTGCTTCAAAGTAAATCTAGTGATGAAGGATTGTCTCAGGTGCAGATGCATCCGATTAATGGGACTCAGTTTGATGTTGCGGGTTTTGCAGCACACGCTGCTTATCCTTATTATATGTTGGGAGCAATGAACCAAGTCATGCTGCCATCATCATCAGCACATGTGTATCAGAAGAAACTACAGGATCTGCAAAGCCAAACTACATCTATGATGCCTCACTATAACCATCTTCCTCATTGTCCATCTCATGTGTCCGGTGTGTCGTCATTTCCTTATTATCCAGTGGGTTTATGCGTGCAACCAGGCCAAGTGCCTACCACCCACCACCAATGGACATCATTTGGAAGTTCTACTTCTAGTGAAACCAAATTGAGCAAGGTTGATAGAAGGGAAGCAGCGTTGATCAAGTTTAGGCAGAAAAGAAAGGAGCGCTGTTTTGACAAAAAGATTAGGTATGCCAACCGCAAAAAACTTGCTGAAAGAAGGCCTCGTGTGAGGGGGCAGTTTGTGAGGAAGATTAATGGTGACACTGTGGATCTCAATGGAGAACCTTGTTCAGCTGAGCTCGAGGAGGTTGATGAAGAAGAAGAAGATGATGATGATCCCGCATTCAGGGATTCATCTCCTGATGGCGATGCTTCATAATATCAACCCTCGAGAACATACTTGCTTTTGGATTCATTGATACTGGTACAACCATAGTTCGCCACCCCTACAGTACACATCATACACTGACACTTGATATGGACTCTTTGATAACCAGAAAAAAGTATCTAAAATAGCTCAGCCTGACTCTCGGACATGCACCCCATGGTTGTGGCATTAGTATCCGTCCAGTTTTTTCCACTGGAAATCCACGATGACTTACTCATGTATAAAGCTCGTGTTCCCAAGAGCTGGGGCATTTCTACCGTTGCCATCCGAAAGTCCCGTGATATTCAGTTTTGTGCTGCATGGGCTGGACTGGTTCGACAATGTAGTGGGGATCAGGAAACTATTTATCTAGGTAGTATCTTTTCTATGTATCTCGTTAAGTAGGAACGAATTTCACCAATCCATCCTCCTAGAAATGTAGAATTATGCAATCAAACAGAACATTTTAGTTCTTCCTCTGCACTCAATGCTGAAATAGTACGACCGAGTTTTATGTCACGGATGGATTATGAATGTTAATGGCAGAGTCTCCCAGTACTAGTAGACTCTGATAATGTGGTTTTTCTGGCGACAAAAATGCGAACCTCCTGCAAACGCACGAACTTGCTTATGGCCCTTCACAGCTTCATAATCCCAACGGAAATTTGCGTAGAGAACTGGCCTTACCGTACCTGCTATTCAGATGTAATTACTAGCTTACGGCCTGCTCAGTACTGGGTACTTACCAAGTACTTCAAGTTATATCAGAACTTGGAACTGGGTATTTATCAAGTACTTTGAGTTATATCAGAAATTTGGTAACCAAGTGTATAAGAAAACCAAGTATCCAAGAAAACTAATTATGAAGAACATCTTGATTCTTTAATTTTCTTTGGTATCGAATTTTGGGAACTTAATATTGCGTGACAATATAATTATTATAGGAAAACTCCTTCCACAAGCTCAAAGGGAGTGTGTAGAAACCACATTGAGTTTAAATATAAAGTCAATAAATCAACTAGGAAAGTGAGACTTGGTGAATACGTTGGTGGTGAGATCAAAATATGGGATACTCCTTCCACAAACTCTAGGGGAGTGAGTAGAAACGACATTGACTTCAGATGTTGAGTCAACAAATCAACTAGGAGAGTGGGACTCGATAAATATGCTGGCAGTGTGATCAAAATATGGGATAAAATGCATCCGTATGCTCTTCTTGTCTAATGTGTCAACGAATTAAAAAAAAATATATTTGTAATGTATTTAGCGCACTCATAAAAAAACATTACCCGGGATAATTTGAATAGCAATCTAATTTTTTCGATACAAACTGACATAATTTTATTATTTTAAATATTTAATTTTTTTTAACTTTATAAAAATATTTAAATCACAACTGTCGATTTTCATACAGATAATTGAAATAGAAAAATTGGAATTCTAAATTTCTGTAGACACATAGCAGATGCTTCACCACAAAAGACGCAAGTCCCCAAACGTCCAAACTTTTAACTAGTGTATGTCATGTAGGATCTCGTGGGCTTTGAACGCCTGGTACATGAAAGGAGTGTTTTCGTGTTCTTCAGAAATCTTGTTCTCTGTTTTTATTTTTAATATTATCATGTCAAAAAATTAGGTTATTATAGTAAGCATATGACATCAAATGTCGGTAAAAGTTTAAAATTTAAAGATAAAAGTCGATTTCCAAGTTCTTGAAAATTGGGCAGACTTCTGTGTAGGAAGAAGTGTGGTTCACCTATACATGTGGAAATAAATGAGTACCGTAGTAGGACTAGTGCTAGTGAAATATGAAATTGGACAACTTCGTGACATGGTTACAACCATCGAAATTCAAACCAGCAGAAGATCATGGAGAACGTAACGACTTGCCTTGAATTGCTCAGCAAGCAACATTTGCATAGAATGCCCGATCAGGAGCTGATGGTTTCCTCATCAAGAATGGAGCCTTTAGTGTACTGAATAGATGAGCATCAGCCCGTCTCACATGAAGTTATTCTCAACAATCACCTTCAGTTCTTCGAGTTTCTGAACGATTCTTGGATTCATCAAATCCCTTGCTTCTCTAATTAGAGTCCCTTCTCGACTGAAATGATAGGCGTCCACCACAGCCTTTATCCACGTATGAAGCATCTCTGGTGTCCTGCAGGATTTCAGCCCACCGAACACAACTCAGCTGAACATAATAAAAAATGAAATTTAGAAAGAGGGCAAAACAGGTGAAGGATGAACTATTGAAAACATTTGAGGTTAGAGTGCACACGTCCACAAGCTATCCACATCCTTTCCTTCAAGTTCTTCTCCTGGGGTAAAAGCATCCCTTAGGGCAGAGATTTTCTCATCGGGATCCTCAATTGTAAGAAGATACTTCACTATCCTGATCTCTTTCGGCATTAGCCTCTGAAGATTGCCTCTAGCAGTCATGTACAAATGATACAGCACATCTTTTACCTGATGGTAGCAAATCACGTTGTTAAAAACTGAGCATAAAAAAAGTTCACACGACATTTTTTTTTTGAACCGAGTTTAACCTACGATAACAGACAGAAAGGCCCAAAGTCATCAACTCTAAAAGTCTCAACAGAGCAACAGGCTAAATTTCCTGTTCAATCAATGGTCTGGCATGGCAGTTCTGGAACCAAAGCTTTCTATCAATCCACAAATCTTGTTGAAAATTGACTTCAACCCAACAGCGGTTCAATAAATGGAAGTCTTCATGGAAGTGTGTGACAAACAGGGGAAAAATAATGCAGATAGGCTTCTATATTTTAGAGTTACATTCAGACACTGGCCTCAGTTTACGTACTAACAAAGACTTTTATACTAGAGCACTCTTTTATAACATTTTTTTTTAAGTCATATCTTTAATAGCAGGTTGGTTTTACCAACAACTAAAAAGGAAACTGAGCGTTTCATTGTTTAAAAGTTCCAAATCCTGTCCCAATCAGTCTCCCTGTTCGAAGACTTATTTTCAATTTCAGAAGCTTTTTCTTGATATTGAACTACATCTACTACCCAGACTCTCCAATGCATAACAAAAGAGGACTTGCTTGCCAAAAGACATTCAAACGAAAGTGGATGCTTTAGACCAATCCTTCTCCCACGCCAATTTTCACTGATAAGCTGATACAAGAAAAATGAGGTCAAGAAATTCTCAGGCAAATGGTGGGGAAGGGACTCAAATAAATCTCAGAAGAAATCAATTCAGGGCAACTATTTTAATAAAGTTACAAATCTTCCCCAAACTTCAGTAGGCTAGCAAGTCCAAGAATAATGAGGCAAACAAAGCCTGGATGCATTTATGTTCAGCTCATTTAAATTTGAATCCAGCTTGAAGTATCTCAAGTTAAATTTGAATTGAAAATTTAATTGAAAATCTTGCAAATGGTTAATTAAGAGTTATGGCTCTTGATGCGCAACAACTAGATCTTATCTTGCGCCATCCTCCATTACACCATGCCTTGGGGTCACAATCAGATCTATTTTATAAGGACAACCCATAGTTCTGATTTATTAGTTTATTGAATTAAATTTACTTTGATATTTAAGATATTTTTAAAAATTTTAAAATTTCATAATTTCAATAGTTGTCAAAATACCTATGAAAGGTTACATATTCTTTTTGTTATTTTTTTATTTTAGATCATCATTAACTAAAAAATAATATTTATTTCTTAGTTAACTTAGAAGTAAAGCGTCTCTATATAAGCACCTCAATTTTATTGTTTGAATCATAATGGATACATGATATAATAATTATAGCTATTGTCTAATTGTTCTTTGGTCCCCTTTGCTTCTTCTTCCCTTCCCCTCTCACACATCTCTTCTCTCTCTCCGCCCTGTCATCCCTGCTGCTGCTGCTTCTCCTCCTCTCCTCTTCCCTGTATCCCCAATCCATCATAGAAATCATCAGTTCATCGTCTTAACCTTTTGCAGAAGAATGTACAGACAAATTGCAAGAAATCACAGCTGGTAGCAATCATACCATGATCAAGAGTTCCCATCCTTTACATATGGGCAAATGTTATGGGAAAGTGTGATATGAATTCAAGGGGAAAAGCTTCAACAACAACTGAGAAAGCTGAATATGCCAAAATTAAATGGAGTGGTAAAGTTGAGGAAACTGCAACTGTAGGTCCTGCTTCCATGGACTGAAAATGGAGCAAAGCTATTTTCAGAAACAGAGACTAGGAGATTGGTGCGTCACTATTGCAAAATTTCAGAACTCCCATGGCATCAACTGAGGAATTAAGAAAACCATTGAGCAATTGATGAATGCTGTCATAGCATATAAGCTTGGTGGTCAGAACACAATATCCTGTCATGGCTGCTTACGTTAAATTTTGATGGAAGTTGTAACAATGACTACTATTATCCCTATGCAGATTATTATAGGTGCTTCTTGGATCTGCCATCAACCATCTTAGCATGTTGGGAACCAGTAAACACAACCACAAAAAGATGTGAAGGATAGCCTGGAGATTTTCTTCATGGCATACACTCCAATACCTAAGTCAGCAATGTGTAGTTGCAATGAGAGCAAAGCTGAAAGCAAGGGTGTGAGCAACGTAATGGTGGCATAGAGAGGCGCAGAAGGCACTATATGCTATGGAAGTGGGGAGAGTGCAACTCAGTGAGTGTGGCTTTGTTGCTGTATGATGTGTATAGCATACCTCTACAAATGAAGGGAGAAGAGCACCAAGAATAGTGCATCAATCCTGTATTCATAGGATGGTGAATATGAACAATTTCCCATATCTCATCCCATGGTGAAATGAGAGTTAGTATCCCACTCATGACTCCAAATTTCCTCCAGGATTTGCGGAGCAATCTAAGATTTCTAAATGTCCAGCTATCAAGGATGAGCTCATAGGTGTTCAAGCCTGTATAGTCGAGAATACTGTTGAGGCCGACCTTAATCTGCCATAAGAACAAGACAAAGTTTCAGACTCCACACAGTGGGGCCTCGCATTCCTGGGATGGGAGGGGGGGTCATAACTCTGAGCACTGAGATCACTGTTGAGTAGGACTAGGCCTCATAATTTGGGTTGTACCGTAATTTAGGGCCTAAATATTTGTTTTAATCGGCACCCGCCAATTGTGCATCCTCCTGAAACTGAAAAGAAATAGGTTATGCATGTAAATCCTAATTATCTGAAGGGTTTCTGAGGGATGTCCAAGTACTGTACCACTCCTGTTTGAGATCCTGAGGCATGCTTGTGATCTAAATCTAGAAGCCCTCTGATCACGGGAAAATGGCTCACATAATTGCTATGAACAACCATTTGGTGTCAAGCTGACTTGCTCAGTGAAATTCTTACCCATATAGGTTTCAGAATCTCATGGGTGTCAAAACGACTGCTAAAATCTACCTATTAACCCACATAGAGGCAGTGTGCCTCTTTGGCATTGAGGTAACTGATTCAGTTGACTTTAACCCATATTTGGGTGTAGGATCAGCTTGAGTGCTGAGGTGACAAGTTGACCTCTAAACAAATTCTGAGTTCTGAGGACCATCAAAATGGAGTGCCAGACCAAGGCAGAGCTGATGAGCAATAGGGCCTCGCAGTGCTGGAATGGCACAAGACAGTCGTCGAGTGCTCAAGCTAAGTCAAGTTGGAGATTATCGGAGTGAGAAGTTGCTGATGAATGCTAGAGCATGGTTGAGCTGGACAGCATTGGACCGAGGCAGAGCTGATGAGACCTCCGGCCTACTCAAACTAGACATTGTTGGAGTGAGGAGTTTATGAGTGCCCAAGCCTGATGTAGTCTAAGAACATCAGACCAAGGCAAAACTAATGAGTGCTTATGAGAAAAGGAAACCATCAAGGTGGAGACCATCAGATGGAGGCGAAGCTTATTAGAAGCTACTGGTAGGACATTGGGTAGTCTGAATCAACTATTGCATAGTACAAAATCTGCGAGCACATCTTTGAGGCTCGAGCTTGATGGATTGCTTTATACATTTTCTTTAGAACTTCAGGAGAGAAGAGGAAACTGGAGTTTTACACTCAAAACAACTGCTTTTCTTTATAGGATTACAACATATCCAAAAAAAGAAAAAAAATCACACATAAAAGATGCAATGATTTCTAGGGATGAAGGTCCACTGTTGTAACTGTTATTCTACACTGGTGGACAGTCATTTACAATTGAGTCAGCCAAATTGAGGGTTGACTTTTCAGCCTATATGTTTTCCTGTCAGCAATTTAATTATTATTATCAGTCATTCTCAGCTGCAAATGTCCTAGATATTAACCCCTTAGTTACCAGATTCATGGTGCGATATCCATGGGCCAAGATGCATTATGCATGAAAGTTTCACCTGGGCTCACCAAGAAAACCTTTCTCTTTGGGAGGTAAAACAGCACTTCACGTGTGATGACAGCATTTTATATATAAGAATCACATTCAATACGCACTACGCAGCTAGTCTAGGATCCAATAACTATGAATTAATGCTTTCTTTGGAAGAATTGCAGTCTTGCAGACAATGAGGAGACAATTTTTCAGATGATAGGCTTTCCTATCAAATGCCTGGCTATTTGCTAGAAGCATCAAGGTCACCCAGCAAAAATTATAATGCTAAAGGATGAAGAAGGTGCAATCATTGACCACGAGATATCTGAGCTACTCTGGAAGAGCACAACTAATACTAGTAGTGTTGTCCATTATCAAAGTTATTATATTTCCAAAGGAGGTAATATATGAAGTTGAATCCATTTGTAGGGCTTTTCTATGGTTTGGATGGACCTGAGATAAACAAACACAAAGCTCTAGTTGCTTGGAGAGACGTATGCCAATCCAAATATTGATAGACGTGTTAAGGAAGGTTCTAGACTCGAAAAAGATTTAGATTATTTGGGATTTCTCCATGTTGTTATTATTCATTCCATGTTATCTCTCTTCCAGTTGCAGCAGTTTCCAAATTTTCACGGGGTTTAAATTTACTAGTGAGCAATGAACTTGTACCCTTTTCATTGGTTGAGTTGAATCTTGTGCTCTCTCATCAAAATTCTCTCCTCGTTACTTCCTAAACTGTTCTTCTTTTCTCCTCCTCTCTCTTCCCCTTGTATATCACCTATTCTCAAGCTCTGCCTCTAATTCACTCTTAAACCCTCATCGATACGTAATATACACTTGCACATACCATGAAGGTATGGGGACACCAGTCCCTTTATCAAGGCGGTGATGGCTTTTGTTTTGCTTCCATAATGCAGAGGCGGGCTTGCATCCTAATTTGCTGCAATGAGGATGATTACGTTGAAGACCAATTCAGAATGCATACCTTCTAGAATCAAAAGGGTCATTGCAAATCAACCCACCCACCCACCCACCCCATGAAAGAAGGGAAATAGGGAGCAGAAAAGAATAAAAAGGGGAAGAGAGAAAACCCGATGTTTACAAACAAATAAGATTCAGCTGAAACTAGTAATCACATTACCTCGTCTTTTGTCATGTTCGACTCCTTGGCAGCTGACCAAGCTTTCGTAATCATTAGAACCAGTGCAGAGTCAAGTTGATTTTTCTCAGCCAAGCTATCTATTTTTCTGCAAGCAGCATCTACTGTGGGAGAATTGATGATATCTTGAAACTTCACTTCAGCAGCATTCAGTAACTCTACACTTTCAGATGCGGTGTCATAGGCTTGTACTGCAGCCAAGCACATGTTCCCAAGCTTTGCCACAGCTAATTATGCATGCAAATAGCCGTACAAAGTGTCACCACAACCAACAAAAACTTGATGAAATAATAACTTAAAGATTGGCCAGTCACCCAGCTAGGTTTCAGGCAAAACAAGCTTTTGAGAATTGAGAAAGCAAGCTAGTCCAGAAGCAAACAATTACATATTAATCAGCCAGACCAGAATTACAATGCATCCTCCGTCTCGTGGATAAGCATCAGAAGAATGACTACTTCTAAGAATGAGCACGCTTTTGCAGGGCAGCCCTATAAAAGTCATATAGCTATTTCAACAGTATACAATGATGAAAAAACTAAAACAAGGTTATGCTTTGATAGCAGAAAAGTTTGGGATACAGGAGATAAAACACACAGCACACAAATTGGATGGTTACTCACCACTCTTTTGTTTGGTACCACTATTTAGGGATATAGTAATTAATCACTCAGCTAACCGCTCTCAGAGATACACGGCAAGAAAAGGAGAGCACCATTTAATGGAATTCACCAAGGGATGTAGAACTAGATAATCAAGCTCAAGGATCAATTTTCATTCATAATAAAATTTACATTGTCCAATAATTTGAATACTTAAAGAGCTAGCTTGGAACACCCCTCCAAGTAAGAGAAGAGAGAATTGAAGCTAGTCCTGTAGGTCAAGCAAACAAGGGAATTTCCAAGACTTGTAATAATTCAATTCAGGTGCCAAAAATAAAATCTAAAAGGTGTTAGCAACCAGCCCTCACTCTCCTAGAGAATTCTCACTACCCAGCCATTGAGGCATTGGAAACAAGAGCTTGGAAGTTTTCCCATGACTTCCATTTGTAAGTCAATTATGTGGCTGTCAGGCCTGTTTGGAGTGCAACATTATCCAATTGTGTGGGTCCTGAATGCATCAAGTAGAACTTAACTAAGTCTTGAATTTGTGCTGAAAAACTGATCTCAAGTTAATTGTGGCTAGGACTAAGCTTAGTTCCTGTGTCATACTTTAGCACCAAACATGTCTTCCCTATGTAACAAATGATGATGATGAAACTATGTAGTTTCACTTGCGTGAATAAGCACATGGCCACTTGTGTGATTGACACTATGGCAACTATATAGGTGCTCATTAGAAAATGAGCTTACTGAATTAATTTGAACAAGGCACTCTGTATGAAAGCTTTGCTTGCATGTTAAATAAGAATTCTTATATCAAAGTTGTGCAAATGATCCATAGATTTAAGACATTTGAGTATCACATGTGTGGATCAATAAACCTAGATATTACGAGTACATGTTAAACAAATGAATATTGAGGTAATTATTAGGTGTAGTAAGAAATACATGCGGGTATAAAAGTGATCAACATAGGCTCCATCACACCAAGTAAAAAGAGAGAAGTCCCATGTGATAGACCTAACAATTTATTAGACCCATTAATTTCATCTTCACTAAATTCAAGATTTATATCTTTCATTTTATTTGTATTGAATAGTGTATTAAAATATCTATTCTTTCATTTACGTTCTCTTCTTTTACTAATACTCAATTATCTTCATCTTTTACATATCTAACAAAACCTTGATTCCTAATTCTTTCTCTTGCTCTAGCTAATTTGTATATGCCTTTCTCTACCTCCTTGGATTATAACATGCCGTACAATGCATTATATGCTATATACTTAACCTTACCGCTTTTTTTATAATTTTTCTTTTCTTTATATTTTTTCAAATTTTTTATTTACCCTACAAAGTTACCAAGTCTAACAGCACTCTCTTTTCATCTTTACTTCTTTTTGGACATCATTGCCCAACCACCAACCTTTCTTAGCACTACTACTTTACCATTTTGATTTTTCTAAGACATCCTTTGCTAATCCCTTAATACAATCAGCCATTTTATGTTATATATTGTTTATGTATTTTTAATTCCACACCCCAATTTTCCTTCTAGAACCTTCCATCTTTAAATTATGCCACATTTTCTCCCTTTAAGTTCCACCATCTCTTTCGCCAACACTTCAAAGTTTTGATATTTTTCCCTCATTTCTTAATACTTACATCTAATACTATGAGTCTATGTTGAATAGTTGGACTCTTATTGGGATTCATTTTAGAATCATAGTAATATAACTTATCCGATTTTCAAGTTTAAAAGAAGTCTATTTGACTACTATCAGGTATACTTTTAAAAATCATTACATTTTCAACTCTTTTTCTAAAGCAAGTTATTAAGTATTATAAGGTCACAAAAAATAGCAAACTCTAAACCTTATAACATTATTATCTCCAAAACCAAAACGCTCATACACTTGTTCAAAACCTATATTATTATTTCTGATATGATAGTTTAAATCACGTACAATAAAAACTTACTCAACCGCATCATCATCTGCATAACACTCTCCAAATCTCTCAACAATTGGTTTTAATATTTTTCGATAACCCTATTTGTGGAGCGTATGCACTAATCACGTTTATTTGTGGAGCCTATTTTCTGATAAGCTCCTTGCACCTACACATTCCCTATTCCAAATATCCCAACTTAGCTAGCAAAATCTCGATGTCTGGTCTTCTTGCGCTGCTCCATGTTGCTGCAGCTTGGTTACTTTTTCCAAAGAAACCAAAAAATTGGCTAGGACCATATCATATGTAAAGTCCATTTCCAACTTTGCCACTGCAATTGCTGATTTTCCTTGTTTGATAAGCTGGTACCACCATTGTACACCGCCTTACAAGTAAAAGGCTCGTTCAACCTGATGCTGGTTAGACATGAGTTCGAACATGTCCAGCTTCGCCCTATGACACTAACCTTAATGTCCAAATATTGTCTCTAAGTGAGTGACACAACCAGCCCCAGGATCCTCAGTGCCATTAAGGCAGAAGATCCAATTTCACTAGTTGTGAATGTAAGTAGAAGTCTAACTATTATTAGTGTTTCCGCAATCTCAATGTCAAGGAGATCGTGCTTGTGATGAGAAATTCTCTCCAACTTTCAGAGTGATTTATCCTGCAAGCAGATCCAACAGAGCATTGAGTTGTTAGCAGAAATCAATCAAGTAGCCAACATCTCTTTCTGCCCAGCTGAGAGAAATTGCACATAAATTTCCAACTATTCTAATCTTTGGTCCAAGCTAGTGCTCTGATTCAATGTCGGTATATACTGTGTTCCTTTTGGACTTATGTTGCCACAGTATTGAGTGGAGACTTATTTTCCTTTTGGGCATGTGCCCTTGCATAGCTATTGCGTATTTAGCTCTTATTGCAATTGCCACTGCTATTTTCTTGATCTACTCAATCGGTCAAGGAAGCTTTTATGATAGTATGCCTCCAGAAATTTCTAATACGTTCAACTTTATGATTGCTTTTTAGGCTAAACAAAATCCCTTTACGCATAAATTTCATATGTTAGGAGCAACTTGTATATTTGGCGGCTCCATATTCTTTGCAATGCATGGTTTCTTACTAACTACTATTTCGATTAGGAAAGTACGGATAATAAATCTACCAATGAAGGTTACAAATTCAGTCAAGAGAAGGAAATTTATAATACAATTGCATTCTAAATTCAACACAATTTTATCATTGATCTGTGATCTTATAACTAGCCTTTACATCTGGTAACAAACTAATAACTTAATACGAAGCAAAACAGCAAAACAATAACTGATCATGATAATTAGGTAGCTACTTTATAGGAAATAAATCATCAAAATAACAACTTATACTAAGACTTAGGAATTAAATGCAAAAGACTAGGAAACAATCATTGATTTATTCCAATTAACAAATCCTAAATTATTGGTGCCGTATTATCATTCAAACTCAATTCTTGGAGCAATATGCAAGTTAAAATCCATCTTGAACAATAACAAGGTGAAAAAAGGGAAAAAAAAAGTAACAACTATGCTCAAACCATTTTGCTCCTCCGGATTATCGTGATAGGATTCAGCCACAGTATGAAGATGCAGAAAGAATTCTTTAGTAAAATCTTTACGGCGCCTGGAAACAATTTCACCAATCTCAGATGTTGCCCTTCTGATCTTCTCAAGAAGTTCATTGTGATGTTGAACATCTTCATCAATCTGGAGAAAGTGCAGAGAAATTCAGAGATACATAGACATAGTTTCACAACTTTGCCTCAAAAATCATGAATAAGGTTCAGGGATTGCATTTAATACAATAATGGGAAAACAATCATCCATCAACAGAGATGTTTCAGCATCTGATGTATATTGGCACCTATCTAAAAAAGCTTGAGGCTGCTTGGATAAAGGAAAACATAAAGAAAGCACCATAAACCCAACTATGTCACAAAAAAGCATATTTTCTCCCGGGATTATTCCTTGGAAAAATATGAACTAAAGGAACCTGATACCCATTGAAGCATCAGTGCTACAGGGCAACAATGGAAGAAAGGCATATTTTACCCACCTCTTTCAGCTTTCTTCCAAGCCTGAATAGCCTGTGTTTCATCTCAGGGTCATCTTCAACATTTGCTCGGTCCTGACAACGGTTGAAGAAATGGGACCGTATGTTGCTCCACTCCTTGCTAAAAGCTAGCAACCTTCTCCAGTCGGTTGGGCTGGGCTTGTCAACAAGAAAAACCTCTATTAATTTGTCACAGACACGGATCATTTTATGGTTGTCCAAGTCCTCAACGTTATTTTGATGTTTCATATTTTCACCATCTTTTATGAATTCTTCATGAAGAGCTTCAGGAGGCTCTGATGGCATCATTATCTGCTCTTCTTTCCAGTCATTGGGTGCTAAAGATGCATTATCAGCAATTGCTTTAAGAGAGCAATGCTGCAACTTTACAAAATTAACTAGCAAGTGGCACCCTGCCATTTTAAGTACATCTGCATAACAAAAAAATGAAAATAAAAGTGCTAAAATTCTTCACACAATGGTGTCAGAATTTATCCAACTGACACAGAATCATACAAATTAAGAAGTGTAAGGGAGATAATAGTCAATTGACAGGCATAAGAGGCTGAAAGAACATAGTATTTTGAAGCATATGTGACATTTTGCTGGCAAACCAAATGATTTAGCCTGAGCTTTTGTCATTTAACAATGGAGGATCAAATGATTTAGCCTGTGCTTTTGTCATTTCACAAAGCAGTGCCTCTATTTAAGAATTACACAGCAGTGTGCTGAGATTTTGAATTCAGGCAAAGAAGTGCTAACAGTTCCAATCAAGCAAGAAGAATATACAATGCAAACGGTATCCCATTACTCTTGTGCCCAAATTGCATTCAGGATAATCCTTTCTATGAGAAGCATAACCCTTGATGAAGACATGAAAGATCTATGAACCAACCACTCTAAATTGGGTCAAGATTGCCACAAAAAGGCTGTTTGGAGCACCTGAAACCTTTAGGTGTCCTTCCTTTTGTCTATCATTCATATACATTAGGATTTTGACAAACTTAAATTGACTGGGGATCAGACCTAAACTTTTCTGAAATGCCAAATTATGTGCCCTAGAGAGGGGTGAATAGGGCAAAATTGTGGAAATTAAAGAATAGCACCTGAAAATAC
Organism: Nepenthes gracilis; assembly: GCA_033239525.1. Lineage (NCBI taxonomy): Eukaryota > Viridiplantae > Streptophyta > Magnoliopsida > Caryophyllales > Nepenthaceae > Nepenthes > Nepenthes gracilis. The sequence continues at coordinate 29,608,171 of BSYO01000002.1, read as the reverse complement.
TAAATAAAATAATCGAGCACACAATGAATGAGAAACCAAGTTATTTAGCCCACTTTAGTGATCGAAAGAATGAAAACGATTTTATCTTCTTAATTGTGCAAATGGTAAGATGAATAATGAATATGGATAGATTGACAAATACAGGTGAAGTAGCAAAGTAAAGAGAATGAGAGAGAAAATTGAACACGTTGATTTAAAGTAGTTTAGACACCCTTCTCTTACTCTACCCACAAGATATCCTAGAGGTTTAACAATCAACTAATCAATTTTTTTTTCCAGAATGGAAGGTTTAGAGAACAACATTTCAATAGCAAGTGGGTATAACAACCCAATCAACATGGACATCACAGCCCAATTAAAATAGTGGTTTAAGTAACCAAAAATCCCCAACAAAAGCCTAAAACTTGGATTTGCAATATAAGTACAATAATCCTCCTCAAGAGTAAAGGATGGGGATGGATGGTTTAAGTACAAGATCTCTTGAGTAGATTATCAAAAGGTTAGCATGTAGCCTCAAGAATCTCTCTCTTGGTTATTCTCAAAGATGATCAGCTCCAGAATAATACATTCAAAATTATCATGTATGTTAAAGGAGAAGAGGAGACGGAGATTTTAAAGAGCAGCACTCCAATGATGAAAAAAGGATTCTTCTCCTTGTAGGGTTTATTTTGATTATTAAGAAGAACAAAGATAATCTGGGCTTATTGGAGATGAGAAACCGGTGTCACAAACCTAACAAAAGAATATCACAAGATAATAAAAACCAAGAAAATTACCTAAGGTAGAAATGATAAGTCACCTAATTCAAATTCAAAAATCTTGAGAGCCCATTTCGGGTTTCCTTAAGAAGAGAAGATCCAATCTAGACAATCCAAGAAACAATTCACATTTTGAGTTGGCATGAGTCTTGGAAGGTGAGAATGGTCTTGAAGAATGCAAAAGATGTGAGAATTATTCTAGATATAGTTTCTCAAGCAAAAAATTAGTTTAGGCTTCTTAAATATCAAATTTTGAAATAAAGGCAAGTTTACTTACTAAATGGACAGATAGTTGACACAAAGACTTTTAGGGTTGAATGAGCGATCTTCCCTTGTCTGGATGCATTAATCTGAATGGCTGATGTAGTGAGTAGATTGTGCTCACAAAGCAAATTAAAGCCATATAATTTTAGATACCCCTTGACAAACTTAAATTATTACAATGATACTTATAAAATCAATAAACTTAAATGTGGGTGGTCGAGCTTTGGGTATTCAATCATTTCTTTAAGCTTTGCATTAGAGATCTCCTTGGAATAATCCATTTTCAGCAACTTCAAAATCAACACTCAATCCTGATTAGAAAGATTGTGGTGGTATAAAAATATTTCATAAATCAAACAAACATTTCACTTACCAAAAATTGCACAAATCAAATTGGAATTCAAGATACTTCCAAGAAATCAAGAATTTGGATGTCTCAACTTAGAAACAACATATTTTGCATTCAAATGAATTTAGGCAATAAACCAAACAATGTCCATGAAGTTTGTACAAAGAAAAGAATCGGCATAGACAAATCTTCTAAATAAAAATATTTGTAAAATATTACAAGAATATTTTCATTCAAATAAGTCATAAATCAAAAGAAAATCAATCTTACCAATTAACATACAATTTCATAATCCAAATTGGGAAATAGAAAAGCTAGATCAATTAAAACCATTCCCAAATCAATTACGACACAATTCAAAGTTATTATAGTCAAAAATATTTGTACAGATCCCCAAAAAAATATGTATCCACCAAGATAATAAATGCAGTGTGCCCCAGTTTCCTTTTTACAGTCTTCAAGTTTTGATAATAAATTCAGGAAGATGGAACTCCCTAAAAGCGAATGGAAATCTCAAGCCAGGAAGGAAGGAAAAAAAATAAAAAAACTCTCCCACATCTTTTCTCACATCTTCATCAAGGAAGAAATCTCTAAGGTATTTTAAGTCTATCTTTTCTCATGTCCACATCTTTAACTCCATTTACATTTATAGTATTTACTATGCATAGTATTCTAACAATAAGTTTTTTTCTAATAGGAACTAAAACATCAATAACCAACTAAGAATTATTTGGCCGACTCACATGCTCTTCTACTAGAATAGCATAACTCTAGCACAGTCACCATCACGTGCCTTCGTGCCTCCTGGAACCTAGGTGTCACCATCATGTGCCTTCATGCCTTCTGGAACTTAGATGGACGGCTCAATTTAACTCCAGCTCACCTTTTGCTTCTAAAAGCCTCAATGGCCAAGTGGACGGCTCAAATTTATGCCATCTTCCCTTTTTCTGGAAGCTTCACTTGCATCAATGCCTTTAATCAAACAGCTTTAATGTTTCTTCATCAATAGTCCTAATTGAGCCAACCTAACTACTCTACCTACTACTTAGCCAACTCTCTGCCTGTCCTCCTCCTCTAATCATCATTCTTCCTTCTCTTTCCCCTTTGCACACTCCATCATCCTTCACACCCCTCACAAGTTCCTCCCCTTTCAAAGCACCTTGCCCATAAGGTGCGGATATCGAGTTCAAAGGGTATAAAGTGGCTCCTATGCACTGTTCTCATTAGTAGCACCAGTCCACTTTACTAGAACTTCAATCGCTTCTCTTTTACTAAATTTCCAAATCCATTTTCCCAATACTCATTCTAGTCAAGGCAATATTCCTCCTTCTTTGTCAATGGCAGCAAGGTAGGGTTTGCAATCACCCGAGGTCCAACGTGTTGCTTTAGGGTTGATACATAAAACACCGGGTGGAGCTTAGAAGTTGGAGGAAGATCCAAACAGTAAGCTACAGTTACTATTTTTACTGTAATCTTTTATGGTCCAAAAAACATTGGTGCTAACTTCAAATTCTTTCAAAAATCCGTTGACTTTTGTCGGTACGATTATAGGCAAAGATACACCTAGTCGCCAATTTGGAACTCTCTCCCTTCAGTGTCGATCATACTGTGTTTTTGTCCTTACTTGAGCTGCAACTAGGTTTTCCTTGAATAGTGCTAGGATTTGATATCTAGTCTTGAGGGCTTCTTCTATGGCAACATTTGCTTTGATTCCCTTGACAAACTCAACCAATTATGGTTGTGGTGGCCTATAACCAACCACGAAAGGAGTCATTCCAGTCAAATAGTGATGGTTAGTATTATATCACCACTCGGCCATAGCCAACCAATAAGACCACGATTTAGGCTTGTCACCCACATAACCCCTCAGATATTACTCAAGGCACTTATCAACTACTTCAATTTGCCTGTTCAATTCAGGATGATACATCGGCCTATAAGCTAGCTGAGTTCCCTATAGATTAAATAATCTCGCTAAAAAGAACTTGCTATAATTGTTGAGCAAGTGTCATCAAGTCCAAGTCGAATGTGTAGGGTGCTTTAAGTTCTATCCAATCAGTACTCAAAGTAAGATATCATCATAATTGTCAGTTCTTCTTCTTCTCTTCTAGAAAAGGCATATGCCACTCTACTTTCATTCCCTTTCTCATATTCCATTACAAAATTGTAGCACAGCAACTTGATTATCCATTTCCGCTGCAAAGGAGTTCCCATCTTTTTCTCAAGTAGGAACTTATTGTTAGTATTTTTTTAATAATGAAAGTCTGCCCAAGCAAGCAATGTCACTATTTTTTAATGGCCATTAAAAGGGCCAACAATTCCTTCCCATAGGTAGAGAGGTGTAGAGGCTTCCCCTTTAAAGCCTAGCTAAGGAAGGCAATCGGCTTACAGTCTTGCATTAACACAGCTCCTATCCCCCTAGAAGCGTCACAATCATTCTGAAACTTCCTTAAAAAATCAAGTAGAGCCATCATCGACGGATGGGGCATAGCTTCCTTAAGTCATTGAAAGGCAGTTCGAACCTGTGCGTTCTTCTCAAAGGGATTTTTCTTTAACAAAGTTGTAAGAGGGGCTACTATAAGACTGTAGCTTTTAATATACTTATGATAAAACCCACTTAGTGTTAAGAAGCCTCTCAGTGATTCGACTATGGTTGGCATGCTCTAATCCATCATTTAAAAGATTCTTGGAGGGATCGGCTCATAACCCTCCTTTGGAAATTGTCCCAAATACTCTACTCACTACACCCAAAGCGACAATTGCTTAACTTGGTGTATAACTAATGGTCTTGGAGGGTTTGTGGAACCTTTCCAAGATATGTCATGTGTTCTCTTAATGTCGAACTATACACTAAGATGTTATCAAAAAAGACTAACACGAATTTCTAAAGAACAAGCCTAAAAAAGTTGTTCATTAGCCCTTAGAAGCTGGCAGTTCCATTGGTTAGCCCGAATGACATTACTAAAAATTCATAGTGTCCTTCGTGAGTGTGAAAAGCAGTTTTAAAAAGTTGAATTCCTTCATCCAAATCTGATAATACCCGGACCATAATTCCAACTTAGTGGCACCACACAATTCATATAATAATTCATCAATGATATGTATGGGGTATGTGTCATTAACAGTCCAGCAATTGAGAGCCCAGTATTCGATACACATCCTCAAACTCCTATAAACCTTTCTAACTAGCAAAACTAGGGACGAATAAGGACCTTGGTTACGGTGAATTAATTCTATTTCCAACTATTCTTTCACCAACTTTTCGATTTTCCACTTCTAGTAATGGGCATATCGGTAAGGCCTCACTGAAATGGGTTTGGGTATTATCCTTTAGTATTATTTGGTGTTTATGGTTTCGAAATGGGGGTAGGCTTCCGGGTTTTGCAAACACCACTGGAAATTTCAAAATTAAGTCTTGAATCACCAATGAACTAATGATCTGCTCCTTGTCCATGGCATTATCAAGTAGGTTCAACACTACTTTATTTTCCACCCTAGAATTTTCATTCCTATAACTCCCCTCAACTATCGTATTATTGGCCATTTTTAACCTCCTCAACGATATATCCTTTCCTCCATGTGCAAAGGTCATCTGTAATGCTCGAAAATCCCATAATATGGGTCCCAAAGTTGATAGCCACGGTATACCTAGGACTACATCGTACCTTCCCAATGTTAAAACTAAAAAATATGTCAAGAAACTATTATCTTGAATGTGTAAGTTTACCTTGGATAACACCCCTCTCCACTAACTCCCCATTAGCAATTTATGCCTTCACAGGAACATCAAACCTGGCTTCCCAATGAGCCCTCTAATCCACAAAATTATGGGTGCTTCCAGAGTCAATCAATACCATCACTGTGACTCCATTAACTCTTCTCTTCACTCATATAGTCCTCATGTGCAGTGTTCCCGTAATGGCGTGTAATGAGATTTTGGCTAATTGATTGCCAGTGAAGTTGGCTCCTCGAGGAATGAGATTATGCATTTCTTGCTTAGGATTTTCTCTGGCTTGGCTAGCTCCACGACCTCTACTACGAAAAGTTTTGGAGTTGAGCATTTATATCTTAGGTTCCACTTTTTGTCACAATTGTACCACAACCCTCGCTCTTGTCTTTCTTTCATTTGCGCTGGTGTAATCTGCTAGACCACCATTTCTAGTCTAGTAGCAGCCCGATAAGAGCTTGTTGTCCCGGTAGGGGGATGATGATTCCTGTGACCTCTCATGAAGTCTGATCCCTATTTACCCTCTTCTAGCTCGTGACGAACTCCTCATGGTTTCAGGCCACGCCGAATGCTTGATGTAGACTTGTGGGAGTGAGGAGTTTGGTCAACAACCTTATTTCTTCCTTGAGACCTCCTAAAAAATAGTTCATCTTAGTTTTTTCCAAGACACCTCTCAGCCAATTATAGATGGCCTTAAACTGAGTTTTAAAATTGGCCAAATTACCAAATTGTCTAAGTTTTTGTAGCAACTCCATTGGATCATCATAAGATATGCTTCCAAATCGCATGTGCAAGGCCTATGAGAATGTTTCCCAATCCGTGAACTTTCCCACTTTCCCGGCTCATTGAAACCATACAAGTGTTTCCCCCTCTATATAGAATGATGCCTGCAATAGCTTCTAATTATTCGGTATATGATGAAGCTGGAAAAACTGTTTGGTCTTATAAATCCACCCATTGGGATTTTCACCATCACATGTGAGAAATCAATTTTAACATTCTAGTGTACACGGATTTCTTACTACTCCTCTCGCTCCCTTAGATTCTATTGTGCAATCAAGGCTAGAGGTTAAGCTAGGGGTTAAGCTATAGGAGTCATTTGGTACAAGTGAAACAAGTGCCTCATTTGCTCGGTAAACCTTGCTATACTTTGCTCGATCATATCCACCTATTGGTCACTATCTTGCTCTGGTGGTTCTATTCATCAATTACTATTATGCTCTAGTCGGTTAAGTCTTTGAGTGATGGCTATCACCAACTCGATCAATTGGTTCATGCGCATACCCCTTAGCCATCGAATGGCTCTTATACCAATTTGTAGTATGCCCCCTTTTTCCTTTTTACAATAAAAGTGATTGAAAATCTCGAGCCAAGAAGGAAAAAAAAGGATAATTCTCCCAATTCGAGAAGGAAGAAATGTCCAAGGTATTTTCAGTATATCATTTCTCATGTCCACATCTTCAGCCCCATTGACATTTATAGTATTTACCATACATACTATTCTAATAATGAGATTCTTTCTAATAAGAGCTAAAATATCAGTAACCAACTAAGAATTGTTCGGCCCATTCACATGCCCTTCTACAAGAATAACAAATCTCTAACACTATCACCATCAAGTGCCTTCTTGCCTCCTAGAACCTTGGTGGACGGCTCAAATTTACTCCAACTCACTTTTTGCTTCTCAAAGCTTTAATGGCCATGTGGACGGCTCAAATTTATGCTAGTTTTCCTTCTTCTCAAAGCTTCACATACATCAATACCTTTAATCTAATGGCTCTAATGTTTCTTCATCAACGATTCTAATTTAGCTAGCCTATATACTTTACCTGCTACTCTGCCAACTCTCTACTCGTCATCCTCCTTTGGTCATCATTCTTTCTTCTCTTTCCCCTTCGCACGCTTCATTGCCCTTCACACCCCTCACAATAATCAAAACAAGATGATCAAAATTGAATTTGGATAAAATGCCAACAATAAATCAAAAGGCATTTTATGAGATTTATGGTAAGAATTGTGACATTAATAAAAAACAAGTTCATCAAAATTATTTGAATAAAATAAATAAAGTGATGTTTTGTTATCATTAAAGCAAACGTGTCACAACAAGGCACAGACTCAATATTACAACAAAATATGCAACTTGCAAAGGCAGATAGGAAATTTCAGAGTGGCACTATGGAAATTACCCATATAGTATATACTAACTCCCTTCAAAATACCAACTTCCCCCTTTGGTAGGTAAAGAAAGATATCATGAATGCAGATTCAAGCATCTTCAGTCAAAATATTTAATGGATTCAAAGCTAGAAAATGATGCAGTATATTAGCAGGTAAACAACACTAAGCTATTCAGTGTCCTTGGAGAAACTGAGAAAAACATAGTCACTTCTTATTTTTTTATGTCAAAACAAGAATGTGCTACAGACTACAATGCTAAATTTCAGTTTTCAGCAAGATGCACATCAAGTGGGTACTCTTCATCAATCAATCATGACAAGACAAAAACAAAGAGGCTATGGAAAAATCTGCCTACTAAGAACAGGAGTATCATAAAGTAGCAGCCAAGCATAATACAACAAGTCAGCCAATCACGACAATTCAGCATGGCAGTTCAGCAACAAACATATAGCAACTCAGCAACCAAAAACAATAACAGTAGACTGATTCTCTTAGTTAGATAACTAAAAGTTGGTTGCTAAGCTTCTTGATAAAGTTGAAAATAATGTTCAGGATCAATCTGTATAAAATTCTGTTAAAAGACCATTATGAGCGCAAATGATGAATGATCACTGATTACAGTCTTGAATTCTCTTTCCCTCTTGTCTAGCTTCTCAATCTCCATCTCCACTCATTCTGATCTCTTTCTTCACCCTTGCGCTCCCTATTTCCTCAATTTCTTCCTAAAGGCTGCATTTCCCTTGTCATTGAAGGTTTGTTCATCACAATTGGTGGCCGGAGTTTGGTTTCTTTCAAAAGTAGGCAACCAAAGTTCCACAGGTACATTTTTGCACACACATTACACCAATGCCAATAAACTCAAAAAAATTGGAAGAACAACAACAATGGCAGCAAGAAACACTCTGGATTTAAGGAAGAACTTCAAGATGGCATGGTTGCCATACAAAATCACTCCATGGCGTTGGCAGCAAACAACAGATGATTTGAAGACTCATTAGGTCAGAAACTTGCTGATTTGGTTAGAAGGATCCAAATTCTTACTGTGCAGCAGCAAGAACACTCGACTTCCAGTGTCAAAGGCATCAAGCCTCTTCTTACCATGCTGTTATAAGGGGATCTTAGCTCAGTCTCCAAAAGCCCTAGATTATGGTGACAACAATCACAAAAATCATTTTCAAGCTGAATTTCCCATCTTTTCAATGGTGATAACCCATGTGATTGGGTAAGAAAACGCAACAAATTCTTCTTCTATACAACTTTCCAGCATGGTAAAAATTATGCACCTATTTTGAAACACATGATTCCCCAATTTATATTTATAACATCATAATTATAATATAATTGATAAATAATTATAATAATTACATTTTAGAAACTAAAACCGACTATTGAAGGCATGAGGGTCATTGCCTGATAGATACAAGAGTCACACGTGTGTGTTTGAGACAAAACTATTGTGCCTAATGTGCACATAATGGGTGCTTGTGTGTTTTTTGGGTAGTATAAGTCGTACTCATATGTAGGAGAAGCGCTCATATATTATTTGGGCAGAATGGATCGTGCTCTTGTTCTGGTTGGGCACACTAGTGCATGCATGCATTTGAGCCTTGTGTCTAATGCAAGCCTATCTAACGCACGTATACCGGTTTTCTTATATATGGGCATTAGCCTGATTTTTAGGCATTTTTATAGAGAAGAGAGAGGGAAAAACAAAAAAAAAGAGGGGAGTGGAGAGAGAACACCAAAAATGTTGATTTTAGAACTATTTTACATTAGATCGGATAAATATTTGGTTTAAGGCAAGTACATCTAAGCCTATCATTCATCAATTGTTGAAATCTTTTGATTTTTCTTTCGATTATTATTTAAATATACATACATGTCATCCTTGTTGGCCCTTTTGAATATTTTTTGCATGCACATCGATTTTTACCAAGATTTGGACATTTTTGAATGTTTATGCTATTTTTATGTAAATATTTGAAGTAAACTCTACTTTAAGAAATGGAACAGAAAATTTACTTGCCCTCTAATTTGGAAAAGTTTCGGATATTTGTTATATGATGTAGAGTTTTTAGTTTTAACTTAATAAGAACCATTATAAGATAGTTGAAGGATTATATTCAGACATACCTTAGAATACTATTCACAACCTAAATATTGAACCCATCACCCCAAGTGAGAAATGTAGATGGCTCACATACGGGTCTTAAATAGTGGTGTACCAATCTTAGGCTATCGGGAATATGCATGACCTAATCTTCAAAGTTTTCCTTTGATATAGTCGGCATGTGAGCCACTGATCTTACGTTCTTAGGTTTTCATTTGTTTTTAATACAATACTTCAATTTTCATATTTTTTGATATGCTTTCACATGAGCCTTTGGTATTCCTACATTTTTCATACATTTTCTATGTTTTCATATATTCGTACATGTCAAACAATTAACCAGCTATCATGTCTTTGAACATATTTATTGATAATTGGATCTTTCAGATTTCCACATATGATTATGATCTAATGTCCTTTATACCTGTTTTACTCATGTATAATTATATATTATATGCATACTTTGTTAAGTGTTAGGCTCACATTTGAAATGTTTTAAAAGCATTTTCAGATTGGCGAGCTTGGAAATCTTGCTGAATTAGACAGAGAACTATTTGAGGAGAATAGTTTAAAATGTTTTATTTATGTCTTTGGGTTTGTTTATAGATTTGGATATTGTCCTTTATTAATTGAATTTAAGTTTTTGCTATTTGTGTATTTGGATAATAGGTAGATACTTTTCCTTGTAGCAAATGTTTGGGAATGAGCACGTACAGTTTTTGTGGGCCATTCGGGTATAGTTTAGCCATTCCTGGGACCACAGTTGAAATATTTTGGTTGTATGGTTTGGTTTGCAACATCCGACCCAGATTGTGATTTGGACCTAGATTTTGGTTAATGATGTTATTTTATTACCTGTTGTTCCAGCATTGCTACATGTTTAACAAGGTATTCACTGCAACAACCCAAAGTTATTTGGGAAACTTTCACTACAGACCTATGATATGAGTTTGGGAACAAGTCTTTTATGTACATTGTAAAAGAATTCAATAAAATTCAGCAAATGAGGGAGCAGAAGAATATTAAGAGCACTTTGAAGAACTTACAGATCATATGCCAAATATGAATCCATCTATCAGAGGCCTACTTCATTTCTTGTTTTACAAGTGGTCTAAAAGTAGAAATCTGACCGATGGTCAAGAATAATCAAGATCCTAAAACCCTCCACACTTTTGCAGGCGTTTGAACTTGCTAGACTCCAAGAAAAATTCTTGGAAGCCATAACAAAGAAAATGAAGCGTCACTTTAGACCCTACCACAACAAATCTTCCCTTCCTAAATACAATTCTGCCACAACTTCCTTGACTGCTTCAACCAAACCACCAAAGACAAATTCCCAAAACATCTGCACCGAATTCTTCCCTGATACCACACAATCAAAATCTGTCATTAGATCAGACAAGAAGCATGGTTCTATTTTTTCAGGTGCAATGAGAAGTTCACTCCCAGACGTAAATGCAAGGAAAAATGGTCACATACACTGCTGGATCAGTCAGAGGTGGAACAAGAAGCAAGATATACTGATGCTCTTGAATATTGAATAGGAATTGGAAGAAGTGGAGGAAATTTTTGTAAATGCCTTGACTGGCAGCTCCACAAATCACACCATTAAAATCGATGGGATCTTTCTAAAACAATCTTGACTGCTAGTGACAGCACGCGTTGTCGTCTTGATAAAAAGATTGCTGCAGCAGCCCTCTATACACTCATCAGCACTACTCCTTTGGCTGTCACCTTACCATAACCAATGGACAAAAAATGATCAGTATGGCCAAATGATCCAATTCACATGGAGGATGTAAGGACATTCTTTTTAATCTGATCTTAGAATGCTTGAATTGGGGAGTTGTGGCATGGTCCTCGGAGTGGATTCAATGAAAAAGTTTATAGCTATTCTTTATGATTTCCAATCTCTCAGGCTGTCTTCTAAAAAGGATGGCAACAGACTGAACTTACTGGAGTTGAAGACCAAGTTTGATTGAGCTTAGTCTTTGGAAGGACATTCCACAAGTGGCTAAAACATGGACTCGAGACATAGCTCAATTATTTCTACTACAATTCACCAAAGATCATGTATCCAATTATTTTCCCTCTTATAAATTACTTTCTAAGTTTTCTGATCCACTTGTAGAACTAAAAGCTTACCCCTTTTAAACCCTTTGATCGCACTGTACCATTAAAACCAAACAACCAGCCAATTAACCTCGAACCTTACAGAGATATTACCATCACCAAAAGGATGCGATCAAAAAATTAGTCTCTGAAATATTAAACTCATCCATCATTCAACCCAGCTTCAATACCTTCTCTTCACCAGCCATTTCAGTCAAAAAAAAAAAAGTATGGGACCCAAGGTTTTGTGTTTATCATATAAAACTTAATGACTAACAAAAGCAAGTTTCCAATACCTATCCATGACAATTTACCGGATGAAATATTGGTAAACTAGACCACAGATCATGGTACCATCACATAACAATGAATGAATCTAATATCCACAAAACTGCCTTTAGAGCCCATTGGGCCATTATGAGTTTAGGGTCACAACTTTTAGCTTGACTAATGCCCCTATAACCTTCCGGATACTCATGAACCACAGTTTAGGCCTATGCATTCAAAAATTCATCTTGGTTTTCTTTGATAACATACAGTCAGAGCATGTCCATTCAAATCATCCACCGTAAAAACCGTCTTCCTTATATTTAAGAGCACCAATTATTGGCCCAAAAAAAAAAAAGACAACTAAATGTTCATTTGCTCAAAAAAAATTGAGTACCTTGGTCATATAAATGTTGTTCATGTCCACTTGTCACGTTATTTTTCATACTTACATCAAAGTGAATGTGAAGGCTTGCAAGGTTATCGTGGATAGCAGTGGTCGTATAAATGCGGTCTCCGCTAATACTATTTCTCGTTTGGGATTAAAGACAATTCCACACCATAGTCCATACAGCGTCTCTTTGATTAACACGTCTTCTATATCCGTTAAAGAACGTTGTCTTGTATTTATTCAATTTTTAGAATACAAAAATCACATTTGGTGTGACGTTATACCAATGAACGTGGGTCATGTCATTTTCGGGCACCCTTAGCTCTACGACTTAGATGTGGCAATCTAAGGTCGTTCTAATTCCTACTCCTCTGTTCATAAGGGAAAGAAGATCCGCCTCCACCCCCTACCCCCAAACCGACGACTCCCAACAAGGAAAGAATTGTGGTAATGACCAAAGGATTACATATTATTAGTCTCATAGCGTTTGAACGGGCCACTATCAGCGAATTAGTTGTGTTTGCCGTTATCGTCCTCAAAGCCCTTCCGAACTCTTCCGTACCAATTCTTAATAAAGTTCATCAAATTCTCCAAAACTTTCAAAATGTCTTCCTTGAAGACCTCCCCCATCACTTACCACATTTACCCGAAATTTAACATGCCATTGATTTCGTTCCAGGTGCGTCACTCCCAAACCTCCCTTATTATAAGATGAATCCTACCAAACATACTGAACTCCAGAAACAAGTTGGAGAACTCCTTCGCAAGGGGTTTGTTCGAAAAAGTATGAGTCCCTGTGCGGTACCTGCTCTCTTAACACCTAAGAAGGATGGGTTTTGGAGAATGTGTGTTGATGGTAAAGCAATCAATAAAATCACCGTGAAATATCGTTTTCCCATTCCTAGACTTGATGACATATTAGATATGATGGATGGTGCCACAATCTTTTCCAAAATAGATTTAAAGAGTGGTTACCACCAAATCAGAATTCGTCCAGGAGATGGGTGGAAAATAGCTTTCAAGACAAAGGACAGCCTCTATGAATGGTAGGTCGTGCCTTTAAAGCTCCCTAACGCACCAAGCACTTTCATAAGGGTTATGACCTAGGTTTTACCGCCTTTGGTGGGGCAGTTTCTAGTAGTCTATTTTAATGATATCCTCATTTACAGAAAGACCAAGGAGCAACATTTAGAACATCTCACATATGTTTGCCTTACTCTTAGAAAAGAAAACTTGTTTACTAACATTAAGAAATGTTCCTTCTTCTCAAATAAAGTGGCTTTCCTGGGCTTTATTATTTCTTCTAACAGGGTTTTTGTCAACCCTACAAAGATTCCGGCAATCATAAATTTGCCAGAGCCCAAATCCATCCATGAAGTTTGAAATTTTCACGGCTTGGCCACATTCTATCGCCGGTTTATCAAGGGCTTTAGCACAATCATGACTCCCTTCACTGAGTGCATGAAGAAGAATGACTTCACCTGATCTCCCAATACTGCCAAAGCTTTCAAACTCATTAAAGAATATATGACAACAACTCTCGAAATGCGACTTCCTAATTTCTCCAAAGTGTTTGAAGAAGAGTGTGATGCGTCAGGTGTAGGAATAGAAGGAGTTCTTAATTAAGAATGCCACCCAATTGCCTACTTTAGCGACAAGTTAAATGATGTCAAGCGTCGATACTCTACTTATAATAAAGAGCTATATACCATCATACAGGCCTTACGCTATTGACGCCATTACTTGCTACCTCAAGAGTTTGCCCTCTATTCGGATCATGAAGCTCTTTGGTTCCTTAACTCCCAGAAGAAAGCAAATTATTGACACGATCAGTGGATTGAGTACTTACAAGCCTATTCTTTTGTCTTTAAGCACAAAAAAGGAGTTGAGAACCAAGTGGCCGATGCCTAGAGCCGTCATTTGACCTTACTATCTGCTATTCAAATTAAAATTGTTGGCTTTGAAAGACTTAAGGAAGAATATGAGCCCCGCCCTGATTTTAGCAAAATCTTTCTCGCTTTATAGTGTGGGCACTTAGACACCATGGACGGATTTCGTCTTCAGAATGGATACTTATTCCGAGTTAATAAACTTTGCATCCCGAAAACGTCTGTCCAAAACTTCATAGTTTGGGAAGTACATGCCAGAGGTCTATCTGGCCATTTTGGACGTGATAAAACAATTGAGGAGGTTGAGTGACAATTTTATTGACCTAGTTTGAAGAAAGATGCGGCCAAGATCGCCAATACTTGTCGAACATGCCAGCTAGCCAAACATACAAAGCAAAACACTGGCCTCTACACCCCTCTACCAGTACCTAATGGTCCATGGCAGGATGTAAGCATGAACTTTGTGTTAGGGCTTCCATGTACCCCAAAAAGATATGATTCTATTTTTGTCGTTGTGAATCGTTTTTCTAAAATAGCCCACTTCATTCCTTACAGCAAGACTGCTAATACTTCTCGAGTTGCTCACCTTTACTTCATTGAGATTGTCAAGTTACATGGTCTTTCTAAGAATATTATTTCTGATAGGGATATTTATTTTACCAGCCATTTTTGGAGGACCCTGTAGTACATGGTTAGTACCAGAATAAAATTTTCCACTGCATACCACCCTCATACAAATGGTCAAACTGAAGTCGTCAATCGGAGTTTAGATAACTTATTATGGTGTTTGATCTAAAAGCATTTTAAGAATTGGGACTTGATCCTTCCCACTGCGCAACTTGTATATAATAGCTCTTTCAATAAATCCCTAGGTATAAGTCTATTTGAAATTGTACATGGTTATAAACCCCAAAAACCATTGGACCTTATACCAATATCTCCACATGTCATGACAGCCGAAACTTTTGCACAATTCCTTCATGACTTACACATTTGAGGCAAGCAATGCTTCATACAAATTTCACGCCGATTCACATAAAAGACACGTTGAATTCAATATAGGAGATTATGTTATGGTTCGAATCAGACCAAAGCAGCGCCTACCTAGACTCATTTTTAAATTGCAAGCTTGTAGTGCTGGTCCATTTAAAATTTTACAGCGAATCGGATCAAATGCATATCTTGTTGACATTCTATCTTATTTTGGTTTTTATCATACTTTCAATGTTGAAAATTTAATTGCTTATAAATGCAACTTTTTCCATCCTATTGATCCCTTTTGCCGCCCCAGAAGTGCACCACCCATTGACTGTCCATCCACTCCTGTGCCACTTTACTCCCTACCGGCACACCATGATAAAATTAATACTATTTTAAATAAGCAGATTATGTTTACTAGGGATAGAGCTGTTCAACGCTGCCTTGTCTGTTGGGTTGGCCGATCAAAATTTGAGAATACTTGGATCTCTCGAGAGACACTACAACAGTTCGACCCAGACCTTTTGAAATTCTATTAGAGTCAACAGGATTGCATTTTGTCAGGCTCAAGTCCAGTTCCTTCCGGAGATCTTGGTCACTCCGTCAACTTTTGGCCCCTTCTTACTTGAATCTATCACCGTCGACGGAGGGTTGCACAGCCGCTCAGCTTATAGTTAGAAAATTGATTATAAAGGTTTTACTCGATGGGGTTGAGTCCCAACCACCTGGGGAGAATTGATACCGGCATCAAGGATACAGATTTGATTTTATGTAGATTTGATTTGATTGCAGATTTGACTTGATTGTACTTCCAAATTTGATTTGATTTTATTCTACAATAGATTTAATTTTAATTAGCAGAAATTTGATTTTATTGATAAGAGATTTGCTTTTATTTTCAATTTAAGAGAGATTTCATTTTATTTTCCATTTAATTTCCTTTCCAAATTTGAAATTATTTGATTATGATTTTGTTTCCAATTGTCTTAGGTATAAAATTTTTCTATATAAGAACCACAACTCTATTGTTAGAGACAATTGATGATTTGAATAAAAATTGATTCAGTCTGATTCTCCCTTCTCTCTTAATGCCTACTCTCTTCCCCCTGGTTTTTCCTCCTCCTCCTTTCATTATTTTCTTTCTTGTCCCTACCCCTCTAATCTTTGTTCCTTTTTCTACCCCTCTGTCTCTCTTCCCTATCTTCCCCTCCCTACATCAGATGCTCTAGCCAATGAATAATTGCTGCCTCACCCATTGATCCTCATGCTAGACCTCATTTTTCTTATGATCATGGCCTTCTCAAACACAAAAACAGAATCTATACGGGATCCTATACCATCTTGAGGCTGAACTTACTGCAGATGTTTTACAACTCCACAGTGGGAGAAGGACATTCAAGTGTATTAGCAACTTACAAAAGATTGCAGCACCAGTTCCATTAGACTAAAATTTACACCAACCCCAATCAAATGTGCTTTCTTGTACAGTGCGCTAGAGAAACAAGGAAAACAAATAAGCATATCCAAGACAATTACAACGGACTTCCTCAAAGGTCTTCCAGAATCAAGAACAATGGAACTATTTTGGTGGTTGCAGAAAGAATGAGTAAATGTGACATTTTCTGGAATTTACTCACCCTTTTACTGCCTCCAAAGTTGCAAATCTATTCCTCAACAATGTTGTTAAACTCCATGGGCTTCCCTGTTCAATCACCACCAATAGAGACAGTTTTCACAAGTCTATTTTGGCAGGAACACTTTACTAGCGTAGGCACTCAACTCCATATGAGTTCAGCTTACCACCACAAACAGTCAGCCAGTTTGAGAGATTACAATGCCTCAAATGATACCTCAGATGCATGACAGGACAAAATTCCCATCAATAGTCACAATTTTGCTACCATTGGCATAATGTTAGTACTATTTCACATCATACCACAGTAAAGATGAATCCCTTTCAAGCATTATATGGATATACTTAACTATAACTCAATTTGAAATACTGAGCTTCTAATATGGTTGCTTCAATGGAACAACTGCTGCAGGCAGTAGCCATCACCCATTTGCTCCAAACAGCTGATTTTCCCCAAACAATATGAAGCCATATGCTAACTAAAACAAAACTGAGAAATCCTATGACATTGGAGATCCTCTCTCCCTTAAACTCCATCCTTATAAACAAACTACCTTGGCTTCAAGAAAAATATCCTCAAATTGTCCTCTAAAGGTCATGAAGAAGAAGGATAAAGGCGTTAGACTTCCTGGTTACGAGAGCAAGGAGAATTATGGCCCTTTTCCTATCATTGTCAAAATTAGGCACGTACCCTCCAAATTTGGTTGCCTCCCACAACAAAAATACACCTAGTCTTTCATGTAAGCCTCTACCAAAAAAAAAAAACATCTTGCTCTAACCAAAAATGTCCAACAACACTTCCCCTACAAGATTCTGCTTTCAATTACAAGTATAATCATCAGATGGTAAACAAGTACAACAAATCTTCAATTTGACAAACTTGAACAAAAAAGTGCTAATTGGGACGATTGTGCCTTCATCTCATTACAATTTCTTCCAGCTTGGGGACAAGGTTGCTCTTCCATTTAGAGGGTATTGCCATGAAGTAGCATCCAAGCATAACAGAACAAGTCAGGCGACCATGAAAACTCAGCATGGCAGATCAGAAAACAAACACATAAGCAACTCAGCAACTGAAAAACAAGAACAGCAGCCACATATTCTGTAACTCAGAAAGATAACTAAAAGATGGTTGTCAAGTGTCTTGATACAGTTGTTGATTCTGTTGAGGGTAATGTGCATTTCATGCTATTAAACCAAACAATTATAAGCATGAATAATGAATGATCACTTAATTCAAACCAGAATTCTCTTTCCCTCTTGTCTAGCTTCCCAATCTATTTCATTTCCTTTCATTCTCATCTCTTTCTTTAACCTTTACCACCCTATTTCCTCTCTTTTCCTCCTAAGCATTTCGCTTATAATTGAAGGTCACTTCACCACAAGCAGCTATAGTAATCTTAGTGCCTTTCTTCACCGCTCACTCAAAACCATTGAGCCACAAATTTCAATGTGTTTTTTCTTGAAATGTTGGGTAGCTTCTCATACATACGTACTAAATGTTCTCAATGATTCACTAAAGAGCCTAGTAACATTAATTTGGCAGCATGTTACCAAGAAAATTAAATGCGATCTAATTTCTCCTCCTTTGATCAAACAACAGCATTAGCAGATAGGATAGGATGGATTTAGGGCTTTCAAAGACGAGTATACAAAAGCGAGGGATTTATCTAGTAGCACAGGGAAAAGGCATTTAATCCTAAGTCCCATACAACTACAAACAACAATACCCAACCCATTACTAAATTAAATTGCATGGCATCATGGAAGATTTTATAGGAAAAGAAACATGAATTTTTAAAAAATTATTTCAGCTTCCCGTAGATAATTCCTTTAAAAACTCGTTCAGAATTCACAAGGCTCAAAGCTTTTTTGCTTCTCATTTCGTTTTTTGCTATGCCGCAGGAAATGGATTATTCCAACTACATCAACCCAAAGTTCGAAAGCTATTCAGCTCGAGGTACTACGTTACAGTAGACACCGAAAGTAAAATTCATTATACAGCAAAATTTGAAGAATGGGAAAAAAGAGTTTTAAATAAAAAAGAAGGCAAAATGGAAGTAAATAACTACTATTACGGTGTTCGAAATTGAACATAAGTTTGAAGGCTTAGAAGAGGTGGCTATAGCAGGCAAAAGCCCAAGGAAAGTACCTCTGAAATTAGGGGAGGGGAAGGGCCTCCTGTTGGAGCACCTGATGATGGAGAATGGTGTAAATTGACTTGGTAACCCATTGCGAAGCATTGTCACCGAAGAAGAGCACGACGGTTGAAGAGCCATTGGAGAGGGAGCTTCACAGGGTATTTTAGAAACGGCCTAAGGGGATTTCCCATGAATTAGACGTGATGGAATGGAATTCAGCCAGTTTTCTGAATTTTTCCACTAAAGTGAGTTTCAAATTTCTTTCTTTATTTTTATTTAAACCTGGCATTTAGAAAATAGGGGAATATTATTTTTAATATTTTTCGTGGCAATAAAATAATATTTCTTTAAATTTTAAATTTTAACTTATATACTAAAATTTTGAGAACTATTTACAAATCTAGATACATAATAAACTTAAAAAAGTATTTATATGAAATTTGAATTTAATTTTATAATGAATTTATTTGTATTTTTATCTTTTTTTTCATTAAAATCATTGAACAATTTTATATATTATAATGATTATACAATATATTTTTAACACATTTGAAAATACTATTATATCACTTGGTATAAAAAACTAAGATTGTTTATATTTTATTAATATTTAAATTACAGTCTAATATTTTTTTATACAGAAAAATATCATAACTAATTTAACAATTAAAGTAAACTAATTATGTTATTAACCATTTAAGTGATCGTTTTTGTTAAAATTAACATGTTACTAATAAGTATTCAACAAAACTTATAATTAATTACCATATTGTATATGACCATAATAGTTTAATTGTTATTTTTCAGACTACACTCATTAATTTCACAAATTTAGAATTAGATTTCGTGTTAACTCCTCAAATTCATAAGTTATTTAGAAGGAATTGGACTCAATCTTATCACAGAGTTATTGACAATTATATTTATATACTTATTTTAGTAGAAATAAAAATGCCATATAAGTTTTTTGGTTCAAATCTTATTTTGCACCAAAACAGGTCCATAAATAAAGGCTTGACTTAATTTAGTAAGTTAAATAATTTTAGCTCAAATAAACTCTAATCAATAATTTCAAACCTTGGAAACTATCTTATTTTGACTGAAAAATCTTAACCTATGTTGATTTGGTTGATTACTAACAAATATTATTTAAACATTAACTTGTAAATATATGTGCTTATTTAGTTATTTATACATTTTAAGAAATAAAATGAAGAATTTTTTCTTGAAAAAATATGAAAATGGAAAAGATAGAGAAACAAAATAAAATTGAAAAAAAAAAAACCTTTCAAAACAGCTATGCCTTGACAAGCAGTTCATATTTCCAAACAATTGTTGATTGTTTTTCTATTTTTAGAAAATTTACACTAATTAAGTGGAATAATAAAGAAATTTATGTCACTGTTTTCATTAGTGAGACTTGTTAATTTTTATTATTGTTATAATATTCGAAATTATTTTAAAAAGTTTCTAGACAAGGAGAATTTTATTCTTTAAAACAATGTGGGCCTTATGCTACATGTTTATGACAGTAGTAATTTTGTTAATGTTTTTTTTTAAAAAAAAATTAAACTTCTTATTTATAAATTAATAGTCAATATTTATCATGTAAATTACTTAATATAATATTTATCATAAAGTTTAAATATTTAGAATGATCTTAACAGCTCTCAAATAATACATATTATAATAAGAATAAATTTTATCTATAGGTGTTAAAGGGCCATAACTTTCTATAATAAAAAGATACATAAGCATATGAATTGCTCAATTCATCCAAAGCAAAAGTATTATTCACACTTTAAATATTTGAAATTTATTATGTTGGGATAAGTTATTTTAATATAAGCTTGATACTCATGTTTATTTCGATGAAGTTGAAGGAAGTGCACATGTTTACTTTAATTGGATTGAAGAAGGGATAATTCGAACATATGATTAAAAAAAATATTCATGGATTGATGAGTCGAGTTGTATTGTCAAAATTGAATGAATGTTCAAGATTATTTGAGTGTGTAGGGTGCTTAATTTAGAGTGTAGGATTGTTAAAAGTGGCGGATATAATCAAAGAAAGTTAGAAATATGGTACCTAAATCTTTAGTTTGGTCTTTCATTATAAAAGGATGTAGAGTTGTTGAATGAGCTGTTTTTTGAGCAAAACCTATTAGTAATACCATTTTTCCTTAGCATGCACCACTGTATATTAATTTTTACTACTCAATTATCATATTTTCTCTATAAAAAGAATCAAATATGATATGTTTAGGCATACTATTTGATGCAAAGTATTGAAATCTAATAAACAAACTATATAATCTTGAATTTGTAATATCTATAGTAAGAGATACTTTCGTAGATACTATATTTATACATTCAAACTTAACAATAACCGAATCCTAAATCTAGTTTGGAATAGTACATCCCAGGTAACTCATCAAGGATTTTATTTACAAAAAGGTAGAAAATATTTCTTGATGGTTTAAGTATTAAATTGTCTATAGTTGATATAGAATCTCCAAGTCGTACTCTTTTGGGTGAGTAAGACTTGTAAAGGAAAAGGCTATAGCATGATAAAATGATAAATAGAGTTAGAATTTTAGATGACAATTTTTTTATTTTAATTTTTTTTTCCTGAACTTATGATTTTAGAATCAATTTTTCATAAAATTGTTTTTGTGGGGCCAATTTCATAGGCTCATCAAAGATATTTCAAATTCACATAATAATTTTTGTAAAGAAAATTGAAGAATTACCATGTTTATTGTTGACTCTATGCTATAGAGGTGTCCCACATAATTCACCATAATGCTTAGTAGTTTATCTAACCATTTTTCCAAAACCTGTTGAGCTTGGCAACCTCAAAAGTTTCCTATAAATCAAATGGTTGTCCCACTTCTTGGAAATAAACTTGAGTTCCTCAAAGCCAAACATTATTAGATTGAACTCCTCCTAATCCACCCCTAGCACCATGTCACAATTTCCCGTGTTTAAGATTAGAAGGTCGAGTGTAAAGGGATGCCCCTACATTACTCATGTGGAATGGGTATATGTAGCCTGATTCCACACCTTTCTCCTTTGACTAAGGGAGGACCAGTCTCTTCAGTTTCACACCTTTCTCCTTTGACCGCTTTTGGGTTCAAAAAGTTGTTGGTCATGCCACTGTCAATTAAATAGCGATGCGCTTCTCCCATTTATCCATAGTATTCCTCTTAATTTCTCTCTAAATTTTTATAGTATTTGTTGGATGAAGTATCCAACAAAATTTAGACACAAATATTATATACTTCTTTATCTTAGGCTAGGGTTTCGAAGACAACTAGCCGGTCAGACAAATCCGAGTCGGACAAAATAGCACGCACAAACTCTGCGGAACACCGGAACCCACCAAAGGTCGTCAGCCACCAATTTGGTAAAGTATAATGAATAAAGAGATACACAACGTTTTTAACGTGGAAACCCTTATCAAGCCGAAAAGAAAAATCACAAAATAATTTCTGAATAAACTTTCACTATATAAAATTGGTTACAAAAATTCAAAGACAAAATATCCGTTTCATACTCGAGACAAAATAAGAAAAAAACAACTCCAAAGTTAGGAAACTCTTCTACCATCTTATCTCACTATTTTTCTACTCACATTCTTCTCACTGGTAGCACGCTTTGCTTACTGATTTTACAAGTGTGGTTACAAGCAGTGAACGTCAAGAGTTCCCTTTCACACTTTACTCCGTTTCACCGCTACTATCCTGCCGCTCTATTCCTTATGTATTTTCCCGAAGTGTTTGGTATGCTTTTTATAAAGACTCCAACCCCAAATCCAATCCACTCACCTGGCTGTTCTTGTAAATGATTTGTTACACTAGTCTTTTTCTGCGACTTCACCAATTTCCACGTTTCCCCTGACACGTATGCTCTACAGGTCAACTACTCTGCTCAGATGGTGCATACCTTATAGGTCAACTACCTGCTCTGTAAAACTTACAAATTTTAAAAAGTCAACTGCTTTACAAGTCGGTTACCTGCTTTACAAGAGTTACCAACTTACTAACTCTGAAAAGTTAACTGTGCACCATTCCAACCCTTGGTATCACTTCTATAAAAGCACTCTGGAAATTCACTTCAAATTTTCACTCTGGAATTCCTCTCCTGGATTTTCCACTCCAGAAAATACAAACCGGCATTTTCACTTCAGAAAATGCAAACTGGTATTTTCTACTCCAAAAATGTAAACTAGCATTTTCCACTCTGGAAGACCTTCTTGTGAAGCACTCCGAAGAATCCACTCCGACAATTGCACTCCGAAAATTCTCTTTTGATTTCCACTCTGATATTTGCACTCTGAATTTTCATTCCGGAAAATCTACACCGCCAAATGCACTCCGGAAATCCTCTCCTGATTTTCACTCTGGATTTTCAGTCTAGCATTTGCACTCTGGAGAATCCATTCCAGATTTTTACTTCACAAATGCCACTCCGAAAATCCATACCGGTAAATTCTTCACTCCGAAATTTGCATTCGCTAACAAACAGTTATTTTGGTCATTTGTTACAACCAATTTGCAATGCTCCAAATTTTTTATAACATGTCCGTTTGTTGAGTCACTCATAAGGGAGTAACCAAACCCAATCATTATTTTTTCCATCTTATTTGATTTTTTTTTTTTTTGACTCCCCAATTTCATGCGTTTCTTTGTATTTATAATTTGGTGAGTATTTCTTGTTAAATTTTAAATAAGGATATTGAGAGTTGTATTGGTCCAAATCAAGGTTAGAGGGATGCAGTTTTTTATGAATAAGTTGCTTTATGGTAAGAGAGACATATGATGGTCTTGTTATAGGGTGATTGTAGGTGGCTGTGTTATTGTTAGCCCTTTTAATAGCTTCATGTTGCAACTGCTGCAACTTGGCTAGGTGGTTGTATTACAAAAGCGAACTTTGCTGCTACTATAAGGAAGCGAGAAATGTAATATATTATATGAGAGAGTTGAATTAAGATTCACAATGGGTGCCTTCATATGCTAAAATTTTTCGTAGTGCTCCTCCATCATGTCCTCCTTATCTTCCATATACATTGAGGCAAGTTCTAACTTCGGTTCCTCCAAAAATTGAAAAAAAATAGAAGTACTTCTCTCATATTTTATGATGATCCTTTGCTTGGGATTTTCCCATTGAACTAAGGGAAACCAAGCTTAGGGTATGACTATATAATTCTATCTCATGCCTTGCCAATTTGAGCCTACTCAGCTGTGAACTCATGTCACTATTTTTCAAAACGAAATTTTATATTTTTGAAACTCTAAGAAGTGTGGATTCAAACGGTCTAATATCTTAACTCGTTATTAAAATAATTTATTAAAAATTATCTCATTTTAAAATTGTTCAAAAAATATAACTAATTAATAGTTCTGCTCTTCTCCAAATTGGTGAAAAATTTATGCATATTCTGCGTCAAATTCTCATAGGTCATTATCTATCATTCCTGCATTTGATCTCCTAAATTTACCTTGGAATTTTGAGATTTTTAGGATTTTTTTTTTATTTTGTATGAAAATCAATGATAGTGATACAATATAGTAGGAAGATCCAATCACGATGTTGCAGGGTGATAAATTAATAGGCAAAGGGTTCCTGCTCTGAAACTAATTTGTTATGAAGTGGCCTTCAACCAGTGGTGGACGCAAAGATTCAGTGCATTCAGCATATTGCCATCCATGGAGAATATTTAGTTTGCTGTAAATGACTATATGGGTTTCAATATTCAATTTTATTATCCTTTTTCAATACAAGCAATATTATTTATGACTATTCTTAGTTCCACAATCAATGAATATTCAAATTGATTAATGTTTTAAATCATGACCCTTTATATGCAGTCACTCTTATAAAATGACAATAAAGAAATAATAAAAAAATCTATAAAGATTTGTAAATATAGTTTGCTATTGCAACTCAATTGCCAAGTTATTTCAGCCTTATAATTTGAAAGTCCAACCATCAAGTTACTTTGGCTTCAGCGGTTTGGTCTTTGGGGTGCTCTAGGTCTTTGGTACTTCAACTAGTCGAAAGCTTTGACATTTAAGATTAATGTTAGCTTGGATGATTTTGCCTCATTCCTGACTATTTCTTTTATTGTAACATGATAAAGGAAGCATACGTGTCTAAAGCTATTGTCTTATGAACATTTCGTAGAAATAATAATCAAAAGATATGTCAAGGTTTCTCAAAGGGAATATCTTCTGTTTGGATTAAAAAGAACATAAGTGCGTGTTGCAATTGTTTGTTTATTATATATTTTAAATATATTTGTTTTGGAATTTTTTAAGGAAGTGTTATTAGGATATTATGTTATATATTGGTTGCTCATTTGGCTTGATATTTGCATATGATATTGTAAATTGAATGAATGATTCTTAGAATAATGAGTTTAATGGGATAAAAAACATAAATCATCCAAATTGAACTTACTTTTTTTAGGGGCAATTAAAGAATACATTACACACAACAATTTTGATAATTTGTCTTAATTTGATGATTTGATTCTATTTAATATAAGTACAAATCAAAATATACTTTTTACTTATAAAGTATTCTCCTAATCATATCAAACCAATTCTTATATTTACTTTTGCTTTTGATTTTATTACATGTGAATGTCAAATGTCTAAATTGGTTAGGATGATACGTTATTCATGATGATTAACTTTTATACTCCTAAAGAAGTTTTGATGTTTGCTTTTGCTTTTTTATTTTCTATGCATGGTTGTTTTTCCATGAAGCTAGCTTACATAACAAAAGAAACGTTATTAATCCAGAACAAAATTAAAAAGAGAGAGAGAGAGAGAGAGAAGATTAAGTCGATATAATTATTTCCGAGTAGAAAAATTGGATAAAAAAACTATAATCGACTATCTAAATAAATTATATCTTTGATCACCCAAGTTAAAAATAAATTAATCTTTAAAAAAAAGTATAATTACACAATTTTTTAATCATTTCTGATGAAAATTAGATTGTTTAGTTGACTTAAAACTTATTAAAGTATATTTGCACGTAAACAATTAGTAACTGAAAAACATTTAGAACTATAAGTAGTGAAGCTAGCGGTTGTGACAATCAGATAATTATAAAAAGTATAAAGAATTACGACGCAACAAAAAATCAAATAGATGTGAAATCTGAAAAATAAAATATGTTAATGCAAGAATTGAATTCAACAATCTGTGGATAGATTTGTTACAACTGGTGTAATTAGTTGACGAATACAATGTGCATATTAAACCCAAAATATATAGAGAAATGAAGTAAATAAAAATCAAGTTCTGAACTCCATAAACTGAGTAATTTTTCAGCCTTCATTGTATTTTCTCCTTCCCCTTTAGCCATACTCATTTCTAATTTATTTTATTCAATTTACTTTTAATATGTATCTAAAAAATTAATTCAACACAGATTTTTTAAGGACCAACATCTTAGCATAATTTAAAGTTTTAAATCAATTTTCTGTGTAATATAAATAAAACAAGAGGTCAAAAAAATCCCAAAATGTTTCTTCTAAGAGACCTCTTGAAGTTTAAATTAGTAAAATATTTTAAATAATATATAAAATAATAAAAAATATTATTACAGGTAGTGAGAGAATTTTCTAAGCCTGGTTCGTCAAATGGGAGATTAAAACCTATAAAGGCAACATAGTTTTTTGGGAGTTAGGAGGATCATATTATTTATACCCTCTGTCTATTTGGGCCTATCTAAGCTTCATGCATGAGTTGGGCTTGTCTACGCCTCAAATTGTGCTGATTAGCTTTAGTGATTTGTCGTGACAATGTAGTCATCGTATTGATGGTTAGTAGTAGCGTCATTAGGTAGAAGAATCTAGATGCAAACATGAAGCGAGCCCTAGCAACTAACAATGGTGCCATTTGCAGGTGTTGGGTACAACCAAAGTAGAGAGTTGGGATTTGGAGTTAGGTAATAGTCGAAATGGGGTCATGCCTAGCATAGACTTGGTTGAAATCTAGGCGGGTGGAAGAGCACCATCTTGCGTGCGGCAGGCACTGTGAGTTTGGTGGTCACAATGGGTCAATGCCTTGACAGGCGTCTATTGTGCCATTTGGCGGTGACAACAATGGGTGCTGTGGTGGTGGCAGAGGGCAATAAGGCTAAGCATTTGTACTTCTCTTTTTTTTTTTTCTCCATCTTCTATACTTTTAGCCTTAGGTTTTTCCTGCCCTTTTTCATTCTCCTGATTTTATTTTCTTTTATAGATTAAACTTACTCAAGAGAGATGATAATAGGAACGTGATTTTTTAAGTGGGCATTGTTTTGACAAAATGTCACACCATAATTTTTTATCGCCAAAAGCCACACGTCATACTACAATTTTGAGTTTTTTCTTAAGTAAATGCACTTTTTAGCCCTAAACTCTACTAATGAAGCTCTTAAGGTGGTGTAACTTTCAATTAGTGGGAGCAATTTCAATCGACTTACCACAATCAGTTATTATATAAGATAATAGTTGACTCTAGTAACCTAGATGGAATATTATTTTGAATTTAGCCACCAACTCGTGATTTTTTATTTTTTTATTGGGGCCAAACATTATAGATCCACTTTTTTGGAACCCAACAACTTCCACGAGTGATCAAAGACATATTGTGCTTTTATATCACAAGGGTTAGGCTTTAGACCAAAATCTCATGCCCAATTAAATTTTTAGGAATGCAATTTTTTTCCGTTAAAGATTTTATATTTAAATATAAACAATATTTAAAGAACTTTTTGAAAATAGTAAGTTGTTGTTTAAATAATTTTTTCTATGAATATTATTTTAGAATTAATTTAACGTAAATTTGATTTTTCAGGGTTCATATTACCAGCCGCTCTCTTCTTTCCTCATCACCTTTGGCAGGTAAGTTGGCCCGAGTTCTGTCATATTCACTTCTCAGAAGGTCTAAATTAATAATTCTGCCCAAAAATTTTCTCCCTCTCTCTTTCTCTCTCTGATTTTGTTAATCGGTCAAATTCAAGTTTTTCTTCTAACACCAATGCTCCTATGGTAGCCCAAGAAACTGGTCTCCAGTCTCTCTCCTCGATCTCTAACCCTAGCCCGAACCCTAACCCTAATTTATCTTCCATATCCTCTGGTTCGATACCCCCCAATCCTGGCATTGACCCACATGCCTCTATTTCCGACTCCTACCCAGCTGTCCATGGGAATTTTTTGGCTCAAACAAGCTGTTATCATGATCCAAATGCGGCAGCGCAGCACTGGGTTGTTAAGCAAGCAGCTCCTATTAAGTATTCAACTGTATGTGCTGTTATTTACTCAATGATTTTTTCTGAGTATTCGATGGATTGCATTTATTTTGTAAGCTTAAGGATTGTGTTCATTTTATGTTTCATTTTTGTTTGTCAGCTTCCTTTTGATGCCTTGATTGGTGAACAGATTTTTTTCTCTTTTGTGGCGATGTGAGCTTGTGAGTTGTTGCTAGTCATATCTCAATTCTGTTGGTACTTCGTAGTGTTTTTTTTTTCTTTTTAAAGATCATCTCATAGTATTTATATAGCTAAGTTTTAGGCGGCTACGTAGCTCATGTGTACAGTAATTCCTATCTTATAACTTAAAGCTGTATGTGCACGTAAAAATTTCATTCATATTTGTCAATCTGTTTTGTGGGTCTAATACCTTTTCTGGGCCATGGAGAAGTGTGAGGAAATACCTTACTTAAATGGTCCTCCTGGTCCAGAAAAAAAAAATGAAAGAGACAAAATTTAAATGGATCCACAGAAACTCTCACAAAAGGAATGAAAATTAGACAGATGAGCCATTAGGTTCCCTGGCAGGAATTACAATCCCAGCAACATGGATTCTTAGAATGTCAACTTCCTGGTTTGGGTCACTTTTTTGAGATAAGAAACTATTAGAGTATCGATTTGTTGGTCCCCAAAAATACATAAGGAAAGGTGTCTGCTGACATCTTTTCGCCTCTGTATCCACTCCGTTCAGATCATCATCTGACCCATCTCACCCCATGACCCGCTCCTTTCACCTCATCAGTAATTGTTATCGTACTCACCTCTTCCTTTGAAAATACTACCAACTCTATCATAAGCCAATGCCTCCATAATGCTCTTAACTCAACTTTATTTTCATTGTCTTAGACTTTTCGCAGCTACTTTGCAGCCATTTTCTCCATTAACTTGGTCTTTTGCATTCTCTCCTAATGTGATCCTACTCAAGTCTTGTTCTATGATACGAATAGCAAATTAATAATCCCCTTCCTTAATTTGAAATCCTGAAATTTTATCACTGGAATTTTTCTAAGTTTGGCTTATAACTGTTTGGAAAGGGTGATGCGGTAACAGTTTGACATTGTGGGTAGAGTCTGCAGTGACTGTGGGCAGAGCTCAGCAATGTCAAGCCAAGATATCTGCTGCTTTGCCAACAATTTTTTAAACATTTTATTCAAGTTTTCCTAAAATGTCCCTAGTCTTTAAAAAAATTACAAATTTGTATTCTTTTTTAAATACCCTAGCAGCTTCTATCCAAGCACTGCATGACACATCTATCTATGGCTCTCTGCCTTTTCATTTGCACCTCACATTCCTCTTCATCTTCGCTGTGGTTCACCCGGCTACCAACAAATCTTGAGCGTTTGGCTTGATAATATTCATCCTCAATGAACAATTGAAGCTTGAGAAACAATAGCTCCTCAAACCAGGTATGAATAGAAGCTGTAATTTGTTCTCTTGTGATATCTATTTCTGTAGTGAATGATTTCCTAATTCAAACTACTACAACCATCTTCTGCAAAAAAAGTTTTGCTGTAGTTGACTCAATTATGCATGAAAAAAATGTAGATAGAAAATTTGGTTAATTTTTTTTTCTTATATGTGCTTGCCATGTTCCACCATTGATAGAAAAATGGGGTACTTCTGTCATTTATTTTGTCACAGTTGGGGTGCTTTTTCTTTTCATGTGTTTTATCAAAAATTGGTTATTTTTTATTCTCTCTCACCCTGCCTCTCACCTGCTTTTGTCTTTATGGTCCTCTCTACACAATAGATATTGAATTATTTATATATCCAAATTATTTCATGTGGACTGTTATCATAACTTTTTAGGGAATGGAAATAACAAAAAGCATTAATAGGGAGCAATAACAAGCCCTGTTGGAAGTGTGATTATTTGAAGGATTCTAAAGACCTTAATGCCTTGACTTGTGTGTTCTGTGACATGGTCACTAAATGGGAAATAGTTTGGGCAAAACAACATCAAGTGGGAAAGTACAAAAATGCAATATGATTCAAAAAGCGCCCTCTAGAGGTTATGATAGACCTAGAGAATTATATGAATGAGAAAAATCACAAAGGATTGAATCATATCATTCATTACCAGATTTTGATGATGGAGAAAGAGAAATTGGAGATGATGATAGGGAGGAAGTGAATATGTATGGTAAAGGAGTGAATGGGTGGGTGGGAATGTTAGAAATGAAGTAGGAACTTATAAGAATGCTAAGATTAATGCATCATGTCTAAAAGGTCCCATGTATTTGTTTATGACTCAAAAGCTAGAAAAAGGGGTCAAATTTTGGCAAACAAATATAAATGATGCATGTCATAAAGCAGCAAGAGCCGAGACAATTTAGTACATAACTTGATTCTTTATTAAGCTAGGATAGCATTTAATGCTGCTTGTTTGAAAGTTTTAAGTGGATGGTTGAAGTTATTGTAAGGCATGGTCCAAATTTAAAGTCTCCTACTATCACGGGTTGAGAGTACTTCTCCTTAAAATGGAGGTAGATTACATAAATGATTTGTTGAAGAGCAATGAGGAATCATTGCCAAAGCATGGCTGCTCTATTATGTCCGATTCATGGAAAGATAGGAGAAAACAAAGCTTGATTAACTTTTTGGTGAATTGCCTATCGGGAACAATGTTTTTAGAGTCCATTGATGCTTTTGAATATGTGAAAATTGGAGAGAAGATATTTGAGTTACTCAATAAATTTGTGGAATGGATGGGAGAGAAAAATGTTATTCAAGTGATTACTGACAATAGAAACAACTATGTATTAGCTGTTAAGCTTTAATTGTACATGATTTTTTTATTTATTTAGGTTGAAATATGAAATCCTATTTCTATATTATAGTGACATCATTAACACTTGTCTTTCCTTTTGGGCATTAGGAAAACTTTTACAGGGAAACACTTATATTTGAATTGTGTTGACCTCATTTTGGAGGATATTGGTAAGATTTCACGTTTTAAGAGAACTTTAGAGAAATCAATTTCTCTCATTGGCTATATCTACAATTATATTGGTGCTTTGAACATGATAAGTAATTTTATAAAAAGAGGGAATTGATTCGACATGAAATCACTCGATTTGCAACAACTTTTGAACTCTAGATTGGGTGTATAAGCAAAGGTTCAAAATTAGAAACATGTTTACATCAGAGAAGCTGATGAAGGGTAATTGGCCTAAAGAGGTGAAAGGTAAAACAACAGCTGAAATATCTTTAATATCTTCATTTGGAAACTTTGTATTGTATATCCTTAAGGTCATAGGTCCTCTTGATTTGGTTCTCCAACTTGCTGATATAATGAATAGGCCAACTATGGAATATATATGCAGCAATGGATAGATCTAAAGAAGTCATGCATAAAGCCTTCAATGAGAATGAAGAAAAGTCCCAAAGACATATTCTAAATCATTGAGAACAAATGAGAATGCCAACTTTATTATCCATGGGATACATTGTGCTCCTTCTTAAATCTTGATTTGTTCTTAAGTGATCATGCTGTCGAACTTGACAAAGAAATCACTTCTATTTTGTATCAATGCATACAAAGACTCAGTGCCAAGCATTGACATTCAAGACAAATTATGACTAAGTTTGCAATGTACAAGAGAGGTGAAGGTCTCATTGGCATCTTGATGGCTATTAGATAAAGGAAGAAGACAAAAGCTCTATGTACATATATCTAGTTTGCCTCGATAATTTAATCTTATTCAAGTTAACTTTTTGCAATTTCTTACGACTTTGTAGTTGAGCAATGGAGTTTATGTCAAAATTTTGCCCTAACTTTCAACAATTGGCTATAAAAATATTGAGTTTAATTGCTAGTGCAATTGGTTGTGGATGTCATTGGAGTGTGTTTGAGCAAGTGAGTACATTTTAAGACACGCTACCATAATGTAAGTTCATAATTAGGAAATTTTATTATTTGTTGTAATATTGCAGCATTATCTAACTCTAATGTTGATTTAACTCTTATTTTATTTAACATATTTGTAGTGTTTATGGTTTTCTTAGATTCGAAGTTGTTTTTTACTTTTATTTTGATTAATGATGATTTGGTCTGGAATGTTTCCTTTGAAATTTATTAAGGAATTGATGACTATGATTCTTGTACATAATTTTTGGTGAATGTATCTACACATTTATAGTTTGTGAACTTTGAGTCGTCTGGCACAATGATTTATTTGGATTCTAAAAAATTTAAATGGGAAGAACAATTTTATGGTAAATGTTATCGAAGTTTACTAATTTTGTAATGAACTTTCCTTAAATTTGTCTCTCTCCAAATGAAGGATAAACAAACTATCTTGAAGTTTTACTATGTGTCATGGTCCCATTTTTACTCTGCGATAATTGATCATCTGAAGCCAAGACTTCTCCAAGTTAGGTCCAGCTTTTTTCATTCGAGGATCCAATAGTCGTGTCTTTGATATTTAGCTCTATAAGGCTAACAAGTCAAACCCTTCTCAACGAGTCATATATCATCCAGATTAACTTTGAGGTTCCCATACCTCTTATTTAAGCAGTTTGTAACATATCAATTGCTTCCCAACGTTCGTCTCACTATTAAGCTGGCATTTGTCCCATACATATGTTTTCATGCCTCACTCAATGCTTGCCCATAGGATTGTTATCATGCACCCTGCCCCATGGAGCATGATGGCTCCTATCCATCATCTGAAACTCACGTGTTTTTATGCCACTGGTGGTCTATGACACATTGTGCCTGACATTTAAGCAGTCAAGCCTTATGTCTATTAGTGGTCCCGATGCTCATGAAGGTAACACTACTAACATGCATCAACCCCTGTGTCTTGACAAGTATTTTACTATCACTATGACCTCAATCTTGTAGCACGGTGTTGCCCCATTTCTTGCTTACAATGTTGCGAGTGTCTACTTGTCTCGAGGCTTCTAGCTTGCCTCTCTCCACAGGAATGTCATTCCCTTAAGTATGCCATACAGAATCCTATTTCAAATGAAATCAATGGTCTCCACCTCCATTCTGAATATTATGTGTGTTATCTAGCCCTTTGGCCCTATCTAGAGAGTGTCTACTCGGCACACAAACTCATGGAGATTTTTAAGTTACATTGTGGCATCACTAGAGCTCACCCCCATCACAAGATAGTCCACGCAGGTGATATGTAGTGTCTCGTTGCACTACGACACCCTAGGGGTGGTGAAGACCTAAACACCAACTTCCCATATGTAGGATATTTGGCATTTATAGGATTTCTAGGGGATACATTGGACTACCTTAACTTTCATAGTAGGGTATCTAACTTTTTTGTAGCCCTAAAATTTTGACTAATTTCACCTAAATTTACAGTAGTAATTGAAGGATACAGGAAAAGTTTTCCAAAATTATTCTAGCTTGGTTGGATTCTAAGTTAGGTGATGTTTCCGTGTGTCTCACCCTCTTTGCAAATTTCAACACTCCTTCAAACATCATGATTTCATGTCTCTGAGTTTGCATACCCTATAAATTGAATGCACTCGAAAGCTTTGTGCTCTATGATGCCCTTGTTTTCTGTGACTGAGAGTATGCTTATGGATTGGATTGATAGAATACCCTCAAATGTAATTTTTGGTATTGGTTGGTACTTTCCATGTGACAATTTTTAAGCACTATTTTTGCAATTTATAAGTCAGTCATGCTTGGTTTACAGGTTATCAGGTCCATGAGTGGGATAGGAGCATCAACAAGCTCTAATTCTTTGTGGAATCTGAGCTGCATGTATCAAGCTATGATGAGCAACATAAGTAAGAGGAAACCAAAGCCGATGAAGGTTAGCCAGGCTATAAGGTGTGATCTTTGCAACATTGACTGCAATAGCATAGATGTTTATCAGAAGCACATATCTGGGAAAAAGCATAATAGGAATTTGCAGGGAAAATATTCTTCTGGTTCAATGTCATCCCTGCAAATATCTCAGCTAATTAACAATGGATGTACATTAGGCCAAACGGATACTAATGTTGCACAAAGCATGCTAGGGGTTCCAAGTGCAAAATCTGGCGAGGACTTGGACAGAAAGAAACAGAAGCTTGTGGAAGGTGGTACATCAGTGGATTCTGTGAAGGTCTGTGCAACATGTAATGTTGTGTGCAACAGTGAAATAGTATTTGCCGATCATCTTGCTGGTAAAAAGCACTCTGCCCAGGTGACTAATGCAATTGACTAAACTAGCTATTTCTGCAGTTTGCCTCTTGTTAATTATTCTTACATGTGCGTGATGAGCAATATCTCATTCTTATGACTAGCAGCTAATCTCAGAAGAGAATAATCTAGTGTGTAAAACACTCTTATTGTATATATTTTGGTAAAAAAATCACTTCAATAATTTGTTGCTTTTATTGCTTTCATTTTTTTGTTTGTTATGTTATGCTTTGTGGAGATGAGAACTTCTGTGCTATATGATATTGTTAGGAGAGTGGAAATCATATTTCATTATAAAGACTACTTGGGTGATGTGTGCCGTTTAAAATTGCCAGCCAATAATTCATTGCTGAACTTTTGTTAGTGGTTAACAGATCCTTTGGTGGTTTGTGGCTGAGAATCAAGTTTGCAATTGTGGTTGGAATGGGGGAAAATCATATAAAAAAATTTCTTATTCTCTGTTAGTGTTTAGTTACCTGGGTATTTTAATCAGATTCCTGTCGCTCCTATTTTGTTCTCATTGTATAAGACCCTACCTAAATCAAACACCATTGCAACTATAAGTTCATAATTACACTATTAAGCAGCCCAGTGTCCTCAAATGACAAGAAAACTAGAAGACTATATTAACTCCTTTACACTACCATAAAGAAGATATTTCCAACAAAAGTCAATGATAGATATAAGGAGCTAATATATAGCGTATGACACCAAGAAAAAACCAAATTATAGAACTATGGGCACTTTGCACAGTAGATTGTTATGAGCTCATTCCCTTTTTAATTCTCAACAGCAGCCCTACCTTTTGTAAAAAAATCGGTCTTACCCAATACAACAACAATAATAAAGTTTGAATGACCCATTTAGTGGGGTTGACTATGTGAATCTGCTTTTGTAATTCCATTTAGTTTGTTGCAATATCCTTTGAGAGTAAAACAATTTTAATCATTTTTTATTATTTTACTCTAACTTTTTTTTAACTCTGTCACTTTATTTCTTTTCTATAATCACAAACTTGCCTTCCTTCAGATACGCTTCATTTGGCTTATGTTTTGTGTTCAAACCATCTTAGATGTTATTCTCTATTTTTATTTTTAATAGATATAATTTCTAAATGATTATAGATATCTTTTTTCCTTATCTGATCTTTTAGTGTAATTCTACTTATTCATTTTAGTATTTTCAGCATTGCAACAGTTACTTTTATACATATTGTTTGGTTGCCTGCCAAACATTTTGATCCTTAAAGTATCTTTGGTGTATTAGTTTTCTTATACAATTTTCCTTTCTACTTTTAAAGGTATATTTTAATCATAAAGTGCACTCGATACAAATCTTTATTTTAACCTTCCTAAATTAATTATATTTCTTACTTAATCATTAATCTCTCCGTTTTGTTGAATTATAAATACATGATTTCAAAATACATTATTTTTAGGAATATGTTGATCATTAATTTATACTATGTTCACTATCAACCTAGAATTACAAAAATTATCTTTGTATATTTAGTTTTGCTTCTACTTATCTTAAGCTCTTTTGATTCAAGGGCATTAGTCCAATGTGTGCCAATTTTATTTCTACACTTGCTTTGTTTTTATTTGTTAGAACAATATCTCAAAGAAACATATAACAAGGGACCTTATTTGGAACATCTCTTACAAATTCAGTCATAGCTATGGTAAACAGTTGAAAGATCCATAGTGGACCCTTGATCCACTTCTATCAAAATAGAAAGCTCCTTGGTATTTCCTCTTATTGTTCTATTACTAGTCATTACTCCGCACATATATATCTTTAATTACATGTACTAGCTTCTTTCTTTTTTGACATCCAAGTTGGGTGTTGGTAAATATTGGCTAATATGTATCGGAATGGGGCCCCAAATATTGATATTCCTGATATCGTAATAATATTGTTATATGTTATTATATCAGCAATATATCAGTGGATATTGAAAGTATCAGCCCATATTTTCCCATCAACTTGTAATTCTTAAAAAAAAAAAAAATTTCTAATATGTCTATTATTAATATATGTGTATTTGATATGTCTGATACCGATACTAATATTTTCATCCGTATACCCAACATAACACTTTAGGCACCCTATCATAAGCATTCTCTAGATTAATGAAGCTATATATTGATCTTATTTCCTCTAAAATTTTCCATTAGCATTCTCGAAAGGTATATAGTTTTGTGATTGAGCATCCTGGCATACAGCCAAATTGATTTTCAGATACATTTGTTTCTTCTTAGTTGTTGTTCAAAACCTTTCTCATAGTTTCATTGTATGACCCATCAATTTAACGCTCCAATATTTAGTAAAATTTTGAATATCTCGTGTATTTTTATAATAAAATGATTCTTCTCTATTCTTCTTACATTAGCTTAGCTCTTTTGCCATATTAAATAAGTTTGTTAGCATTTTTCCATACTTTTCTAAATATTTCCACACATCAATAGGTATTTCATTTGGTCCTATTGATTTGTTTAAAAATCTTTTTAAGTGCATGTTTCAAATTCATGAACTCTAATTTTGTGGGCTTATAATTTTTAACGAGTCCTCACTAACTTCTAGATTTGAGCATTCTATTATATTTTCATGGAACAGCTTATCAAAATAGCTTCACCATCTTTGCTTTACTTCATCTTCTTTTTCGAACATTTCAATTATTTAATCTTTTATGTATTTGATATGACCTAGTTCTCTACTCCGTTCTCTTGCTCATGGCTATTAGTATCTCTATTTCTCTCTATTTGGTCTTACCAAATACCAAAGAAAAATGGCCTCAAAACAAGGTAGTCAGGGATGAGATAATCCATAGTATCAGCAACCATGGTTGTATTCCTTAGGAGAAAAGAAAAGGTGAGAAGAGCCCTGATCAGGGGGAAAAAACAGGATACAAAAGTAGATTAGAAACTCAACTTGTTGAAGATAAAGTGTTGTCATCAAGCTTTTGGTGGCCAGTAGCGATGAAACCTGGCTTATGCTAATGTGTTGCAATCATGGGTTGTAGATAAAGGAGACATTTTTGATGTTATAGCTACAGAGGTGATTGTTTTGTAGGTGTACATGGTTAATGAAGGGCAAAGGGGAGGGGTTATAAAGCTAAATCAGTAAATTTGTATGTCCCTTGTGGAATTTAGCTATAAAGGTATTTTCCCTAAATATCCAAAGGTGATTGACCATTATATTGTTGTTCTTGGCCAAAATATTGCAAACAAATGCATGCTTACTCCAAATACCGCCTAAGAATTTCCAGTGTTACTTAACAAGTGACAACACAATCATCCTATTGTATTCCTCATTTGCATGAAGAGTTGAAGACATATATGGAAGCTGTGTTGACTGTCATGGGTTACCGAGGAGCATAAAGGTTATGAGTGATGCAAGTGTGCTACACATACAGAGGATTCCTACATGTACAACTTAATTGTATAAAGATGTATATATAGGGTAGATATTTGTTTTGATAGTTCTAGAAAATTCTAGGATAGTTTAGAAAATTACAAAAAATGAGAAAAAGGGGGAGGGAATGTGCTTTACTCTGCAATGTTTTCAGAGTGTGGAGGATGAGGGTAGTTTCAAAGTATTCATAAGGAAGATATTTTTATTCTATAGCATGAATCCTAGCTATCTATAGTGGAGGATGGAGGGAAACTCTTAGTCATTTGTTGAAGAGGTGACATTTTTGTATATAGGGACAATCTCCTCTCATTTGAGATAAGTCAATTGAGGTGAAGTTAAAGAATGGTGTAACCAAAAGAGTGACTAGTCTTGAGTACTCTGTGGGTGAGTTTATAAGAGTGAGTGTTGAAGAGGTGCTCTATACTCTTTGATATCAAACTTCTATAGTTTGTGCTTCCTCAAAAAGTTGTATTTCTACATACCTTGGTTGTAAACATCAGGGAAAAGTTGATTTGTCTACATAATGGGTTGTACTTGGCAAGTGCTGCTTGGGTAACATAGGAAAAGTGTCATCTCGTGATGGTATTAGAGACATGGTTCCTGAATAAAGCTACTTGGGAAGCTATGCTAAGCCAACATCAGAGGAACACTAAGGCTGCATGGGAGATAGATAACCTCTAAGTCAAGGGGAAAATGTTACTGTGTTGGTGGGCAATATTAGTAACATGGGAGCACCATGGAGGGTGAGGTGCTGGACACTACTAAGAGAGGGCACAAGAGGATTGTCTAAGGACGCTTTCTCTTTGTTTGAAACTAGACATTCTTCTGTGGAGGAGTTATTAGGTGATGTCCAAGGTCTAAGGGAAGGCTTTGATAACCTGAAGAGAGAGTTTTAAGACTCTTAGACATTGGTGTATATGACAAAATCTACAATGAGGAAACTACAGTATGATCTTGCAACATTTAAGGGGATGCTGCTAGAAATGATAGGCAAGTTGGAGTCTACAATGTGGGACCTAGCAATCAATGTTGTGACCGTGAAAAGAGATTGGGCTGTGTAAGAGCATACTGATTGGCGGGGCAATCACCGAGGTGCCTAAGGTAGAGGCACCAAATCCCAAGTCTTTTGCTAGGTGCAAGCACCAAGCAGTTGGATAACTTTCTATGCCATATGGAGCAGTACTTTGACACCACACAAGTGGTTGAACATCGATATAAGGTAAGGACTGCAACCCATTGCCTTACAGATGGTGCCATGCAATGATGTGGAGAAGTGGTTATGCACTATAGCAACATGAGATGATTTTAAGAAGAAAATCAAAAAGCAGTTCTACCCCAAGAATACTGAATATCTCACAGATATGAACATGAGGTATATCAAGCATGCGAGTAAGGTTGGGGACTTTGTGAAGGAGTTTGCTTCACTAATGCTAGAAGTGTTTAGCATGATTGAGGATGATTTTTTTTTCAACTTCATAGGAACACATCCATGGGCAATGACTGAGATTGAGAGGCGTGTGATCATGATGGCAAGTGATGACATGGTCGTCACGATCATTAATGGACTTTAAGTTGGCTAAAAATCACCATGAGAATGGTCAAGCTAATGGTGGGGGAGAATGTCCAAGGGACATCGTGATAGGAGCCTTCTTAAGAGATCTGTAAATCACCTCAATGAGTGAGAGTTGAGTAGAGATTGAGATAGGGCGAACATAAGACTTAGAAAGATGACTCTTTGTGAGGGATTGTCCTCAATGGGGGAAATTAAATGCCATCCAGAACATCAATGAATGTCTTAAAGAGGACAAGCCACATCTATTGAGTGCGATGCATCACATCTGCACAGTTTAGGCTGTGCCAGAGGAGCAGTGAGGTTATGAGATGTATGTGGACATTGATATTAAGGGGAAACCCACAATGTCAATGTTGGATGTGAGAGCAATACACAACTTTATTACCATGGATGTTGTGAATAAGTACTAGATTAACTTAGCTAAAGAGACTGGCCAGATAAGGATGGTGAACTCCAGCCCCATCCCTGTTTGAGGAGTTATGCGCAACATACCAGTAAAAATTAGAGGGCGTGGGGATGAAGAAGTTAAACTTCAGTGTGGTAGACTTAGATGATTACTCTCTCATCTTTGGTGTAGAGTTTATCCACTTGGTTAAGAACGTAGTGATGCTCAATGGTAGTTGAAGCATAGGGTGCCAATGCTTTTAAGGAAGATCACTGCAATTCCACCACTTTTGGGGGAGTTGGTATTGGCAAGGCTTGCTTGAGGGAGCAAGACTAACTAAGACCGGGCCCAAGGGTTGAGCAATGAGCAACAGTCATTAGCAGCTAAGCCAAGTCAGGGGTGTAAGGCGCAAGAGGTGAAGTTAGAGAAGCCCAGAGCCTCTTCACGTGGAGGGTGTTGTGAAAGCAGATGGGGGAGAGTCATGGTTTGCGGAGGACTATAAAAATTATGTGCCACATAGGCATGACATGCAGATAGAGAATGTCCACATATAAAGTTTAGTTGTATAAAGATGAATACATACGGAAGAGAATTTGTTTAGGTGGTTCTAGGAAGTTGTAGGATGGCCTACAGAATTGAAGAATTGATAGAAAAGGGAGGAGATATGTGTGTTGCTCTATAATGTTCTTGAGTATAGAGGATGAGGATATCACTAGAGTAATCTTGAAGGAGATATTTGTAGAGAGTATTTTAGAGTATGAATCCTTGCCATACATAGTGGAGGATGGAGGAAAATCTTAGCTATTAGTTGATGAGGTGACATTCTTGTATAAAAAGGGTAATCTCCTCTCATTTTGAACAAGCTAAGCGGGGTGAAACTAAAGAATGATATTACCAAAAGATTGGCTGATCTTGAGAGTTCTAGGGGTGAGTTTGCTGGTTTGAGTATCGAAAAGGTGCTTCATAATCTTTATACTCAAAACTTTTAGTGAAGTGTGTATCCTCAACTGAAATGGTGTAATACAGAGGTGATGTAACATTATATTTTCTGTTCTTGACCCAAAATATTGCAAACAAATGCACGCTACCTATGAGCACCAACCATGAATTTCAAGGTGATGTAACATTATATTTTCTGTTCTTGGCTCAAAATATTGCAAACAAATGCATGCTAGCTACAAGCACCACCCATGAATTTCAAGTGTTAATTAGTAAGTGACAATGCAATTGCGTCCTCTTGTACCTGACATTGCCATGAAGTGTTGAAGACAAATTTTGAAAATGTGCCAACATAGAAAATGGTGTGGAATAGGTGAGATCAATGACCTAAAAGAATTTTTTCAATAGAGCTATGGCATAGCAAAGAGTGATCCGTAGTGAGCTTCCACCTAGATCATGCAGGGAATATGTGCCAATGCCAATTTATGCAGGTGCAATAGAGGAATATGTATCGAGATTGACATGGCATATCCATAAAACCCCATATTCTAGATTTAGCAGTTTTGAAGGGTGAAGTGATATCTGAGGAGATGGTACATGGCTTGCTTTAGAGGGATCTTATGTACTTGGGAAGACTCTGTGTATACTGACACTGTTAAAGACCCTGTAGTTTTAACTGCATTTCATTTCAGTCTTTCTTCACAGTTGAAATTACTTCAAAGCTTTTGGCTTCTTGTTGAGCTTGTAACATAAGCAATTGTGTTTTCATATTTCTAACAGAGAAAAAGAAATAAGAGAGATTACTCTTTCACACCCTTCTATAGGTGGATGTTGCTGTATCTCATCAAAAATAAGGGGACCTCATTCCATAGTCTCTTCAAATGGCTTAAGCATTAAGAATTATTGTCTTCACTCTAGGAACACTTGATCATTGACAATAAGGCCTTCCACCATGTGAACTAGACCTTGAAATAATATAATGAAATCCAAGTATTTTAGAGAGTGTTATCAAATAAATGTATAGGTTTTGTAACTTCCGCTGAGCACCCCTAGGATATTCTTGGAAGGGTGTAGGTATGAGCTTGCGCCTTCTTGATTTTGTTTGCCTAAAGCCAAGCCAAGCCAAGCCAAACCAAATTATATATTTTTTTCCTTTTAAGTGGGTTTGACTATTTGGATTCATCGGCACCTTTCGAATTTGTTGTATGCCATTTTTTCTAGTAGTTCCAATTGTGCATCATAATTGATTGTCTCTTTTAAACTATTCTTTGGTAGTCTCCTGTCTATTCTATAATAAGCTCTTTTGACTTCTAATTTCTCCTTATAGGTGCATTAGATGTCTTTTGCTTCACATGACCAAATAACATTGCCCTATAATGAATATCAGCCGATATGTATCAGAATCAAAGAATCTTGATGCCAATATTTTTAAATATTGTAACAATATCACTATGTCAACGTATTGGCATGTGATATATTGACCAATATTTCTGTCAAGCTACAATTTGTAAAAAAAATATTGCTTCCAATATGTTTGATATAGATGCATATTGTTTGATATTTATGATACCAATATGGTCAGGTTATCAATGCTGATATTTTCATCCATACTTATAGCATTTTATTTTTATTGCTAGCACCCATAATTTCTCATCTATAACATTGCTCCGAATTCTAGATCTTCTTTGATGCCACACTTCCATTTGTCATTACCATTTTTGAATAAATTGGTGCTCAATTGCCCAACATTGGCCCTAAAAGCATGTTTTCCTGATAGCCACTTTATTGTACTTTCCTTTGAGTTTAATTTGTATTCCTCGATCACAAAGATCTCTGATGCGCAACTTCTCCACTTCATCCACCCCAATTTGATTCTGTTATTATTATCTTCGTTTTACCGTATAATTTAGAACTAATGAGCTAGGTTTTTTGAAATTCTCCCTCTTAGTAGACTTTCAATTCCTTTCCTCACCTTTTCACCATTTGCATTTTTGATGTTACTGAACTTACATTCCGTGTATTTATTCTCTGCTCTACTCATTTTGAAAGCTGTTGAAGTCTCCCTTCAAATTTATTAGTTTTGACCTCTCCTTTTCTCATACACCTGGCATCATGGTACATTATCCCAAATCCGGCAATAAGTCCATCCATAGATAAGGCAAAAGTTAGGTGTGTAAAGAGAAACATAGGTGTAAGACAATCGTAGCTGAAAACCTAATTTTGCTTGTGTCCTGGCACATGTTATGAAACTTCTTCCTTCTCGAAAATTTTTCATAAGCCCACATGGGACTTTATTGTATGCTATCTCCAAATCAACAAGCATCATATGAAGGTCCTATGAATTGTCTCAATGCATTAACAAATAACTTCAATAGTTGACCTGCCTAGCTTGAATCCAAATTAAATCTGTGGTGCACTGATTTCACTTTAGCCTCATCTTGACCTCCCTTTCAGATAACCTTACCGTATGACTCATCTATATATCGTAATAGTTGGCACAACTTTGTATTTTCCCTATTTTGTAAAATGACCCACACAAGCTTTCCAATCAAAGTACTGATTTCCAACTTGCTTATTGAACCTTTTCATGTTTGAACAAAGCCTTTAGCCTCGCTTATCATTGACACGACTTTGCATTATCCCCATATGACAATCAATAATTCGAGCACCTTTTTTCATCGTACTCAAGCATTTCTGTGCTTTGCAAGTTAGGGAAGCCTTGACAGTACTTACCTTGTCAGTTTTCAAATCCATGTTAAAGGATCCGACAAAGTTTTATGTAGGCTGTCGGCATTATAACACAACCCTTCTTTATTTGGCCTTAGGACCTGAAATGCCTAGAAAAACTCAACAAAGTTGAAGTTACTGACCCCTAACTTTTTTCATTAATTGCAAGGGTTGTAGCACTCATAGCTTCGAAGTGCCTCCTTAGTGACCAAATATGGTATGTAGATTATGGGAAGCCAAGGAACCAATCCATCTTCATCTTTATCATGCGAATTGCTTTCTCTAAAATCATGAGGTAAAAATGGTGCTCAAACATCATCTTTGGTCTCAGAAACGTGGCTTCTCAAATCACTCTGGAGATAGGATATTTCTAGTGAACCCAATGGATGCCATTTAATTTGTATTAGGAAAAGAGAAAAAGTAATTAGGAAATCATTATGCATCCATACTACTGAATGTTGTGCAAGTTTTTAAGCTTTAGAATGGCTTGTAGAGAGAATGGAGGGCTTCTCACTTTAGGTTTTGGGTTTTTCTGATTTTCCTTGCAGTCCCCCCTTGTGGGCCCTGGTTCACTGCCCTGTGTGATGTAGAGATGTCTACAATCTCTAGGCCATTAGGGAACAAAGGAGTAACATAGAAAAAGGAGGGAGGAATTCAGTCAAAGGAGGTGAGAATCAGATGAAAGAAGGGGGCTGAGAGACTAGACAAGAGGGGAGGGCAATCCAAGAGAAGGATCAAGTCATTCATTCATTCACTTCCGATTCATGGTTACTGGAGATGTATATATTATATATGCATGTCATATTTGCCACTTGCTGATGTACAGCAGAATCAAGAAGTCACAAGAATCTACAACTGCTAGCAACAATTGGTTAAGCTAACAACAAGTAGTTGAGTAGTTAAGGGTCTTTGTTTCTTGCTGCTCTTTC
The DNA here is from genome assembly GCA_033239525.1 of Nepenthes gracilis. Classification (NCBI taxonomy): domain Eukaryota; kingdom Viridiplantae; phylum Streptophyta; class Magnoliopsida; order Caryophyllales; family Nepenthaceae; genus Nepenthes; species Nepenthes gracilis. Next base: position 29,563,932 of record BSYO01000002.1, on the reverse strand, counting down.
CCATTTATCTGCTGCTACTGATTTGATGATTCTGCTGAGCTGTGACAATTGTTGATGATCTTGCTGATTGGCCTTGTTGCTGCTTTGTTGTCATGATGGTTGTGTAAGTGACAATGTGACAATTGCTTGCTGCTTTCTGTGAACTTGTAATACTACTACTGATCGGCCACTGTGTAACAATACTCTCATTTCGAGTTCATCCTTGTCCTCTAGGATGGAAGCATCGGTTTGGTTGGAGACAAAGGAGTCTGTCTTGCCTTTATAGCTGTAAGCTGAATGCTAATTGACAATAGTTCAGTTCAGTTTGCTGACCTGCGTAAATCTTGCTGAACTATGATTGTGGGATTGCTGTCTTTGTAGAACTATGTATGTCACCTATTGTGCTTATAATACACCATGAGCTTGCGACTGGAATGTTTTTTATCATCATTTTTTTACATGATTTGGCCCTAGCTTTATAAAGGGGTTGTGCCTATAGCCCTGTACCGAACTTAATTGGATTCCCATGATATGTGCAGAAATTTGACACGTCTGTTTTAGTGGCCCTATTTTTGATCTGTGTTTGTTGAATCTCAAAGACTTATATGCATGGATTGAAATATTGGCTGATATTTCAAATATTAGATTATATGTACCGGTTTCAGGAGTTTCTAATACCAATATTTATTGGTTTCCTAGGAAGTTATTGCAATATGTCTTCATGTCAGTAACATTGCAATATATTGGCCAATATTCAAATTATTAGCAATATATGTCTGCCATTTTTATGTTTTGCATTGCTTTTAAATTGAAGAGATATTGCAATAGACCCGTGGAATATCATTTTATTGACTTTCAAGGCAATTGAAGGAGGTGAGGTAGTACTAGAAAGATTTAAATTGAAATATGTTGTAAGGATGTGATGACCATCCAACTAATCGAGGATATGCCCCTTGAATGGGCATTCTGCCATGAAAAAAGGGAAAGTGATAGGGAAGGATGCCCATTCTTTTGAGACCCACGGTGCACAATACAACTATTCATCGATTGTGTTGCAAGAAATGGTGGGATTAACAAGTTTTGGGAAAAACTTTTGTTGATAATGAATATTTTTTGATGATGTTGAAGGTAGGAGGTTAAGGCATCTACCAGCAAGTCTCAAGAAGTGGATGGATAGAGAACTTTAGAGACTTTATGGGGCATGATTTATAAGGTTTAGTGCTCTATGAGGGTGGATTAGTTTCTATTTAATGTTGTATTTTCATCAGATGTTACTATTTATTTGCTAAATTTTATTCTTGGTTGGCACTCCTTCGCTCTTGCCTTCTGGATAAAAAATGCAAAAAGGATCATCTCACTGATTCAACCATCCAAAAGAGTTGAGAATATATGTGGTGACAGGGACCCGACTCACAATCACCATCCGAATCCGACCATGCGGAAATGCCATAAATCTCAAAACTATCATCAAACTCATAACGTAAATGATACATATATGACCGCTAAGGTTGAAAGCATCCCATACGTGGAAAACTCAAAGAAAATATTGCCCCAAAATTCTCAAATTAAGACATGAGTATCTAACAATATCTCTACTACATAACATAAATAAAAAACAACTCTAGCTGGACTCCAAATGACGCTAAAGTCCACAATTCTCTCTCCAGCATTAGAGTGGTCCATCTCTATCCTGCTATTTTGGAAGAAAGAAACAATAATGGTATGTTTGGTTGGTGGGTATAAAATTTCTATTCACACCTTATTACTAGTGAAATATTTATTCTTATATTTGGTTGCTTTATTACACAGAATAATTATTCCTGGAGGAATAAATATTCCTCCAAATCTAGGAATAAAAAATACCAAGTCGTATTTGGTATTATTTATTCATTGTATCCAAGGAATAACTATTCTTAAAAATATTACCATTTTATCCATTATATTTTCAACGTTCATAATATTTTATTCCTATATTCGTTCCTTGTATCCATTAATCAAAACCTTCATTTGCTTCCTTCTTCGTCTTCCCTCCATACCTTTCTTCGTTTTCTCTCTAGCCCATGATGCCTTTTGTCATCGCCATTTCTTGTCTCCAACCATATTCGTCTTCTATCGCCTCCATCACTCTTCGAAACTCTATTCATCTCTATCCTTAATTGTCTTTTCTTGTCTCCACTCTTCTTCGAAACCCTCATTTGAAATCCAGTAGCTCTCTTTTCCTTCGTCGCTTCTTTGAAACTTGAAATATTACCATTTTCTTTTTCCCTATCTTGAAGAGTTGTTATTGATGTACTTATCATGTGTGACCATCTCTATGAAGATAATATCACCTTATATGATTGGAAGAGTTAATGGCATTAGCTGTTTTTGATGAAATAATATTATTAATGATGAAGTAATATTATTTAAATAATTTAAAATTTTGGCTAGTCAAACTATTCCGACCTGATTGTGAGTCTTCTTTCGTGTAGTAAGGTGGTGTTCGACAAAAAAGATTTTCTGAGAAGATTGTAAAATAATAGTAGAATATCTTTTTTTTAATAAGTGTAAAAACGTTTTTAATACAAATTCATACCTTTTTCCTATTACTATTACTACACACCAAACACTAGATAATTAATTTTTAGCTTTTTCATGGTTATTCCAAATGAATAATCAAATATGAGAATAATAAAGATTGTAAAATAATAGTAGAATATCTTTTTTTTTTTTGAATAAGTGTAAAAACGTTTTTAATACAAATTCATACCTTATTCCTATTACTATTACTACACACCAAACACTAGATAATTAATTTTTAGCTTTTTCATGGTTATTCCAAATGAATAATCAAATATGAGAATAATAATTCCAAAAATTCAAGTTATTTTTTCTGAAAATAATTATTCTATTTCAACATAAGCTCCAATGTAATATATAATATATAAAAAGTAACAAATGTCCTTAGATATTAATAAAGCATCTACTAAAAATGATATCAATAAATCGGTTAATAGAGATAGCTCAATAAACGATGTAAATAAATACATCCATGATGTCAACTCTGTAATGATCTTGATATCCTCAAGGATATCACTGGATCCCTACAAACCCAATAAATATAACGAGGTCTTAAAATATCCTACATACTAAGGTTTGGATTTCCTAAAAATCACAACATGAGATATTAACAAATCTTTGTGGATATTATTTTGTTAGTGTGACCAAATGTCGCGTATTTATACCCCTGTCGATTGAGTAAATAATTCGAGGTTTTAACATCCCCCTTGGTATCCTTACTGTCTCTATAGTCCTCCTAGAGGCTGTATTTGTGGTATGCTTATACTATCTATAATGTCCCTCATCAATGATATCTTGGATATTATTTCAATACGATTATCACAAAACTATAACTATCTCACCTTAAAATCAATCAAACGATTTTCTGCCATTGGACATGGAATAGGTATTGAGAAAATGTAGACTATATTAATGTTTCATAGACTCCTACTCACTTAAATACTATGGAGTGCCAAGAAATATACTTATGCAATTCAAAAGGTGACGTCAATGAGACCATGAGAACGAGGAAAACAAGAAATCATCATGAGTACTTTGGCGGACCGCGTTCCTAACCGGAACCCGACAGAGTTTCAGCTGAAAACGATTGTTAAACTAATATAGACCTGTACAAAATCCCTATACAGCACAATATATAACCGCACATCACAACACAGGACCCAAAAGGCCACAACACGTGGCACCGACGTCATAAATTCGGTTACAACGTTGACTTAGATAAGATGCCACTAAGTACCCAAATTAACCATACAAACCTGTGGAAGTATATACATCCATCAAAATACAGACACCATCATATACATACATCAATATATAAAACCATCAAATAATATTCAAAGGTACTCCACGAGTAACAAAATCATAAAATCTAAGTCTATAAGATCATCCTCCAAGTCTTCATGTTTAGCCGACTTTTAATCCTCTACCCCGCCTCACTGAGCGTGAGCTCATGTTCATCCGAAGGAAAAAAAAAACAGTAAGGGTGAGCTGAATGCTCAGCAAGGCACAATAATTAAAGATGATAAGCAATATACGTAAAATAAAATAAAGGAAGGAGATAAGAACATAATAAAAATATATAAGCATAAAGCATGATCAAATGCACTTTCTGGAATTTATTTATCTTTTCCATTTTATTTTTTCTCTCTTTAGGTTTCAAAATATGCATAAACGTCTTTACTTTGCTGACCAGGGCCAGTAGGTCTTTCCAACTAACGGTGCGGTCAAATAAGGAAAAGAATGTCTATGCTTCCACACATTCTGAGGCGCAACCCATGCAGTTCAACATCCCGTGGTAAGCGGTATACCTTTAACCCAATATACGGAGCCATAACACATATACCACTACATTTTCCGTGGCCAAGAGGCAGTTCTCGTACTTCCATAGTAATATCCTAAGACATATCGGAAATACTACCATTTGAAATACAAATCCTTGTTCCAATTTCATAATTACTTATTCTTAGAGAATTCCATACTTATTCATAAAATATTGTTCTCACTCCAGGAGAACGGTTTATCAAACATAACATATCATGAAATTCCTTTCTTATACTTCTCATAATTTGCATAATTCTTATGGGGTTAAGTCTTCACATTACTTAAATTATATGCATGATCAACATAAAGTATAAGAAAAAATAGAAATTCTTACCACCGTGAGCCAAAGATGACTTTAGAGTTTCCGGATGATAAATCCCTTCATAAATGCATACAACATAATTTCCGGAGTATATACAAGATAACGTACGTGCGGTTAAACATCACTATTTACATCCGACAATATTTTCGGAATATATAAAATTAACATATATAAAATATATGTGCATAAATATCAATTATACGGAGTACATGCGTCCATAAAGCTAGGGTTACAAATTTCTTAAGCCAAATCATGTATAAATTACAAATAATTCGGGTAAAACCAAAAGGGGGCGCGTTGGGGTTTTCGGCGAGCATAATTCCATATAAAACTACCAAATTGGACATCCAATTAATAAATTAATATGTTCGAGACATGGGTAATCATATTCTACAGCCAATTTATACAAAAGTCCCAAAATAAACAGTAAAATTGTTCGGGGCGCGGGTTAGGGTTCCACGTTCGAAAACTGGTCAAAAACTAAGAAATTAGATATGAAATCAACATATATGCATGCTCAAGTCATGGGTAATACAAAATATAAATTTAATCGAGTATCGGAATGAGAATAGTCGAAGAAAATGGAATAAAAATGCAAAAAAACGGAAGAGGAGGGTATGAGTGCATTTGCCTCAGCTCGATCTATCACATCTCCAACTAGCTCCAAGCCAGATTCGAGCCCAAGAGCCTCGATCTCTCCTCTCTCTCCCCTTGCCGTTGGAAGCTAAAAAGCCCAGCAAGCGCCCCCTTCCAATTTTTCCTACAGTCCCACAACTTAATTTTTTCACATGCATTAAGTCTAATTTTGATTATATTACCCTAATTAACCGTAATTACAATATTTGAAAACTGGTACACTACAAGTACATAGTGCTCCAAGTGGTCACTTCTCACTAAAGCCCACAAATATTCTCTAACATTCCATTGCAAGCTGAAATATTAACCCTAAGTCTTAAAACTTACGGTTTAAGCTTGATTTAAAGTCTGCCTATTCAATGTTCAAATCTCAATTTTGGAGTTCAAATGGTACCACTATTCACGCTGATCCTAAATCTCCAAGAAAATCAGATTTAATTCTTCAACCACGTCCTTAATGTTACCACTAAGGTCATATAACAACTATACATTTGATCAATCCCAAGGAAAATCAATTGCAGCACTCAGACTTATGAAATCCTTCAATCTGCTGGCTGGTGTTTGAATGGTGCCCAAACAATCTTCAAATGTCAGGCATAAAACCTGTATTTCAGGTCTACTATCACAATAAGAAAAAGTATAGATCCATGCACATCTATGCAACCATCTAACATATCTTAAACACGTGTAATATTAATAAACTACAACAAACTATCTAGGAAAACCAATAAAAAACACATGAGCCTAACATCATGACCTGCACTTGAACATTGCTTGCACATTGCTGCTAGAAGCTACGGCGCTCGAACATCAATTCGAACGTTAATCAAACGTCATATGTTTTTTGAATATTACTTGCATAAAAAGTATTCTAATAGACCATAAATTCTATTCTACCATAAATCTATGATTCCTTATGGTTAGAATTGAAAGAATGACATGGATAGAATTATGGACGAATAAAGAAGGAAGGTCACAAGTTCAATTGCCTCAAGGGTGAATGCACTTCCTTGAGGGTCACCTCCCACTTGCCAGTTCACTCTCACAGCTCACTTTCAACTTGGAATGAATAATAATAAGGGTGGAAAGTGAAAGACTAAAAGGGTTTACGTATGAAGAGGACTAAAAGGAGATGTTGTCAATTCCCTCCCTTGTCTTTCGAAATAGGAGAAAAAATGGCTGTCCAAATCTCTCACAATTAGCCACTAACCATCCTCAAAAGAAGCTAAATAACCACCAATATCTTAATTAAGAAAGACTAAGCCAACCACATAACTATTTGCTACAAGTTGGACACAAGGGACAGCCACTTAGTGATGATCTAGGTGGAGTTGGTCGATGTTTATTATCCTTATGAACCGAGGCCTTCAAATGCTACTCCTGAACCAATATTATTACATGTATCTTTGACCCCAAAATTTCAATTCTAGTCCCAAAATAGTCTTCTTTCAAACCAATTTTATTACATGTATCTTTGACTCCAAAATTTCAGTTCTAGTCCCAAAATAGTCTTCTTTCGACCAAGATCATACTAACTTCCCAACCAATATTTCTATTTAATCATAATGTATATCTTTCTAACATAATTTAGTGTAATCCTTAGAATTTGTCCTCTCAGAGATTGATTTTCTCAAAAAATTCAAGCTCCTAGCTATAATGCTGGTCATTAACTATAACTAATCTCCTGTAATATTTATGCTTGAATTTTTAGGTAAATTAGCTGCCTGAGAAATAGGTTTTCCAATCAGTAAATTTCTACACCTAGTCAAATGAGTTGATTAACCAAATAATTTGAGAACAATTCTATAACTATGGCCAAGCACTTAGAGTGTTTAGAAATTTAACTTTATCTATTTCCTCTAAAATATTTATAATTTAAAGTAATAATTAAACCCACATGATTTATCCATATATTTATTGATATTTATTCAGTAATTTATAAGTAATTTATTTACTTAGTTAATTCTAAAGATTGTTACTACATGTAGGATATATTCTTATCACTTTTTAATACTAATACCATCTAATTCTTCAAGTTCTTAAAGCTTGTACTGCCTAATACACTACTTTCTACAAATTAAACTAATTCCTTAATTTCATTTGCTTCTAAATAATCAATTATAATATCCTTGAAATAATTTCTACTAAATAATTCCACTACAATATTAAGTTCAACTAAACTTTGGTCCAATTATACAACTAAGTCTAAATCCTAAATTCCAGGCCCAAACAAATCAGTATTATGGCCCTCTAGGCCCAAATCCATAAAAACCCACTATTAATTTAATTCTCCTAATTAAATTATTTCTAAAATATTCACAAAAATCTCACAAAATATTATACGTGAGAAATTATTAAACCGGAAACATTTGGAATGTTACAACCTACCCCTTTAAAAGGAATTTTTGTCCTGAAAAACTAATCTCAATCCTTGAAGAGTCCTAGATACTTTTATCACTTGTCTCCATCTCCCAAGTCGTGTCGCCCTTGTTTTGATGATTTCAGACAACCTTCACAAATGGCACCACCTTGGAACACACAATCTTGTCTTGTTGATCAGAAATTCTCACTAGTTCCTCCATGTAGAATAAGTCTTGAATTTGTAACTGATTGAACTTGATGATGTGAGACTTCGTGGCCATACTTCCTCAGCACGGACACGTGGAAGACATCATGCACTCTTGTAAGAGATGGTGGCAGTGCTAACTAGTAGGCCGCCTCATCGATCCGCTCCAAAATCTTGAACGAATTGATGAATCTTGGATTCAACTTGCCTTGCCTCTCGAACTAGATGACACCCTTCGTAGGTGACACCTTGGGAAAATCGCATCATTGACCTCAAAGCTCATATTACGTCGTCTCCTATTTGCATAGCTCTTCTGTTGACTATGTGAAACCCACATTTGTTCTTAAATCAAGTGGATCTTCTCTGTCGTCTCCTACCAGATTGGCATAATCTGGCAATCATTAATTTTTTCCCAACTCGCTGGCAATGAACACTTCCTTTCATACAAAGCCCCGAACAGCGCCATCTTAGTGTTAGCCTGAAAGCTGTTGTTGGATGCAAACTCCGCAAGCAATAAATATGTGTCCCAGCTATCACCCAACTCCAAAACTGAGCTCCTAAACGTGTCCTCAGGGGTCTAAATATTCTGCTTTGTCTAGCAGTTAGTTTGATGGTGAAATGTAGTGTTGCGCTTCAATCTTATCCGTAACTCTCCGTGTAAGCTCCTTTCGAAATGTTGACAAATCATGGGTCTCGGTTCGAGACAATGCTAGCTAGTACTCTATGCAATCTCACGATCTCATGGATATAGAGTCTCGCGAGTTGATCTAATGAATATGGCACCCTTATAGCGAGGAAGTGTGTGGATTTAGTTAAGTGATCCACAAGAAGCTAAATCGTGTCACTACCACTGCTGGTCATTGGAAGTCCGACGATGAAGCCCATGGAGATGTGCTCTCACTTTCAACTCAGAATCGGCATTGACTGAAGCTTCCGTGCTTACCTCTGACACTCCGCCTTGATTTGTTGACAAATCAGGCATCTAGAAACAAATTCCGCAATATCTCTGCTCTTACCGCTCCACCAAAAGGTCCTCATCAGGTCATGATACATCTTTGTTGAACCTGGATGCATTGTGTACCTCTAACAGTGCAGTTTCTCCATAATCTCTCTCCTTAACTCCGCTAAACTAGGAACATAGATCCTGCCCTTGAATATGACAGTCCTTCCTCTTCTAATCTCATTTTCTGCTCGGGTTTCACAGGGTAGCTCCTCAATATTGCCTGATAGCATCAGGTCCTTCCTCTTTGCCATCCCAATCCTCTCCAAAAGCACTGGCTGCACTCGTAGGTAAGATACAACCATTTGTGGGTCACTCAGGTGCAGCTAGATGCCGTAGTCTTCCACCTCCTCCACTCTCTCATTATCAAGTGGGCAGCTAGACTGACTACTTTCTTGCTAAGCACATCAGCCACAACATTTGCCTTGTTAGGCTAATACAAAATCTGGGAATTATAGTCCTTAAGAAGGTCCATCCAATGCCTCTGTCACATGTTCATCTCTTGTGAGAAGATATACTTCAAACTTTTATGATCGGTGTAAATAATAAACTCCTCATACAAGTAGTGCCTTCATATCTTTAGCGCAAAAACAATTGCGACCATCTCCAAGTTATGAGTCAGATATCTCTACTCATTAATCTTTTAGTTAACGAGGCCCCATAAGCGATCGCCTTCCCATGCTACATCAACACAGCCAAATCTTTTCAATGAAGCATCATAGTAAACCACAAATCCACCTAAACCTAGTGGAATCATTAGAATCAGTGCTAAAGTCAAACACCGCTTCAACTCCTAGAACCACCCTTGTTCACAAGCATTGGAACAAACAAGCTTGATGCCCTTCTGCATCAACTTGGTCAACGGAGTGGCTACACTAGAATAACACCCTACAAATCTCTTGTAGTATCTGGCTAAGTCGAGAAATCTCTTCACCTTAGTTGGATTTGTCGGATGAGCCCAATCCATCATTGCCTCAATCTTAGATGGGTCCATGGACACTCCATCTCTCGAAATGACATGACCTAAGAAAGCAACTCCTTACGGTCAGAACTCACACTTCTTTAATTTAGCATACAAGCACTCCTCACACAATCTCTATAGCACAATCCCCAAATGTTCCTCATGCTCAATAGCATCATTAGCATGTCGTTGATAAAAACTATGATGAAACCATCCAAGAATGGTTTGAATACCCTGTTCATCGAGTCCATCAATGCAACTGATGCATTTGTTAGACCGAAGGGCATCACTAGAAACTTGTGATGTCCGTATCTAGAGTGAAAAGTCGTCTTCTTGATGTCGCTCTCCTTGATCCTCAACTAGTGATAACTAGAACCTAGGTTAATCTTTGAAAACACGATAGCCCTTGCAACTAGTTGCAAAGGTCTTCAATCCGAGGCAATAGGTACTTATTTTTTATGGTTATTTTATTAAGCTCCGTATAGTAGATGCACAGGCGCATCGACCTAGCTTTCTTCTTAACAAATGATACAGGTGCTCCCCATGAAGAAACACTGGGCCTAATGAAGCCCTAGTCAAGAAGGTCCTATAACTGAAGCTTAAGGTCTTTCAACACAACAGGCGCCATCTTGTAAGGTGCTCTCGAAATCGGTGCAGTTCCCAACAATATATCTATACTAAACTCAATCTCACACTTCAAAGGTACTCCTGGCAGCTCATCAAAGAAGACATCTGCAAACTCTTGAACAACAGCAATATCCTCCACCTAATGCTTGCTCAGTGTTGTCGAAGACATGAAAGCCAAGAAGCCTTGGCACCTGCCATGCAAAGTTGGCGTGCATGTAGTGCTGAAATTGTAGGAGTTATCACACAACTCCTGATATTGCGAAACTCAAACTCCACAATCACCAGAATAGAAAAGGTCACGACCTTCCGAAAGCAGTCAACATGAGCATGGTAGGTAGCTTGCCAATCCATCCTTAAGATTACATCAAAACTAACCATCCTTAACGAAATCAGGTCAGCTAGCACCTCACTGTTTTTTCCACTGCAATGTAGGAGTAATATATAAGACCAAGCTATTTTATATGATTAGTAGCAGAAGCGGAGATGTGGGGATTAATTTTGGGTTAATAGTAATGAGTGTATGGTAGGAGGACGCAGTTAGGGGGCAATGTGATGCGGAAGTGACCAATAATAACTTAAAGGGAGTGATGAAATTACATGCTGCCGTCAGACATGGTAATGAAGATTGACCTAGCAATTTTCATTTCATTATATGCTTCATTGCAGGCAACAAAACGTAATTTTAATATCTTGGTACAATGTTAAGGTTTGATTATGATCTATATGTCATGTATCAAATTACATAAACAACTTTTGGCCCTTTGTTTAATGGAATGGTGAAGCTGCTTACATCTAATCCTTCCTAGGCCTAATGATGTTAGAGCCTTGTCCACGTAGTGGCCTTCTTTTTCTTGACTAATTTTTGACTTGACAAAATAGAATACTGGTGAAACAATATTAGATAAATGGTGTATATCTTCTCCCCATGAGGAAACTTGCCAAAATAGAATACTGGTGAAACAATGTTAGATCAATGGTTTATATCTTCTCCCCATGAGGAGTCCTAAGATTTACCTTTAACTCAAGCTTTAGATGTTTCTTTACTGCAGTTAACAGTTTAATGCTTTTTTTTTTTTAAAAAAAAAAAAATCTTCTGAAAGAGAGTAATTTCTGTCATTTTCTTTCCTTTCCCACCCTAATTGCTCCTCCCATCTACAAATCTGTTGCTCCTTTGGCTAAGATGCAAAATATGTTTTCCATCATATGGCCGACTGTTGTGATCTTTTCTGTATAACAAAGTCCACTTTTCGTTGTTGATACATGAAACTGCACAGGTAGTTACTCCATCCAACACTGATTTATTGTGTTCCTGCAGACTGATGCAGCAACAAACAATTCTCATGCCAAGGGAACTGAGAAGGGCCCCAAGGATGTGAAGAATGTTCAATCCATATGGTGTGAAGCTTGCCAAGTTAGCTGTAACAGTGATGACGTCTTCATTATTCACAAATTGGGCAAGAAACACCAGAAGAATTTGGAGAAGCTTCAGAATTCAGAGAGTGCCACCACCTTGACAAATTGTGCTATTGGACCAGTGAAGAGCCCTCAATCTAGTAATGCCTACTGCTCTCATTCCAAGCGGCTGGAGAAGAAAGCGGTTCAAATTAAGATCCATGAAGATCTGGAAACAAAAAAACGGAAGATCATGGAAAGTGGGGTAGCAGCAGATGCTGTTAGAACTTGTACAATGTGCAATGTGGTTTGCCCAAGTGAGATAGTCTTCCGTTCTCATCTTGCCGGCCAAAAGCATGCTGCCATGCAACAGCAGAAAAATGCAGAAGTTGAAATGGGATACATCTGCAATCAACTTGTGACAGAGAAAACGAAGGCGGAAGCAAAATGACCTAGCTTTGCTGTGCGTCTTTAGTATGAGATTTAAGGAACGCTTCATTTTGGATTAATCAATTCTTGATTGCTGAGGGGTACCAACTTTTTCCTACATTCCGAATTAGATAGTAAGAAACAATATCACATCCTGCATCTTCATATGGGAATATATGATAGGTGGCATCGGTAGAGCAGTAGTTTTGCTGCTGGTGCTGCTGCTAGTTGGGCAGTGATGCTGTGCTGTTTGAAGATCATAACCTACTGGGGTTATTTGCAGGTTTTATAACAAAATACATCAAACCCAGCACATTGGAGTTCGGCGGACATGCAAAGTTTAATTCATCATAATAACGTGGCCTCCTCTTTCGTTTGGTGTGATAAGATGTAATGCTACAAGAACAACAACAAAAATAGGTCCATTGTGTATTGTATTTTTATTAATTGATTACATTTCGAAATGGAGTATGGGATTCTGAACCCTATCTGTGTTCATGGGAACTGCCGGTTTTGTATTTAAAAGTGGACTTCGATTATATAGTCTCTCCTAACAATGCACGCAAGGAAAACGTTTACACGAAGGTAAATGTGTAAACAACAATTCACAAAGCATGCTGGGTAAACAAGTTGGTGTTGACGCTTGATTAACAGGTGGCATGTTCGGGCAGGCAGGCTGGCCAGGCATCCAGGACCTTGAGTTCCATATGGAAAATGAGTGTAATGCCACCACGGTTGGTCGGTTCTCAGAATTCGGAGTCCCCGCTCGGCTGAATTTCTTGATGTTTTCCAATCCTCCAACGAGCACAACTAGACTGATTCAGCCAATCCTCGGATGGGGAGTATCAAACTATTAGATAGGTTCTGGGAACTGTCGAGTATTCCAAATGCAGAACCTTGTGAAACTGAGCTACTGATCGAGTCCATCCCTAGAAAAATCAACAAAATTATACAAGCTGGGGTTGCAGAGGAGAGGACCAACAATTCGAAAATAAAGAACTGTCCTGCTATTTTATTTTCTCCACCCGTGAGAAGATTTCCGTGTGTTGGAAAAAGAATTTTCCAGTGAGTGTTTGCATAATACGTTAGAATTTGAGACTTTATAATTTTGTTCATATCAAATTTTGTAAAAGCTAGTAAGAGCAAAGGTAGCATGCCTAGTTTTACTAAATACTGAACTTTTATACAGTTGGTGGATTGCTTATTTAAACAATTTTTCGTTTTTGATTTTACTTACATATATTTATATTGGGATGTACATGGGGCTACGTCCCTAAAAATTTTTCACCTGTTGTTTATATTATGACTTACTTACAGGAAAAACTATATATAATTCATTTTTCATATGCATCATCAAAATTTGATCCTTATATTATAAAAATTGGAACTGTATTTGTTATATTTTATTTTTGCTAACTAAAAGGAGGACTCGCATCCCAATTGAAGTAAAATATATTAGAATTTTCCCACGCCAACTATCATGATTCCTCCCAACGAAACAACCCCAAACCATTGAAGATGCAAATAATTAGTGATTTGCCTTCTTTTGTTCCGATTAATTAAAAAAAGATGCCTTCATGGAATGAATATGATTCCTACTATAAGATGATAATCTATATGTTTTAGGCATATTCAACCATGTCATAAGATTTTGGCTTCCAGTGTAAATCTTCAGAAAAACCTACATAAAGAGGAGAGAAACACACACGCATATGTATACATTGTAGCTACTGCAACTGTCACCACACCTACTGAGGAGCTAATCCAATAATTCCGAACAAAGGCTTTGGATCCAATGATGATGACGACGAAGAAGAATTCCTTATCAATGGCAGTAGCTTTTGTCCTCCTCTGCAGCCTTCTGATCCACAGCGCAACGCAGGCTGTCCGAGCAAGTGCTCGCCTTCGGTTCACTGTTGAGCCACAAGATATCAAACCACCTCTGTTCGTGATCGTCACAGGTATTGAAACATATTTGGAAACTTTGCTTCTTTACCCATATAGTGATAGTTATCCAAGGACGCAGAATTCTTTTTCTTGTCTTGGATCTGATAACATTACATGGCATGTTTTAAATGCTAATATATTTTTTAGGTTTTGTTTTTTGTGAAAAGAGACGGGTTCCTAGCTTTTTCTTTTTTTGCAGAGTACACACATTCTCAGCTTCTCACTTCTTTCAGCTTCACTAATCTTTCCACCTCCTCAGAATCTCAACAGTCTCCATCTTTTCAGCAGCCAAGGAATATCAACAGGCCCCTTCATTCTCTACGTAAGGAGACCTAAGCAATGAGAGAAAAGTTCGTAGAACCAAGGCAAACAGAAAACCCAGGCCGCGAGGTGTGTGCAGTGAAGCTGAGAGAAACGTATAAAGAAAGAGCGAGAGAGCACTCTGAAGGTTGAGAGAGGGAAAAATATCAAGAGTAGTTGTAAAATTTTCCCACTTTATAAATTCTCCACATTAATTGTCAACATAGATTAAATTAATCAAACCACATTATATTCTGTGTTCTTACATTGTTTTCATGCCATCTATTTCTTAAGATACATACATACATACATATACATACATACATAGGCCAAAGATTAAGATGCAATAAAATGTGAAAAATGTCATTTATTTCATTTCAGTATTGCTATTCATATATTACAATATCACGCATATAAAACAAACGATCATATTTACAGCAAAATCACCCTCCTGCGTACAATTATATGTATGTATGTATGTATGTAGACAAACGTAGTGACTTCACTCGTTAAGAGCTCCTCCTCCTCAGTTTCTCAGTTGCTCTTGTTGTCTGTAGGGTGCAACAACGACTGTGATACAGCTTGCTGCAATTGTGTTGTTGAGAAGCAACCGCCGGTCTGCGTGCAGTGCTGCGGGGAAGAGCCATGATAAGCCTCTCAAGTCTCAACATTTTCCTCTCAGCTCATTTTATGGAAAATTAAATTGCTTTAATCAATCACGCACGCTCATCTTCCATGTATAAAGTGTAGCACAACAGATTAACTCTGTGCATGTAAGGAAGATAAAGCTAATTTCTAGTTTGTGGGTGGAGGAAGCACTACTATATATATATATATTTATTCAGAAGTTGTTGACTGATTACATGTGATTGACAAGTTTTTGATTACATTCGATCTTAATTTTACCTGTGTGAATAATTTGCAAGTATAAAATGGGGTTGTAATCATTTTAGGGTCTTGGTTAATTCTGGTGTATGTCTTGAGTAGCTGGGGATGAGATTGAGTTGCGTTTTTCACTTATTTGAGTTAATTTTGTCTTAGAAAAAAGGTTCAAGGTAGCTCAAGTGAAGTGATGACATTTTACTTGAAACATAATAAAAAAAGAAAAAATAAATAAATATATCCTTAAATTTTTAAGATTTTATTAATTTT
Source organism: Nepenthes gracilis (assembly GCA_033239525.1). NCBI lineage: Eukaryota > Viridiplantae > Streptophyta > Magnoliopsida > Caryophyllales > Nepenthaceae > Nepenthes > Nepenthes gracilis. Next base: position 29,548,241 of record BSYO01000002.1, on the reverse strand, counting down.
ATTTGAACTTTTGATTTTTCTAATTTATTTATTTTACTGCTAAAGTATAAATATTTGATACAAATAAAAGAATTCTATTCTTAAAATTTTTTAATATAATTAAAGTTGATCTTTTTTATGATCCTTCTATCATGATAAATAATGTAATAAAATTAAATATGAAGTAATAATGCTTGTAGAAGGGCCATAATTTTTGTTTTTACTATCCCTCACCTATCATCTCACTTGCACGCGTACATGTCCACCTTCTAGCCACATTGAGGACATAAATTATGCTCTAATGGGAGCACAGCATAATAGAAATGTTATTTTAATATAATTATCTATGAATGAATAATATTTTTATGTTATAGTAGTAAGACTATATATGTCTAATATTTTAAAATATAGAGTATAAAAATTTATCTAAATTATATTATTTTAGTTAGATATTTGATAAATAAACTATATATGACCTGATGTTGTTTTGAGATTAACAAACCCGCGTTACTTTTAAACAACTACGCTTATAATAACCACTACAATTAGATTACAAAGTGGTGTTGCTTTCTTTCTCATTTGCCTGCAAAAATGGAACCCTTGAGCCCCACTTAAGTCTTTTCTTATTGTTAAAGAACATCCTCTTAAGCATAGTGGTGGTAGCAAAATGAAATTTTCTTTCCCAGTTGTATTCGGTATTGCATTGAGATTTTAAAGTATGTGTGATATGATACTTTGAGATTGGTTCATTCAACATTGTGGTTTAATTCCCTTAATGAATAAAAATTAAAAATTAAAGATGGTGAGACTCTTTTTTTAATTCAATGACTATTTTGATATATTGTATTATTTGAAATATATAAGATAAAAATGAAATATAGTGAAAATATAGTAAAAATAGTTAGTTGTGAGAAGAAATATATGTTTAATTTTTACTATTGTGTTTGATCATTGGTTAGTCCCAATGCTTGATGGTGGTGGTTGATTTTCGACTATGGCAACTAGTAAATGGCAATGGGTTTAATTGATCAGCCTTTGACAGCCAGCTCTATGTTTAGATTAATTTACCTAAACTCTGTCGCATAAAGTTGAGAATATTTCAGTTGAATTTCAGTTGGCTCACTCTTCTTGAAGTTGAACAATTTTGACAAAATTGCAGTTTTTTTTAATAAAATTTTCTTGAAAAAAAAAACAAAAACAAAACCCATGCTTATAACAATATAATCATGGGCAATCCTTCTTGTTTCTATCATCTAATTTAGCACATGAATCTATCTAATTAAGAAAAGAAAATTCAAATATATATCTTAATTTAAATTCAAATATTTGATTACTCTGAAATCTCAATTTTTTAAGTTAAATCAATATCCGGCGACTTCATAAAGAGAATTCAAATATAAAGGGAAGGACTAACAAGATCATATGTATTAATTAGTAGTAAGAAAAGAAGACAGTATTAATTATCACTAAACTTGTTAGTACAAGATAGATCATCAACCTTTCATGCACCAGCCTTCTGTACGAGATTTCTCACGCTGTGAGCTCTGGAGATGGACAAATATAAGAACCTATACTCTTTAGCTAGCTACTACGCAAATTGAAGAAGAAATTAACATTCAACACAACCTCTGGAAAACTGAGACCTCGGAGTATGGCGGTTGTTAGCTTCAGATCCTGGGTAGTCATCGACCTCGGCATCCATCCTTCCATGGATGTGTTTCTTAATCCATATCTTATCTCTTGCTCCCTGTAAATTTGACCATATCAACAATCCACTTAATAAACATCATCTGAAACAACAAGAGATATATATAGGTATTTACGTTACCAGAAGCGTATTTTCTGAAGGGTGAGTAGCTAGCTTTATGATTTGGCTTCCTGCAAATGCAAATTGATGGAAGAAATGTTTAATCAACCGCACCATCGCAGATGACAGCAAAAGTAAAGACTAAAGAACAACTAGCTAGGTAGAAGAAATTGATGAAACTTTTACTTGTAACTGGGGTAGCATCGTTGAAGAAGAATAGATGAGAAAAGGCGAGAATTATCGCTAAGAAGCGGAGAAGATTGGTTGTCATTGCCATACAACTTGCAAGGATGCAGGCTCTAGCAAGGCAAAGTGGCCAATTTATATGCATTCTTATAACTGTGGAGTGTCCAATGTATCTTATTTGTTAAAATTTGAATCATTTTTCTATAATTTCATGCCCGATAAACGAGCCATCTATCGGTTTATACGAGGGTTGTCTAAGCATTGGTGTTCACCAAAAATTTGTACGAGATTTATTTGAGCGAAATCTGTCTCTAGCAACTAGAGAAAAGGATGCCTCTGATACGGTATAAAGAGTATTCCTGTACCATTTTTAGTAATTTTTATTGAAACCACACCAAACAATATCTAAAGGGTGCACATACATGACTTATCAATAGAGATCGTATTTGATGCATACCTGAAAGATGCATATATACAACATTATTATAAAAGTCCACATGCAATTTTTAGGGCAAAATTAGAGACACTATTTTTAACATAAGGATACTACATGAGGAGAGAGAAGAGAAAAAAAAAAAAAAGCAGAAAGTTCTTTTGTATTTAGTCAGGGTTTGATTTGACTTCCATTCTTTAATAATATCAGATATGTTACTTTAATATTATTTTTAAATTGTATTTTTATTTGGTTACTTATTTTCTTATTATGTCCTTTGTTGTAGATTGTAAGGTATGTTAGGGGTTATATTTAATTATAATTTACTTGGTTGTAGTGAAAGGATTTTAAAGGAGATTATATATGTAACCGATTACTTTTATAATGGATTTTTTCGGAGTTTATATAGTAATTTTTTTAGTTAAGAAGGATTTTTTATATTAAATATTATCATATAATTTATATGTATTTAGTTACATTATTTTATTTCTTATACTCTCATAATATTTTGGTGGCCCACATTTAATAAAGGATTCCAAAATTTATTTTTATTACATCAATTGTGTGCATATTTTTGTTCTCAAAAATTTTCAACAATGTTAAGGATAAACGAATCAATATCAACCACAAATCAATAATTTTTCCCAATGGATTTTTTGAAATTTCGGAATAGATTAGGTCCCTCTATGATAAATCAATTAGACCGGCTTTGTAATTATCGGTTTAATTGGTATAAATGTAAAAGGGAGAAGAGATTATTGGTTATTATTATTATTGAAACTTTCATTCTCCCAATTTTCTATCTCACATCTCCTCCACTTCTTTCTCCCCTTTGTGGGTAACTGCATGATAAAGTTGTATTACTTCTTTTCAACGAGTATGTCGGCATAGAATTTGGACGGGCACTGAATATGTGAGAAGATGGCATATTTTAAGAGTTGGGCAACTTTCTTTTGTTCTTAAAAATTCTTCTATTGTGATTACGCCCATGTTTAGGGTAACTCGATATGGGTGGTTCAATTGATTGCTCGACTATTTTTATTTTTATTTTGATGATATACTTATCTATCTATGATCTTGTACTTGCACAAAAATATAACCCATTTTATTTTATTATTTGGCAAGTATATAATTACATTAAAGTATTCAAAAGCTGGACAACTGATACTCCAGTAAATTAAACTAAACTGCATTCCACTGTCAACACACCCAAAAAAAAAAAAAAAAGGAAACCCTCTACAAGTTAATTTTGCTGACCTTAAAGAATCGTATTAATGATGATTCGATTGTCATTTTAATAATTGATATATTTGCTTTAAAACTTTGACCAATTTTACTAACTTTAATAGACTATCGATATCATAAATTCAATGGGAGACAAAGTAGGAAAAGAGAGGAAAAGAAAAAAGAAGTCAAGTCAGGGATATGATTGCAATAAAAATGGGTGTCCCTGAGATGAATGAAGAAGGGAAGTTGAACAAACTGTTGGAAGTGGAGTGTGACAGGGGCGTGCAGCAATTTGAGCAACCCACAATTTAAAGTCAAAATGCGTTTTAAGTGGATGGTGATGATGATTGGGTGGGTGAGGACGATAAAGCCATGCTTGCAATTTGGTCTAGCACCACATCTCTCAGCAAATTGAAAATTTAAGAAGAGGGTACTTGTTATATAGATGGTTAAATATGAAATGTTTAAGGTCTCAATTCCATTAATTTAATTAAAGCCCCATTTACCATGGTTTTGATGGTAAATTTTGGCATAATTTTCTTAATTAATGTTAGAACCATTAATTCAACATCCCCCAATAGAGTAGTATTCATACATTGAATCATGAATTCACTGAAATAGTACTATAACAATTTATATTCTCAAAAATTTTAAAAAAATTGTATTATATGTTGTGAAATTTAGTTAGATTTAATTATAATTTTTATTGAGATATGTTACTCTCATATAAATTTGATACTCATTGTATATATATATGAGTTTTTTTTTATTGGTAACTGAAATTTAGTTGAGACAATCATAAAATATTTACTCGAATGCAATTCTTTCAAGCGAATCACATGTAAATGTTCCTTGTGCACAAAACTTTTAAAAGGATGTGTAGGTAAGTTGTGCAACAATTACTCAAGTGAAGTAAGATTTCTAAAGATATTTGCACAATGTGCACATAATATTTACTCAAGTGGATGACCTGGCTAAAAAAAAAATCAACAAAGATTTTAGGTCAAGTAATTATTTTATTTTTCAAGCAGAATGACACCGAAGTAAAAAAAAAGAATAATTTTCTAATTCTTTCTGATATTAATTTATATTATATTCTTATCAAATCATAAGTATATATATTATATTTAGTTAAGACATTCTAATGGTTGATTTTTTTTTTTCTCGTTTGCTTTCGTGCTTAATCTTGTTTACTTATAGAATATTGATAATCAAATATGAATGAAGGATTAATGAAAATATCCAAAAAATATATATTTTTAGACAAATTATTTCATAATTTTTTTTCTTTTTAAATAGAATTTAAATATCACATGTCATATTATTGTATGTAATTTTTTTTGTGATTTTGATATTATCATGGCTCACACATTTTATTTCGAAATTTTTTCTTATAAAATTTGTTATTTTTCATGTCGTCATATATATATATATATATATATATATATATATATACATATGATCTGAAATATGATCAATTAAACCTAAGCTTTACTCAATATAAATTTATCAATACAATAAATACTGAGATTTAATTAAGAAAAATAGAAGTTTGAGATTTTCTTGATGCTTCCCCCCCCCCCCCTCATTTTTACGCAATAAAATGGGACGATTTTGGGCCTAATAAGTTCATATTGGATCTTTTGAAGAAAGTAGTGTCATCATGGGCATTCTATATGGGCCTCTATTCTTCGATTAGGCCAAGCCTAATAGAGCCCACCAACAGGCTCTTGCCCACGACCCCACAAACGGACTCCAGTGTGTTACAATTTTTTTTTTTTTTTTTTCAATTTTGAGAAGTAGCATATATATATATATATATATATTTATTTATTTATTTAAATTTTATTTAAAAATAGACAATTATCCTTTAGCCTTATTTTAAATATTGAAAATGAAATAAAATCTACTAATTTGAATAGTAAATAATAGTTATCCGTTTTCTGATGGTCTATTGACATTAAAAAATGGAGGACAGGGCCCTGTGACGTGGCTCCATACGGCACTTATATAATATTATGTCGTAGTCATCGGAAAGAAATTTAATATCTATTATTTTTTATTATTAAAAAAATAAAAAAATATTTTTTAAAAATAAAAAAGAAAAAGATTAATAATAGGCATTAGATTTTCATCAAATGGTTACAACGTAACATTACACGGGCGTTATACAGGCCAAGAGATACAGTACCCTTAATTTATAAAAAATGTGGGGTTGTTTCTTATTCAAAGATATAGTTATTATAAATCTTTCTATAAATTTTATTTAGTATTTTGAATTTTATGGTCTTTGACCCTTCTATCGTGGACTTGGACTTTTGTCTAAAATTCAGTATTAATTGGACATCCCTGATATGAACGAAATGCCCATCTTTTTACTCAAATTTTAAACTAACAAACAAGGTAAAAGTGATGGACATGCATCAATAAAGAAGAAAAGTAGATGAGAAAAGGCGAATATTTTTGACGGCCCAGTAAGGACACGGGCCCAGGAACTGGAAAGCCCAAGACGGTCAACGCTGGTGTTGACCGTCTTTGCCACAGACAAACTTAATGTTGACAAATTGCAGGCTCTGATTAATTCTCTGGCCCACACCCCAGTGGCCACTATTCTCCTTCATTCTCCACGCGCGCCTGACGCCGACGGCCAATAACGTGATGCAAGGCCCTATACATTAGGCTCAAATGACGCATCTATACAAAAATGGGCCTTTTGGGCCCACCACTTATCGAAACCACGATCCTCCAGATATTCCACGATCTTAATTTACACCGAAAAGGATATTGAAAGATTTTCAAATAAAGAAGGCGCCCGATCTTCCCGATTCCTTAAAGGTAACCCAACGGCCATGTACTTAATTTGGAAAGTCAGTTGCCTCCTCGTAGGAAAGGATCACGCCCACCTTGGTAACTAGCATTGCTCCAAGCATTGCCTAAGGTTGAGACAGAAGGATCACGCCTTCCAAAGAAGGATAATCACTCTCCCAACCATAAAATAAACCCTAGAATCCTCATTCTAGGGACGTCTGCATTCACTCACACAAACAACCCTAAGTGCTCTGAGAAACAAGTTTTGGTTCCCTGCAGCCAAACTCTCAAACACAATTAAACTCCAAGGCAACGAACAAGTCTCTACAGCCGTTCTCTGCCTTCCCACCATCCAGATACGAGAGGGGCCATGCATCTCTCTGTCATCTGGAACAAAACACTCTCTTCCCCTCTCCCATTGCTCTCAAGCATTTTCACTTTCTTCCTTGAAGACTCGCTTTTATTGAGAGCGTCGGAGTGTTTTCATTACATCCCGCCTGCTAACGCCGACCTCTTGTTCGTTTTTAGTGGTGTCGCAGGATTCGTACATGACTTCAATCCATCCAAGAGAATCCGAATTCAAGTAGGATCCAAGTACGCATCATTGAGCCATTTGTGGGAAGCGCTACGAAAAGCCTACCACTAAAATCAAGCTCTTTGTCACCTTCTCGCTTCAACAATGGTGAACACGAGGGCTCCTAGCGATCCCACTAGAGACATCATAACCCCCGACCGAGGACCATTTCGACGGTCAACGGGGCTGTGCGAAGTTCCACCGCCTTGATTTCAAGAATCGGTGGAGCAAGATGCGCCAACAATCGCTAATTTTTAAGAGTAAACAACAACAAGCGGCTACTACAAAAAGGTGGCCAGAGGAAGAAGAAAAAAGAGGCCCGAAAAGTAGGAAACAATTCTTTCCTCCCTCATTCCCGTAGGAATGCTCCAGAGTACGTCTCCGACAGAGCCTTCCTCGATACTCTCCATAATCCAGGAGCGAGCCTTAATCTACAAGATGCAAAGCATCCCAACCAGATATTGAGGGAATTTTCTCAACTCCAAGCGATTAGCAAACGCCACTATCCACGAGTGGACCAAATCGGAACCACGTGTTCCGAAATCGACTTGGATAGATCTCCTTTCACCGCAGAAATCTTGAGCCGTCCACTTTGCCGTCAAGTTTAAAATACCGTCCCTTGACTTATACGATGGGGGCAAGATCCGGTTGACCACCTTGATCACTTCCGCACCCATCTAAGTCTACAAGGGCTAAAAGACTAAGCGATGTGTCACGCTTTCCGCTTTAGGGAGATGCCGATAACCATCTCTTTTTAGGCACTTATCGGTAGTTTAGTGAACTCACTGGATCTCTTCCCGGCTCAATACGCTTATAGCCGACGGGAAGAGAAGTAGCCGTGACATCTCTCCCACATAAAGTAGAAACCAGGAGAACTCACGGCGCTTTTCGCTTCGTGGCTGAGGTCAGAAGGATTCCCAGGATCACAGAGGAGATGAAACTGGGTAGTTTCATCTCAGCACTTACTTTTGGTGACTTCTTCAAGCACCTACAAAATCTCAAACATTCCGCATCGAATCCATCACTTGGCCTACGCTATTTCCCGAGCGGGTGGATCAACCTCGGCCGTTCCTCGGTGAGGAAAAAGAAAATATAGTGGTGGAGAACATTCCCGCTGCATAGCGCTCACCCCGAAATAGATTATGGGCCCACATTTTACACCTCTAAAAGAAACGTCCTAATGCGGATTATGTTTTTGAAGTTACATCAAGAAATACTCAAAACTCAAGTCTGCATACTTTCATCGTTCTCAACCGAAGATTGTAACGCGGCAGAGGGAAATCGAGACCTGAATGATTCGTCAAGGACCGGGACGGAGTAAAGAGGGGCGAGCAAATGCCTCCTCGGAATTGCAGCGATGGTAACATGGTCACCACCCGACCTGCCAGGGAGCCCGAATAACAAGGAGCAGCAGACTCCCGCGCACAATTATTAGCTTGATTTGTGACTGAAACATATAATCTCCCCCATGCCGACCCCTTGTAATCTGCACTCGTTTGGATGGTACTTGGACTACCAAAAATTCGAACGAGTCTTTATATAATGGTAGCTCTAAAGACTTGCTTTACTTGGGCTTCTTTAAATTAGGCCTTAAAAAGAATCAACTAAAACCAAATGAAGGACCTTTATATTGATATAAGTGCCCGTAAAAACCGGGTCACCAGGCACCTATCCGAAAACAACAAGTCACATTAACCTTCCTAGTGGTTACTATCTATTTACAACGCGATACTAGGGCAGCCGTGCCTATCATTGGGGCAAACTTTAATTCCACACCTTAAAATAAAATTCCCAACGCCCTATCGGAGAAGTTCAGACTAGGTCTCCTCCGAACTTTCCCCCCCAAGGCGCGGTGCTCGGGACGGTTGGAGAACTCGACCATCCGGGCGAGGCAACCCTCCAAAGTAGTATCTACTTCGGATAAGTGTGTCAGACGGCGGCTCACTCACCGTCAACTACGCGATGAATTGATCACGTTTCTACGGAACGCGGACCTTTTGCTTGGACTCCAGACATGCCCGAGATTTCAGTGAGGTGATGGTCCACAAGTTTTGATCGAGAGTTGGGCAACTTCACTCCGTCAAAAAGTTGATCGCCATCCGAGAGGAGGTGAAAAATTCTTTCGAGAAATCCGATTACCGCCTCAAACGTGTCCTGGTTAAAAAGAGTAACTCGGAAAATGGCGGTGGTTCGATTTTACCGACGTCAATAAGGCTCGCCCGAAAGATGTTTATTTTTATTTGACTCCACTACTGGGCATGAATCGGGCTCAACTTCATGGACTCTATTCGGGTTACAAAATGATTCGAATGTGTCCTAAGACGAGGAACATACCTCATTCATGACCTAGGACACCTTTGCTATAATGTAATGCCCTTATTAAACGTTGGAGCAACTTACGGTGGCTAGTCAACATGATGTTTGAAAAATAGATTGCATTAAAGTACATGCTCAAGTTAGGGTCAACCACATACGTGACTTGAAGAATCATTTGAGGTGCTCCGCCAAGACCAAATGAAATTAAACCAGCTAAATGCGTCTTGCAGCCTCTTTCTTGGGTTTCATCGTCTCCCAATCGAGGCAAACCAAAAAGATTAAGGCCACAATAGGCTCTCCACGAAACGTAAAAGACGTCCCAAATTGGTACAAGTTTGGAGACTAATTTTAAAGCGCCGAGAGGACAAAATCCAGAATTCGGTGGATGGCTGATGCGCCCGCCTTCAATGAATTAAAGCAATTATCATTTTAAAGATGGATAATCGGCACTATCGGATTCTCTCGCTTTTAAAACTTATCCAACAACCGGTCTTTTACAAAATATTGACTTTAATCCGCAGGCACTACTTATCTTCGAGCGCAAAATTAAGGTCGTAAATTCAATGGCATCACGTAGTGGTCTCCTTACCAAAAGAGAAGGAATACCCGAAAAAAGACGTTTAAGACGGGAAGGGCTATTGAATTTCGCATCGGTAAGCCTGCACTAAAAAGGCATAGGCTGACTAACTTCATCGAGACCACGACTCCAATCCACGAGGATGAAGAAGGGCCCAACGAGATCCCGAACACTCCACGTGTTTGTCCACGAAGTGAGTAGTGGAGCAGGGGGTGATCCTAACGAATGGATTCAAGATCAAGTATTCCACAAACTTGTTTTCCAGTCAACAATGCCGAGTTTTAAGTGGAAAGGAGTGCTGAAGAGGTTGGGGTCCACAATGACTGAATTAATCGTTAACGAGGTCAATGCTTGAGGCAAACAATCCTTCCTTGGCCGGATACTAAAGGCAAGAGGCTCCATCCATTTCTCAAACTAACCCCCGCACGTTCCTCAAGTTGAAAATTGGAAGGCAAGAGGGCTAGAGCTTGTTAGAACAGTATAGACATGCGGGAGATCCCGGACGCTCCCGAAATAACAGAGGCAATGCGATTTTCGAGACAAAAAACTGGATGACGCCCTACTTTAGATACATTAATTCACTCCCAAGGAGCCCCAAGCAAATTAAAAAGACATGGTTAGTTGATGGGCGGTAAATTACACGACTCAGGCATAACTCCCGAGGAGGCCGACTACCCGGCGGACGAAGTTCACCTCGGGATCTGTGGATCACACGAAAACCATTCAAAATCATCAACAGGCTACTATTAGCCCCGATGAAAAAGGACGTAATTTGTAAGAAGTGTCATACATTCACCACCCGATCATGAATTCATTGAAGTAGTGGGGGCTACATTCTCGCCCATTTCCCGTTGCAACGGGCAAAGAAATTTTATCATAGCTCATCGACTACTTCACTAAATGGGTCGAAAAAGCTTTTGCAAAGATCATGCTTTGGAGTTCCTTCGCGCGTAGAAATTTAGTCCTAGAGGTTGTGGTGGCCCGATTTGGGGAAACGCTAATTTTTGGGATCAAGTTGGTCCACACTTCGGTGGCAAACCCCGTATGGAGGTCACAAACCGTACGCTACTCCACGGGTTAAAGACTTTGAGGACGGGGCTGCTAACGATTCCATCCGTCCTCCGTCTTATCGTACAACCCCGAAGGAACCAACGCGAGACACCCTTTTTTTATTGGTAACTGTTAAAATTGGGCTTCAAGTCTCGAGAGTCAATTAACTAAAAATCATTGGACTTGCTAGAGGAAGCTCACTTTCAAAAATTTTTACCAACACCGAGTTATCCATGACTGAAAGCCCGGGCACTGGGACGTTGGGGATTTGATCCTACGAGGCATTGACCACGAGGCAAGCCGGCCGCACAAACAAGCTTTCTCCCAACCGGGAGGGACCTTTTCTTGTCTCCGCCGGTCCCGCGCAACGGAGCACACAAACTCCGAAACCAGACGGAAAGTTGGTCCAGCGAACGTGGAACGCAACCCACCAAGCGCTTTCCAATAAGAGGCCCATTTGTACAATGTGCATTCATTCGCATGATTGTGTAAATTGAGTAAAATAAGAGGTTTACTTAGCATATAGGATCCTAGGTCTTGCATATATGAACTGTGTTTGCCTTGCAGGTTTACCCGACCTAGACTGTCCTTAAATCGGGAGGGTCTTCACCCTCTCATTAAACCCTAGTCATCTAGGTGGTCCAAAAAGTAGTCTGAAACCCTGGTCATCCAGGTGGTCCATAAGCGGTCTAAAATCTTGGTCATCCAAGTGGCCCATAAGCGATCTTAAACCCTGGTCATCTAGGTGGCCCATGAGCTGTCTTAAACCTTGGTCATCCAAGTGGCTGATAGCGGTCTAAAAACCTTAGGGGGCAAGTATGGCACACGTGACGACTTCTTTCTGGGAGCAAAAGAACGCTAAGTATAAGGAGAAACACTTCTTCTCCAACATTGGCATCTTTACTTGCAGGCGCCATATTACAACCGCCGCCCGGCTTAACGATCTTACTCCTTTTTTTCCTCACGCACTAACCTTCTCGACGAAAGGATAGTGTGATTAAACAATAACGAAGCGTTCCTTCTCTAATCTGTCCAAGTTGTCACTTAACACCACCCGTTAGCTAACACACCACACCGCCCAATTAATGATAAGCATCCAAATAACATTAATAACCAGGTTGGCGCCACGCACAACATAAACATACACGAAAATAAAAGACAACGGACACCGAAAAAGAACTTCTATTTTATTGCTCACAAAGTATGTTATAGTTTATGAGGTCCAAAAGACAAAAGAAATACAAATAGGCTAGAGGGCACCACCCTATTGAATCGGGCTCTCCTTCCAAATCTTCCTTGTGTTGCGCTGCGTGGTTTCTTTGATTAATGAACTCAATTGGGAAGTCAGAAACGACCAACCGCACGACGCGACGTCCAATGTTGAGCTCCTCCAACAGCCGGCATGCAATTTTCATCCGAGAGGCCAACTCGTTCTCTACGACAACGGTTCGATCTGCGAGGCGTTTGTTGCTCGCTTTCGGTTCATCCTCTTCCTTCAAGCGAGCAACCTCCGCCTTTTTCAATGTTCTCTACCTTCCATATTCTCTGCTCCACGCCCGCTATAATATTAGCCCCATGTCCTGTAACTCCTCCCGAGAGGCGGCCACTGCATCCAACCTGTGCTGTTTTACAAGGCCTCATCTCATTTGCATCATTGCCTTAAAAACTGCGAAGGAAACCTTCAACGGCTACACAAACAACGAACAGAAGACAAGTTAGAAATCTTGAAGGGACAATGTACGAGGAATCAATCGTCAAGAATCATACCTCGCAAAATCTCCTCGTGGGTCCCTTAGGCCTGGCCTCCAAACCAGGCTCAGGCGACGGAGGACCAGGAGCATCCTCTCGTGCCGAACACACCGCTGTCTCCTCCAGAATACTCTCCAAGAGCTCATCATCCTCAACGAAGTAGCGGGCTTCTCTCGCAGTTTTTCTTCCTCTTGGCTGCCTTTGGATATGATTTATCACCATAAATATAAATGCGTGAACCCTCAGCACGAGATTTTTCAGGAAATTCCATCCAAGCCGCACTGAACCACCGGGACGATAACTTTGGGCTTCCTCAAGGATTTTTCTATATTGACAGATCCCGGCAGCCACAAGGTCAATCTGAAGAAAGAGGGCGTAGTGTCTCCCCCCAAGCTCATTGGGTGGATTATCATTCTTTGAGACCTCGTGTCTCATCATTTTGGATCAGGGTCGATGGCGGTCCCCATTTAGCCTTCTCGCTCCTCCTGGGAAACCAAGAAATCCCTCTTAAACTCGTCGGATTTAGCCGGGCCTCTCACCCAGCGTAGGGCGGAGTTCTCCGCCTCGGGGACGGCGCACCAAGGTGCACCTTAACCCCAATTCTTTCGCAAGGGGCCACTTCTCCCCAACTTTCACAAAGAAGAAACGATTTTTTCAGAGAAGTGGATGGCCTTATTTATTTTTATTCCCACACGGGCCGAGTGAAATCCACTCCGCTCCCGGGTCTCCTTAAAAATAACCTAAGGCCGGACATCCTAAACTTTTTGGCCAAGCTTTCGAAAAAATATATAGAGTATAAATGTACATCACCGCATTGGCATGGAGCCAAGCGATGGGTACTAAGAGCCATGATAGACTCAAACTCCTCCAAGTGGCGCAAAGGAGGCCGCTCCTCGATCATAAATAGTAATGTAGCCCTCCTGGAGAGAAAGACTTAGTCGTCTTCCCGAAACCTCCAGGTCGTCTCTTTAAGGATGTTGAACTTGATGCACAGAGCGTTGATGTCATTCTCTTCTCAAATCGGATGAGAAATCCGCCACTAAGCCATGATCGGGGGAGAGCTTTAGGGTTTCTTTGAGGACTTAGTTGAGAAACAAAATAGAAGGCATTTTTGAAGGCGTAATATTTCAAAATATGGAAGGGAAACTTAAGCGCCAAGCACTCAAAGGACGCTGTCGCCTAGCCACGTGTCGCCTTCTAACTCGACCTGGCAAAAGGACGGATCTAGCATTAATGACCAGGGATCTCCGCCCAACCAAAGAAGGACAATTGTCGTTTTTAGCTTAGGCCAAAAAGTCTCATTCTCGAAATAGCAAAAGACGATCAATAATTTGCATCAAATTGGCAAAAAACGGTCAACAATTTTGGTCAAGCTCTCCTTCACGCTTTTTATAAATTTCCACGGGATTCACAAAGTAAGGAAAGACATCACATCATGAACATACTGGAGGCCAGAAATCTGACCACCAGTATGGGGGGGCTAGTGATGGGTACACCAATAATGGGCTGGCCCAGAAAAGGTCTTATTTTTGATAGTAAGGAGAAGAACTGAAAGCCCAAGATTAACGTTATCGTTGAATACACTAACTTTTTTTATTAACTTAATGTTGATAACTTGAAAAATATATTTTTAAAATTCGCCCAATAATCAATTGAATAATTATTTTCCCTTCGTTCTCCACGAAGATTAGTCATTTTCCATCCATATCGGGGCCCAAATGACGCCTTTCTACAGTAATGGGCCTGCTCCGTTTGGGCCCACCACTTATCAGACGACCAACCACGATCCTCCAAGGATATTCCACGATCTCAATTTACACTAGAAAGGATATTGACAAGATCAAATAAGGAAGGCGCCCGATCTTTCCGATTCATAGTAACCCTGTAAAATGGAATGACGTTATTTGGAAAAAATGTGGGTTGTTTCAGAAGGATCACGCCTTCCAAAGAAGAATGATCACTCTCCCAACCATAAAATAAACCCTAGTCCTCATTCTATAACGTCTGCATTTTATTTTGGTATTTTGACTCTCAAACACAATTAAACTCCAAGGCAACGAACGAGTCTTTGACCCTTCTATCCGAGGACAAAATACTGGCTCTCACTTTTTGTCTTCCTCAAAATTTTATCGAGTATTAATTTTCTCGGACATCCCTGATATGAATCTTGTTCGTTTTAGTGCCCATCTTTTTACTCAAATTTTAATCCATCCAACAAACAAAGGTAAAAAGAAAAATTGAAATTGGAAAAAATGGTAAGGGATGATATTTTAAAATTGAAGAATCTAGTTCATCTATTAAATAATAAGATGAAAATTTTTTCTTTATTAAAATTCATCAAATTTAATCATAAAATCTAACCAAAATTATTATTTAAAAGAAAAAAAATATATAGAAGATCCGTGAGCATTATTTAAACAAATAGATGAATGAAATATCAAAAACAAAAAACAAAAGGGTCAATTCCATTTCTAACAAAAGCCAATTATATCCTATAATATGTCTATTATATTAAAAAAATATATCTTGATGGTCAATTAATAAAATAGTTAGATCAAAATTTAAATAGTAAGAATTAAATTATTAAAATATTTTAAAATATCAGATGATCTGAATTAACAAAAAAAGAATTTACTATTATTGTTGACCAAAACTAACGAGGCTCCTACCAACAAAATCGTCACATCAGTAATAAGCAGATCTTGTTGTTTAGAGAGTAATACAGACGATATTTTTCTAAAACACCATCCTTCATGTCCATAAAATCACTATCATGGATTAAAAAAAAAAAAAAAAAAGCCTTATTTTGCTCCACATAGTAATGGGACTAACTATATACTTGTTAAGATGATAAATAAATTTGGATAACTAGAGTTTAACATTTAATCTTTCAATGCGTCGAGCAAATTAATAAAGATAGAAAAATCATTAAACCATTCTCCCTAACCGGCTGGTGCTATTATGGCACAAGCATTTTTACCTCAAAAAATGAATATTTTTACCTATATCAACAATCTCTCCATTTAAAAAAAAAATTTAAAAATATTTATTTAGACATAAATATATTATTTCCTAATAAGAAATACTTAATCCCTTATTTTTATCTATTTGTCTTCTAATTTATCTATTATGACGTTAATTTAAGCATTAGATAATAGTCTGATGAACTAATTTTATTTTTATAATTTTTTATTTTGAATTATGGTGTGTATAATTTAAATTAAAAGATCTAAAAACTTAATTTAAAATTATTCAAATCAAATTTCAATTTATAGTATGCATTACATATAAATAAAAGAAAATCCACTAAAATATTCTTAATCTTTATATCTTATTATCAACTTTTGTAATTCTTATCTATTTATTAACTAGATAATATTCTATCCCCATTCAACATTTTTTTTTTTTTAACTTCACAATATTACGAACTAGTACAAAAATTTTGAGCCTTAAGGATGAGGAGGTTGAATCTTTCAAACCAGATTTCTATTTCTCATTTGTATTATTTGGCTTTTCATCCAATAAATGCAATTTAAAATTTAAGAAATTCTCTAAATAGTTTTTTATATTTTAAATATTAAGTCAAATTTTAATATCTTTTAATATTAATTTTTTTTTAAAAAAAACTACATTGAATTTGTTTTTTATTTTAAAAATTTGACCATTAGATTTGAATATAAAAATAGCCCCAAAATGAAGCCTTAAACTCACCTCAAGTACCAATTTTTAAAATTAAGCGTTAATTAATTATCTTTTTGCGTCAATTTTATCATAATTTAGTGACATGATGACAAGTTCATGGCAAAAAAATTTCAATTAAAAAAAATCGTGACATAAATTTAGTTTCCGATGTTTTTACATCAAATATAAAGGAAAAAGATATAAATAATTTTGTTAAGATGTTTATCGGAATAATTAGTACCAAATAAAAATTGAAAATTAAATTTAGAAAAAAAAACCCAATATTTTAAATATCCGTTTTTTCCCCCTAAAAGCGAAATTATATTAGAAAAGCGTTCATCAGACAAAATTTAAGAAAAAAACTGACCATGAAACTCAGAGGGAGAATCTAAAGTCCACAAAATCTTGTGGCTGAGAAAACACCTAGTGGCTGACGTGGCATCCACATTGAATTTTAAAAGGATCAAAAACCCCAACGGCGACGCTGAAATCGCGCTCCCAACGAAGCAGAGACGATGCGGTTCTAAGAACGGCACCAGACCTCTACTCTCTCACTCTCTCTCTGCTCCCGATATTGTCGCGCAAAGGATATCGCGGTTTTGTCTGCTGAAGAAAGATGTTAGAAATCAGAGACCCGGCGATCAAGTTGTTCGGCAAAACAATCCCGGTTGTCTCGTCTGACAAGTTTCAGGTGCTGCCCGGCGAAGACGATGGCGAATCGAGCGATAGTCGTAGTCCATGGAAGAGGAAAGAAGCTTCCGAGGAAGAAACGGAGAAGGTATGCGAGAGAGAGAGAGTGTGTGTGTGTGTGTGTGGACGTTTTAACAATTAGTGCATCGTTCATAATTTTGAGTTCCCCCTTTCTCTCTCTCTCTCACGACGGATTTCTTTCTTTTTTTTTTTTTTTGGTGCGAAATTGACAATACGAAGGAGTTCTACTGTTGGTAATTGGTTGTTAACAAGAGAACGTCGCTTCTTGATTCAGAGTTGCTCTATTTTCATCGGATTTTGGGAAAGTCTAAATAGAACTCCATAAAAAAAATTTTAATCGTTTATGAAAAGTCTCAATTAATTTTAGAAATCTTAGATCTAATATATAATTAGAAAAATAAATTATACCAAGTCGTAAGTTTTACTACAGAGTCCAAACATGCGATATGCTTCCTTTTTGTTTTTAAATTTAATTTCGTGGTAATTCCTGATTTTCTTACTTTGAAAAGAATATCTAATATCATCTCATTTTTTTTTTTCTAAATGTGATCGTAAATTTCCGCCTCTACTAACTATTGTATTTCAAGAAATGTTTCAAGCAAAATTTTTCAGCATGATCGGATATTTCAGACGACTTGATTATGCATTAGTCCGTCAATTTTGTTTGATTTTGCTTGAATAGATAAACCTCTCGTTATTTATAAATATTTTGAGAGATTTCAATGAATATCCATGAGACTAATAACATTTTATTTCTTTTGCGTATTAATCTCCTCACGGTTTACCTTTTTTTTTTTTTTTTTTGAGGGGACATCGAGGGCCATGAACCGTTAAAAACAGTGGTTGGCTATGTCAACTATGCATAAATAAACTATTTCAACAGTAGGGTAGGTAGTTCTTTCAAGAAAGATATCCTTTCTTAATTTCATTTATAACTAATAATTTTTCCAAGCGTGGGTGTCCTTTGTATAGCTATTTCTCTCCTCCAAGTGAATAAGTAGTTGTATTTTGTCACTAAGCTTTTCTTCTTGGAACTTTTATTTAGCCTGTGCACTCTTTTTCCTGTCTATATTCATCTGAAGAAATAGTAAAAATTTTACCAAATAGAAGAAATCCGAAAACATTAAAAAGAAATGCAAATAGTGAAAAGTGAAGTGTGGTAGAAATATCCTTGTTTTGTTTGAAATTGCAGAAGGTTCTGTGCTGTGGATTGCCTATTTTGTAAGTCAGATATATCAAAAGCTACTCCAGAAGGTTCCGTGATGTGAAATTTTAGAACTTCAATTTGATTTCATTTGGTTTGAATTTGTGACACTCGCTAGTGCTGTGGAGCTCTTACTTTACTTCGAAAATTAATGAAATTTTTAAGTGGCTTATACTTCTTTAAACATTTTCAAAGAGGAATACATATCTGAGCCGAAAGTCGCCTATTTTTCTGAAATCTTCAAGAATATGATAAAACTTTTTTCCGAAGTGAACTCAACTCTCCCTTTTAAGGCCCTTCTGGTTCCTAGGGACCCACTTTTCCACATATAAAGTTTTGAACTCAATGGCTGAAATTTTGTACTTGAAATTTTCGGTCACCGTGTTAATTGACTTCTTGCCCTTAGATTCCTTTTGGAATTTTTAGACATACATATCGTCAACATCAGGAATTCTTTGTTCTCTGCTTTTCTCATCGTTTTCCTCTAAAACTTCAGACTTATTTTTGCTGTTACCAATCGGTAATGCCAGTAAGAATGTGAAATTGAATGGAAGTACTTCCAGCGTTTCTGTTACTACTTAGGCCCATAGTTACGAGGAGGGGTCTAATTCTTTGTTGTGGTTGGTTCTGATATAAAAAATTATTCTTCAAATTTCAGGAACCTGAACAAGAAAAAACTGCCGAGACTATGCAGCAAGATGAAGGATCATCTCCAAGTGAGGTAGTGTGCTTAAACCAGCAAACAACATCCGAGACAAGTGAGAATCAGAAATTACCTAATGTTGAGAAGCATTCTGCAGAAGGTGAAGCTCTCAAGGAGGATAAAGGATCTAGTGAACCAAAGAATTCACAGGAAAGAATTCTGAGGAAGCCAGACGTAATTCTCCCATGCCCAAGATGTAATAGCATGGACACTAAATTTTGCTACTATAACAATTACAATGTTAACCAGCCCCGGCATTTTTGCAAGAGCTGCCAGAGATATTGGACAGCTGGTGGTGCCATGAGGAATGTGCCGGTGGGATCTGGGCGTCGAAAGAACAAGAGCGCTGCATCGCATTACTGTCAAGTCACAGTATCTAATGCTCTCCAAGCAGGACAATGTGATCCTCCCGATGGAGTCCATCACCCTTCCTTGAAGACAAGTGGTACAATCCTAACCTTCGGTTCGGACACATCCCTCCGTGGATCAATGGATTCTGTGTTGAATCTTGCTGAGAAAAAGGTTCTAAATGTAACCCGAAATGGGTTTCACAAAGTTGACCGCACCATTCTAGCTTCCGTTCCCTGCAGAGCTGGAGAAAATGGCGATGATCATACGAGTGGGTCAACTGTTACCACCACAAGTTCGACGGACGAAGGTGTCAAAAAGGTTCCACAATCTCAAATTTCCCAGTGCTTAAACGGCTTCACCGATCAATTTCCGTGCTTTCCCGGCTTCTCTTGGCCTTACCCCTGGAATGCAGCAGTTCCTCATCCAGCGTTCTGCCCATCAAGTTTTCCTATGTCATTCTATCCTGCATATTATTGGAATGGTACTATCCCTTGGTACATCCCTTGGTTTTCACCAGGTCAAATGGGTCCAAGCTGCGGTCCCAACTCTTCAACTCTGGGAAAGCATTCGAGGGATGACGACAGTCTTAAACAAAGTGACGAAGAAAATAAATCAGGGAATCCTGTTTTGGTCCCCAAAACATTGAGAATTGATGACCCAGATGAAGCTGCAATGAGTTCTATATGGACTACACTCGGAATTAAGAAGGAAAAAGTTGATTCTATCAGTGCTGGAGGCTTTTTTGACGGATTCCAATTGAGCAGTGAAGAGAAAACTCATAAGACGCAAAGCTCTCGAGTGTTGGAAGCAAATCCTGTAGCTTTAAGTCGATCAATCAGCTTCCGTGAGAGTGTCTAATGCCTGTCAGTCATCTAGGCGGACGACCGATTTCATTCCATTGAAATGAGGCTTGAAACAAGCAGCAGAACCTGAGTCTTGGGGGCTTTGTTTGTGTATATTAATTTGGGGAAATGTATTTTAAGATGTAAGTGGGGATGTAATATATAATCAACTTAATAACGGAAATGGCTTTTTTGGTTGTGTTTTGTCCCGTTTTGGGTGTTCCCTTATGAATTTTATGCTAAGTGTCATATCATTTAGTGATAAACTCTATATTGCACGAGAATTTGTTTCATTGGAGTCATTTTTTGAGTGGTGCATAATGGGCACAAGAAAGACACATAATGAACGCATACGTCAACACGAATAAGATTTCTGTTGGGATCACTCTCGTAGGGAAGTCCGTAGAACTTGATCAGAGTACGAGTGTGCTGGGAGGAAGAAATTCCAATCAACTCTTCCGATCAATATGTTGACCGTCATAAATTGTAAGTCGTTTGAAGGAGCGGGACGGGCTACTTCGACCGGTCAACGATGTGGTTGACCGGCTAATGTGAAGCAACGGACAATAGAGTTGACATGCCATATTTGAGAGTTCTAAAAAACTGTCATACTTAAAAGACGTACAGTTGATCCATTACTCTGGGTGGTTGGTGGAAGTCATTCTCGGGACTCCAAAGGTTGATCAGCTAATAGAAACAGGCACGTACCGCTTGCTGCAGGACCAAGCATGCACATGCAAGCGGGCCTAGAAGATGAGCACCAACCACTGAGTTATGATGATGGGCGTGTGTATATGTATGTACACTTTGCACATAGTAAGAAGAAGAAGAAGGAGAAGACATCGGCCAAGATTGAGTGTGAGTGTAACAGATGAGAGAAAGAAAAAGAAAGAGAGCTGTAAGAGAAATAAGTGTGAGAATCTTGATTACTTTGCTCTGTTCTTATTTTCGTCTCCTATAACCTTCTTATATTTAGTAATTCTTAGTGGATTTAGTGTCCCGTGATTTTTTCCTTAATTCATTAGAGTTTTTCACGTAAAATTCGGTATTTATTTCTCTTCTATACTTTCTACTTCACAGTGCTCATTGTGCCCTATTAGTTGTCAAATCCCCACCAATGCGCGAAAAATCAATTATCAGAATTTGGTAAGTAGGCCGCCTGTTACCCGCCAACAATTTTATTGTTTGATGCGCACTTGAATGGTACAAGTGCATGGTTCTTTTAGAGCAGTCGCGCCCGATGCATGTATTATGAGTACTCGTGTGGCGATAGTGGCATAAAATATCATGATATAATTTCTAGGGTAAATTTGAAAGCATTTGCAACATAATAGTGCCACACAAAGAGAGAGAAGACAGAAAGAATAATGGATGAAGATTGTTGCATCCGATTGAGATCTGATTTTAGTTTTATTTTTCGCTAAGTTCTAGTTTATTACTTTATATTGATCCTAAGATATATTATTGATTGATTTCTTTTTTATTTTTGCTGTATTCGTTTTTTATTGTATTGCCTATATTATAATTTTTTAAAAGTTTAGTTGATATTGAAATCAACCTGTAATTTTATCATAGGCATTTATTATTATGATACAATATCATGTAAAAAAACACTTACTAAACTTTTATTTATATGTAATTTCAATTGAATTTTTTATATTTAGCAGTGTACTTTCTAGACTAGGTAAACCATTAATACAAAACTATCTATATATAGTCATCATAGTCTATGGCAAAATATGAAACATCTGTATCTAAGTATTGCAATATGGAGTTCATTATTAGTTTAGAATATAATTACTTAACTGTTAATTTGAATAAATAATTTTCTAATAAAAAAGACAACAATTATTAAGAATAACGCTATATATAAAATTCAAGATATAATAACTGATAATATTATATATTGTGATGATATATTTCAACAAAAGAGATTTTATAAAAAAAGTTTATAATAATTATATTTCTATCATTATAAATTTAAGACTAACATATTTATACTCCCATTAATTGGATAAATTATGCCATACTCAAACTACTATTCATCATGTCATTATGCAATGCTAAGAGTTTTTCACCAATGGTTGTATTTTGATTTATCAACCAATATCTCTTATTATTTATGTAGTACTCTTAGATTCTGTAGAAGAAAAAAAGATATTCTCCAAATTAACGGAATGATATTAATATCAAATAGTGCGGACTATTCTAATATATCTTGCCACCCATATCATCTAAATAAAATAATATTTTCATATATTTTTCTTTATTTTATTTATAGAATATAGAATAAAGTATCGTACTGCATAAAATTATAATATGAAATTTTCAAGATCCACATACTTGTAGTTCCATACTAATATAATATGTCGTTCTTTACTTTATCCCACTAAATTCGGCTATTAAAAATAGAAATATAAATAATAACTAAAAATATAAATAAAATCAAATATTGATATAATATATTAATATATAATAAATAATTAAATAGATATCTTAATATAACTTAATATGCCATTTGTTTCTCATATAATAAGATTAAATATGTCCTTTAAATTTACTAATTACAATTCATTGTAACACTTAACATACTAATATTTATTAAAGTCACCCTTATTAAAATAAAACCAATTTATTATATTGAGTCATCTAAAAATATCTATAAAAATGATTTATATCTTCTGTATTTACCATTAAATAATTAATTATTATTCTTAAATAATAAATATATATCCACATATTTGTATTTTTCTCAATTTTTCGCAGCTACAACATTGCAAAGGAGGAGCCGCTCCCCTGCACTGTCAACAATGCCCATGAAGAACCCTAACAGTAGCTGATGCCCCAATTTTTATCGTCTCGACGTTGAGTTTGTTTGTTTTTTTTGTTCAAATTTAAATTGTATACGAATATTTGATCTAAAGAACTTTTCAAAATCATCGTGTATAATCTTTATATCTCTATTATAACCAAATTTACGTACCAAGCATTACAAATCGACCCTCGTTTTCATGAATTTTCCTGAACCCCCTGTTTTTTCATCATCTTTGAATTTTTCTTAAATTCGACTATACGAGAAAGATTTGACACAAAAGGACTTTCATTCAACATATCAGAGAGGTATGAGATCGTAAAATTACAAGAAGATTAGGGAATTACTTACTTAAGTTTGTTATTTAATCTTTTTTTCTTTGTCCCTTTTTCGAACGCCTTTATCTCCCCATCTTTCTCAAATTTAATTTTGCCTACAATTCCTGACATTTATCTTCAATTCGACTATTATTTGTAGTGCAATGATCCTAATATACTTCATACTCCACTTTTTACATTTTTCTTGTTTAAATTTCACCTAATTAAACCTAATCTTGACACAACCTCTCTGATCCTCTATTTGTTGCCACCAAACAATTTACAGAAAAAATTTTTATGATTTCACCAATATTATTGTTTAATTTATGAGATTATCCAGATGTGTTTCATGTTTGCAAGCCATGAGTTCATCTTCCACCAATTCTACCGATTTCCTCCTGAAAAAGCACGTTTTGTACTAAAGTAAACAATCAAGTTTTGACCCCGAAAAATATAATGGAAGCAAAAATAAATAAATATTCAATACACGTAAATGATATTTAATTTTAAATATTAACGATATAACAAGCATGCATGAAATAAATAATTATGAGCAATAAAGATAAAGACGCGATTTTCGGTGACGAAGTGAAAACTCGATACCCACGGTAATCGAGAAAAACGCACATCGGGTTTTTTTCGGCCGCGGAAGAATTGCACTATGAAAATCAACTTACGGTTGCAAATGGAAACGACGCGCTAACTTACCGACTTTCCCATCACGTGATCCCTACCAAGAAACTCCTTGGATTTGCCCGCAGCAACAGAACTGGACACCTTCCGGTCTTCACGTCATTCTTCCATCTCGTGCCACTTGAATAGCCAACCACGATCGGATCTCCTTCTTCACGAACCAACGTCTCCAACGATGGTAGAAGGATGGGGAAGGTTAAATGGAAAAGAAAGAGTGATGAGAAAACTCTTTAGAACATGGAGTTCAAAGTTGTAACATTTGATTTTCTCAAGAGAAGCTAAATCAATCAAGCATGAAAGGCTTTCTTCTCAGGTTTAACGGCTCTTCAAGGTATCAATAGAGGCTCTGGCGTGCTTAGGGTTTCAAAAACATAAGGTATGTATTTATAGAGGGCGCAAAAAAGTCGTTCAAAAATTCTGTCCGTTGCTGGCGCGCTCGAGCGCAGCTCGAGTGCGCGGCGGGAGGACGAAGGATTTTGTGAGAAACCCTGCGGGCGCTCGAGCGGCTGGAAAGCGAGTAGCGAGCGGGCGCCCTACTAGATTTTCGGCTCGAGCGGGTCTCGAGCGCCTGGCGAGCCGGGGACCTTCTGGATTTTAGGCTCGAGCGGGAATCGAGCAAGTGGCGAGTGGGAAGGATTTGGACGGGCTCGAACGACTGGAGGGCGGACAGAACGGACTTTAAACCGACAACCCACACCCGATATGATACAATAATACATGTGGTTACGAAATATGCCAATTAGACAAATGTCTCTAATAATCTCCCCCTTTTGCAATTTCGTGTTAAAACTCAAAAAATAAATAAATACAAGTGAATCACGGGTTCAGACACTACCGAGATAGAACCCGTGTACATAAAAATCTACGCCTAGTGATACAAAAAAGACAAAAAAAATGTAAATAACTATATGGGAGCTGCTGAGGCGATGTGATGAAAACTTGCGTTGACGGCCTGTGAAACTTTAGTTTCCTGGTCAAGTAAGGTTAGTACCAACAAAGCAAAAGATAATAACACCATAACAGCATGCATGGTATATAAGAATGAGAGACAAGCATTACTGAGATGTAGTAGAAATAACATACAACACTATAACATACAACAATTCTCCCCCTAACGAAAATAATCAATTACTCCCCCTAACAGTAATAATAAGCAACGTCTCCCCTAAGCACCCCCTATCAAAGTGAATCAACTTTCTCCCTTTTTGTCACGAATGGCCAAGGGGTAATGTAGCTCACTTTTCTTAACCTAAACTTGTCTCACTGAATACACTTTAGCATTCAACATTTTAACATGTGCATCCAAATGTTGAAGGTGATCAACAATTTTATTCATGTTTAGCCCTAGTCTTTGGTTGTGCAAAAGATTCATGGTGTAGCACCGTGGATGAATGTGACCAACTTTTCCACAAGCATGACAGGTAGGCACAAACTTAGGGATGAAAGAATTGTTCATAACCTTGTGATTACCTAGATTAGTTGAGCCAACTCTGTTATTTACACGTTGAGGCACGGCCTTGATGACTTTGAGTGTGTAGGCGTGTTTGTATGAAATTTTCGTGGCAGGAATAAACACAGTTTTAGGTTTCACGTCAGTTTGTACAAAATTCACAACATATCAAATACCCTGTTTATTTCCATCAATTTTTTTCAACCCGAGCATATGATCTAATTTTATAGACCCATTTAAGAATTGTTTTAAATCTTTTCGAGAGGCCTCAAGTTCAGATTCTAAAGTTGTTATTTGCTTAGTAAATGAGACTTTCAGATTCTCAAGTTCTTGAGTTTTAGAATCTAACTCGGATTGTAGAGATACGTTTCCTTTTTCCAAATCTATGATCCTACCATTTAGGGTTCTATTTAATTTCTTCATTTTCAAATATTTCCTAAACATTTTATCATATGCTTCTTGAGGGCCATCAAATTCAGCTTCTGACTCGACCTCAGAGTCATCAGATTGATTAATATTCTCTACAGTATTGTCACACATTGAGGTCATAAAGGCCATATACTTGACAGGGCCATCTTCAGAACATTTTTCACCCTCTTCTTCTTCGTCATCACTCAAGGTCACATTAGCTTTAAAGGCTTGACCTTGTTGGCGTTTAAGGTTAGGACATTCAGCCCGATAGTGACCAAAGCCTTTACACTCATGACATTGAACTCCTTGAATATTTTTTAATTTGTAGTCTTTAAGTTCACATCAGTCTTTCTTCTCAAATTGAGATGACCGTTTTGAATCCACATCAATTTTGTTTGATGAAGATTTATTTTTCCTTAAAAATTTTTTAAAATTCTTAACAAATAAGGAAAAATCGTTATCGCTACACAATTCTTCATCGGAACCCCGATTTTGCTCTTCCCTACTTGATTTTAGAGCAAGTGATTTATTCTTCTTTGATTGTGGCAATGTGTGCTCATAAGTTTGTAGAGACCCTACAAGTTCTTTGATTTTTAATTTGTCTAAATCTTTGCTCTCTTCAATCGCCGTCACTTTGGGTCTAAATCGTTCAGGCAACGATCGTAGAACTTTTCTAACAATTCTATTTTTCGGAATTTGTTCGCCTAAATTAAATGTGAAATTTATAATATCATTTAATTGAGCATAGAATTCATCAAGTGACTTATCATCTTTTATTCTTATTTCTTCGAATCTAGTTTGGAGGTCTCACACATTGAGATTCGTTTAAACTCATCCGGAGAGACAGCCATAAAAATAGCATATAACCCCTTACTGTTTCAATTACATGCATCGAGTTCCTCTTTGGTCCATGAAGATAAGGCTTTTGGTTCGTTACCAGAGGAACTAGTAGGTGGAGTCCACCAAACTTGGGTACGTGCCCAAACACGCTCATCTAGAGATTTTAGGAAGGCTCTCATCCGGACATTCCAATAGGCATAGTTACTTCCATCAAAGAAGAGAGAAACGGAGAGTGATCCACTCGTATACATCTAGATCGGGGGTCGCGGATAGGGGTAAGTCTCTGATACCAATTGAAAAAGCACGTTTTGTGCTAACGTGAACAATCAAGTTTTGACCACGAAAAATATAGCGGAAGTAAAAATAAATAAATATCAAATATACGTAAAGGATATTTAATTTTAAATGTTAACGATATAACAAGCATGCATGAAATAAATAATTATGAGCAATAAAGATAAAGACGCGATTTTTGGTGACAAAGTGAAAACTCGATACCCACGTGTCGAGAAAAATACTCGGGCTTTAACGGCCGGGGGAAGAATTGCACTATGAAAATCAACTTACTGGCATGGTAACGACGCGCTAACCTGGCCGACCTACTCCCGTCACGTGATCCCTACCAAGGAACTCCTTGGATTTGCCCGCGGCAACAGAATTTGACACCTTCCGGTCTTCACGTCAATCTTCCCTCTCGTGCCACTTGAATAGCCAACCACGATCGGATCTCCTTCTTCACGAACCAACGTCTCCAACTATGGTAGAAGGATGGGAAAGGTTAAATGGAAAAAAAGAGTGATGAGAAAACTCTTTAGAACATGGAGTTCAAAGTTGTAACATTTGATTTTTCTCAAGAGAAGCTAAATCAATCAAGCATAAAAGGCTTTCTTCTCAAGTTTAACGGCTCATCAAGGTATCAATAGAGGCTCTGGCGTGCTTAGGGTTTCAAAAACATAAAGTATGTATTTATAGAGGGCGCAAAAAAGTCGTTCAAAAATTCTGCCCGTTGCTGGCGCGCTCGAGCGTAGCTCGAGCGCCCGGTGAGGGGACGAAGGGTTTTGTGAGAAACCCTGCGGGCGCTAGACCGGCCGGAAGGTGAGCAACGAGCGGGCGCCCTACTGAATTTTCGGCTCGAGCGGGTCTTGAGTGCCTGGCAAGCCGGGGACCTTTTGGATTTTAGGCTCAAGCGGGAATCGAGCAAGTGGTGAGCGGGAAGGGTTTGGACGGGCTCGAGCGACTGGAGGGCCGACAGAACGGACTTTAAACCGACAACCCACAACCCGACATGATAATGTCTCTAACACCTCCTACTAATTCTTCTTCTTCTTCTTCCATGTTTTACTTCTCTTCTCCTTCTTCTTTCTTCTGTTTCTTTTATTACGAGACTAAAAATTTTAAAATGATAAATTTAAATAGAATCCAAATAAATATATTATATAATCAAAAATTTGAAT
The DNA here is from genome assembly GCA_033239525.1 of Nepenthes gracilis. Taxonomy (NCBI): domain Eukaryota; kingdom Viridiplantae; phylum Streptophyta; class Magnoliopsida; order Caryophyllales; family Nepenthaceae; genus Nepenthes; species Nepenthes gracilis. Next base: position 29,520,066 of record BSYO01000002.1, on the reverse strand, counting down.
GTTATAATCTAACTCATTTAAGTCGAGATTATGTAATTAAAATTTGTTATTGGAATTACAATTACCTTGAGTTAGGAATAATTATGAATACTTTGTTCATATTTCTTCTTTATATTTTCAGGTTGCTTCTTCTATGCTATGATATTTCTATAATACTTTAACTAATGGTGTTACTTTTGTATAAAGAATCCAATTCTATTGATCAATGATACGAATTCGTTTCTCTTTGTATAATAATTTTTTTTGAATTTGTAGTGGTTTTATTTTGATAATATGGGAGAGAACATAAACATATTTCATCGCTAGAGATACATCAAATATAATGTGGACTTCTAATAATTTAACTGGTAATATAACTCAGCAAGCAACATTGTCAATGTTCTCCAACACTAGAAATGGCCTAATAAATTTGGGACTTAATTTGCCTTTGGTTTCAAATCATATAATTCTTTTTTATGGAGAAACTTTTAGCAATACCAATTCATTTATTTTAAAATTCAAATCTCTCTCTCTCTCTCTCTCTCTCATTTTTGCATAACTTCTTTATATGCTTTAGGCTTCTTGCAAGCAATATTGAATTATTTTCATACTTTAAGTAATTTGTTGAACCAATTTAGGTATGTTCATCTTTTTTTTCTCCAAACTTCTCCTAATTGATTGGTATACGATATGATTGCTTAAAAAATATTTTAATTATGATTAAATCAATTGAAGTGATGAATTTTTAAAATTAATTGAAATTTTAGTTTAAAATTAATCATATTCTAATTAGAATAACTTTGGTCTAGTAGTATCTAACTTGTGCTTGACTTATATATGAGCATATTTTAGGTAGAATACCTACACTTAAGGTAAGATTGAATGGCGCACTTGTATATTTATATTTATGACAATATATTTACACTTGATAAATATCGAATAGACACTTAATGTCACATCTTAAATTCCGGTCTCATAATTAATACTTAATCAATTTCTTTTTAATTAACTAAATTATCTTTTTTTAACATTCAAACGTTAATTTTCCGCTAATATTCTAATCGGTTACAATAAAATAATTTAAATTATATTTAGGATCCAAAACTTGTGCCACGTTCCATGTGGCACCGACATTAACTTAACTGTGATATCGGACCTTATTTAAGAATTAATATCTGTCCAAAAATATAATTAAAGTACACAAATCTATGAAAATAAATCAATATTAATGACTTAACAAATCATAATAAAAATACCGACATAACCAACGTTTAAATTAATAATTATAGCTGCTGTCCAACATGCAAAATCAACACTTATCGTCATCTGAAACTGAAATTTAAGCTAAAATTACATCATTAATCATGTCCTAAACTGTTTGAAATATCAAATGGCAGATTAAATCGAGCGAAACTCAATATAATGCACCAACGATTACCCAAAAGCCATAATACATCATTCTAGAACGTACTAAAATTGTTGGATATATAATAACATACATTAGCTATTATCTGAAAATTACGATACAACAATTCAAAACTATTAACTACTGTCTGGAATCCATAAATAACATTAAACATTTGCTAAACATCAGATCATAGGCTTCTCGATACCAACATCCTCCATTCATATTCATCTGGTAAAAACTCGTACATCTTATTTGAAGGATTATTAAAAATAGTAATAAGTAAGCTAAAAATTCAATAAAACACATAATATAACAATGAAAATGTGTCTTTGTATTAAAAACATATCGGATGGATTATGGATCATGATAAAATGCAATGACATGGAACTTATCATAAAGCATGTACAGAAAATTTACTTTATATATTTTTAGAATTCTTATCTTGTTCTTATTCTATTTAAATAATCAAAACATATTTACTTCTTCTTTTTGTTAGGAAATAGGGCTAGTAGGCTTTATGACTAAATGAGTAGACAATTGAAATTCATATTGTGTACAATTTTACACAACTAAAGACCATATACTTCTTTTCAAAACATAAAATATAGGCTATCTATATATAATCCTATAGATGAGGTCAAACGCCGCTTCTAACCTCACAATTATATAGGGTAGGATATCAATACACTACTATAATATATTATCCACTAAATAATAACCATGGTCCAATTTAATTCTTAAAAAAAACTCTATACCTTAGTTCATAGTTTTTAATTTTTTTGCTTCTTGAGAAAATGGTTAAAATATCTGAAAATACCATACCGTCACTTTATATTTTATACTATTTGAGTTCTAATAAACTTATTAATTGGATCCTCCATTTGGGATAGTGCTCCATAAATTCAAGCATTTCCTCCATACTCAACACTTCATGATTTATCATACTTAGGCATAGTCTATAAACATGGAAGGCATGAGATTATTAAAATTTATGTCTTCATTTAAATGTTTCCCAAGGTCCCATTCTTAAACTTCTTAAGTCCTCAAAATTGACTTCAAAGATTTTATAATTCCTAAAATTTTAAGATTATTGCTCTGATATCATCAATTTTAGTAACCAATATTATAATTATTTAATAGTCTAACGGATGATACTAAAATCAACCTATAATTTTATCTCATATATATATATTACAACATAATATCATTATTTTTCTCAAAAAATCTTTCTAGATTTTTATTTATTCATAATTTTAGTTAAATTTTTACATTTAATAACACACTCTATAAACTGCGTAAACCGTTAATATAAAAGTTGTCTTCACATAGACATTATACTCCACAACATATGAAACATTTGTATCGAAGTCTTACAGTATGATGTTCATTACTATTTTATAATATTATATGAGCCGAATATTTAATAAATAACTATTTAATAGGAATACAACGATTATAAAAAAATAACATTATGTATAAAATTTAACTGATAATGTTATATATAATAATGATATATTCTATCAAAAGAAATTTCATAGGAAAAACATATGAGAATTATATTTCTGCTAATATAAATTTAAGACTAATCTATTTACGTCACCACTAATTGGATAAATTAAATTATACACATATTACTCTTCATCACATCATTATCTAATGTTAAGAGTATTCTACCAATGTCTGTTGTCTGATTAATCACCCAATATCTTTCATTGCCCATATAATACTCCTAAGTTTTACATAATAAATAAATATATTATTGAGATTAATGAAATAATTTCAGCATCGAATAGTGCAAATTGCACTAAGATATTTTGGTGCCCATATTATTTAGATAAAATAGTATCTTTATATATTTTTATTTACATTATCTATAAAATATAAAATAAAGTATTATACTACATAAAATTATAATATTATCTAAAATCTATACACTGATAATTCTAAATTATCTGTATAATTATTTATCATGTCCTATTAAAATTAGCAATTAAAATAGAAGCGTGAATAAGAATAAAAAAATATATAAATAAAATTAAATATCAATATGATGTATTAATGTCTAATGAAAATTAAATAGATATTTTGATATAACCTAACATGTTGTTTATTTTTTAAGACATAAAAATTAAATATGTTCTTTAAATTTACTGATTACAATTCATCATAATACTTATTATATTATTATTTATTAAGTCATATTTAAACAAGTAAAACTAATTTATTGTATTAAATTATCTAAAATATATTTATATAAAATTATTTATATCATCGGTATCCATAATAATCACAAAAATATTTTTCTACTACTAAATAATTAATTATTTTCCTTAAATAAAACATATTACCCTAAAATTTATATTTTATTCCTCAATTTCTCGCGGCTACAATGTCGTGAAGGAGGCACTCCATCGCGTAGGAGCCGCTCCCCCGAACTGTAAACAGTGTCCACGAAGAATCCTAATAGTAGCTGATGCCCCTGCTTTTGCCGTTCCAACGCCGAGTTTTTTTTTACTCAAATTTGAATCGTTCATGAATATTTCACACAAAAACTTATCAAAATTATAGTGTATGATTTTTATGTATCTATTAGTGTTGGGGTCACTCCCTCGTGGCACTTATATCCGCGAACTCGTAATGTGAAAAGGTCGCGTCTTTTCTTGAAGTGGTCCGGAAGCTGTCATAACGGACGAAGACTTAGGAGGCGTCCATGTCCGAGAGGTTCTTTGAGGACATGGACGGGGACCTGAAAGTATAGGCGTTGACTTCTCTCCGTGGCCTGCTTTGTAGCCGTTTTGTAGGTGGACAGGTTGATTGTCACTCACGATTTGACACCTTCGAATCTCAAGGGTGTCGATCACCTGTTAGACACGGGCGTGCGTTTGTCATGGCAGGCCTAGGAGGCGTGGTCCTACTACTCTAGTGCCAGTAGGGTGGCCGGGTGACCACTAGGCCCTTTGTATATATAAAGGCTTGTGCCTTACTTGTATTGTGTGTGAGTCTTGGAGTGCTTGTGCCGTGTCTTTGAGAGCAGACTTAGAGTTAGTCTTGAGAGAGTTGTGGACAAACCTTTGTTGTAAAGATAGAGTGAAAAATATTTTTAGAGAGAGATTGTGAGTTATACATTTGAGATTATTTTTCTTTTTATTTGAGTTTGTGTAGCTAATATACTTGTAAACAATCTATTCTTTATAGTGTATTCTTTGGTGGTTTTTCCTTAGTTAAAAAAGGATTTTCCACATTAAAACTCTCGTGCGTATTTCTCTTATTTTTCTGTATCTACTTTGGTCAGTCCAAATCGAGAGCCTTCCTACTTATGTTGTTGTCCGAGTGTTTTGTCCACTCAATCACCGTGCCTTCCATTTTACGTCAACAATTAGATCAAATTTACTCATAACAATTACAAATTTCATAAAATTTTTCGAACCCCCAATTTTTGTACTATCTTTGAATTTTTCTTAAATTCAATCATGTGTGAAAGATTTGCCATAAAAGAATAACGATTTAAGATGTCAAAGAGGTACATAATTAATTATAAAAATATTAAAGAATTACTCAGTGAAATTTATTTTTAATTCATTCTTCTGTCTCTGTTTTTCAGATGCCTTCACCTCCTCCTCTTTCTCAAATTTTACCTGTACTTTCTACCAATTTATCTTCAATTTACTAGTATTTGTAGCATATCAATCTCAATCCACTTCATACTCTATTTTTTTTATAATTTTTTTTGTTCAAATTTCACATAATTCAATGTAATTTTGTCCCATTTTCACTAATCCTCCATTTTGTACCACCAAACAACTTACGGCCATAATTTTTATAATTTTGCCCAATGTTGCTATAGATTTTTTGAGTTTAGCCAAATATGTTTCATACTTGCAAGCCACAAATTCATCTTCGACCGATTCCTTCTTCTTCTTCCTTGTCTCTACTTCTCCTCCTCTTATTCTTCTTCTTTTTTCCATTATTATTATAGGTCAACTTAAATTTATTAAATTAAAAAATTTTAAATAATAAATTTAAACAATACCCAAATACATAATATTATATGATTAATGACTCAGGATGTTAGACTTGTGGGTTACAATGTGTGTTAAAATAGTTATATTCAACTATTATTTACTTGAATTATAATGAAGAACTCTCAAATGGGTTATAATTATAATAGCTCATTATTTTATAGTAAATTTATTTGAAGATTATTTAGAAAATTTTTTTAGTTTAAAAGACTCTTTCATGTTAAATATTATTATATAATTTTTGTTGCGTTCTGGTTCCACGGGGACCGAGAGTGCAGAGGTGCGTCCAATCGGATGCGTGGTTCCCAGGCAACACGAGTATTTGAGGTGTTGGACACGAGATGAAGATTGAGACCGGATTTTTTACGTGGAAAACCTCCTCTTGAATGGGGAGGAAAAATTACGAGGCGCAGGGCCTGAAAATTGCTTCACTATTTGGGTTGAAGGCTTTACAAAGTACAGTTGTGAGGGTTAATCCCTTCCCTATTGAAAAAGCACGTTTCGTGCTCGTGTTTCCCGTTTCATGCGTATAGCGGAAGCAATTAAATTAATTAAATTAAATATCCGATACGTAAAGGATATTTAACTCTAGATGTAATGAAGCTAGCAATCATACACAATATATAAATAATAATGAACAAGCAATATAGATTAAGCCAAGCATAAACAATAGTAAAAGATCCGATTTTGGTGACGAAGTGAAAACTCGATACCCACGGTATCGAAAAAACACCGGGCTTCAACGGCCAGAAGCAATGCACTATGAAAATCAACTTACAGCCGGTGGTAACGACGCGCTAACCTAGCTAACTTACTCCCGACACGTGATCCCTACCAAGGAACTCCTTGGATTTGCCCTGGCACGGAACCGACACCTTCCGGTCTTCAAGCCACTCTTCCCTCTCGTGCCACTTGAATTGCCAATCACGAACGGATCTCCTTCTTCACGAACGGATCTCCAACAATGGTAGAAGACAAGGTTTTAATGGCTAAAGAAGATGAGTGAGAAAACTATTTAGAACTTGTAGAACAATGTTGTAGAGATTAGTTTTCTCAAGAGAAGAAACAATAATCTTGAAGCATGAAGGCTTTCTTCTCAAATGGAGGCTCAAAATAATCTGACAGAGAGCATATGGCGTCCTTAGGGTTTCAAAAATATAAGCCAATATTTATAGAGGAGCCAAAAATCGCGTTTGAAATGCGCGTTGGGCTGCCGCTCGAGCGGGCTCGGCCTGCTGCGAGTAGCGGGGGTCAGCCTTGGGCGAGCGGCCGTGGTTTCGTGAAACCCCGCGGGCACTCGAGCCGGGATCGAGTACGCAGCCGAGCGGCCCCCATTCCGGATTTATTTCGAGCGGCCAGCGAGCATGTATCAGCGGCCCCCGTTCTCGGTTTTTAGGCTCGAGGCACAGCAGCACGCATCAAGCAGCCCCATTCGGGATTATGTGCTCGAGCGGCAAGCGGGCACGAGCGGGCGGTCCTTGGGCCGGTGCTTGAGCGCATGGAGGCGTCTTAGAATGAATTTTAATGAATTTTAAATTGACAACCCACAACCCGACATCAATAAAATAATACATATGGTCACGGAATATGCCCGATTAGACAAATGTCTCTAACAATCTCCCCTTTGGCAATTCCGTGACAAAACTCATAAAATAAATAAATACAAGAGAATCACGGGTTCGGACACCACCGAGATAAAACCCGTACATGAAAACCTACGCCTAGTGATACAAAAAAAATAAAATAATGTAAATAGCTAAACGAGAGGCTGTTTAGGCGTGTAAATCAAAGCCCGAAGTCTGCGAGGATTGTGTGCCAATAGCTCTGGACAAGCAGGTTAGTACCAACAAGACAAAGTATAATAACACTTTAACAGCATGCATGGTACATAAGCATGAGAGCATACAATAAAGCAACATACAACAATCCTCCCCCTCACAAAAATAAACAGTACTCCCCCTCAAATAATAATGACTTGAATTAATATGTAAATAACAAGAACAACCCCTAAGCTCCCCTTATCAAAAATAATCAAGAACCCCTAAGCTCCCCCTATCAAAAATAATCAAGTCTCCCCCTTTTTGTCACGAATGGCCAAGGGGTCATGTAGCTCACTCTTCTTAACCCAAACATGTCTCCCCGATGCTACTTTTTGATTTAACATTTTAACTTGGTCATTCAACTGCAAAATGTGATCAACAAGTTGATTCATGTTTAGCCCTTTTCGTTGGTTGTACCAATGATTTACAGTGTAGCATTGAGGGCGAATGTGGCCAACTTTTCCACAAGCATGATGTGGTAGGCACAAATTTATGGGTGGAAGAATTGTTCATAGCCTTGTGATAACCTCGATTAGATGAGTCAAATATGTTATTCACACGTTGAGGCACGGCCTTGATGACTTTGGGTGTGTGGGCATGATTATGTGAAATTTTCTTGGCAGGAATAAACACAGTTTTAGGTTTCATATTAGTTTGTACAATGTTCGCAACATACCCCAAACCCCCGTTTATTTTCCACCAATTTTTCCAACCCCGAGCATATGATCTAACTTTGTAGACCCATTTATGAATTGTTTCAAATCTTTTGGGAGGCCTCAGATCAGATTCTAAAGTTGTTATTTGTTTAGTACATGAGACTTTCGGATTCTCAATTTCTTGAGTTTTAGAATCTAATTCGGATTGAAGAGCTAATATTTCTTGTTCCCGGCTCAATGACCCTACCGTTTAGGTTTTATTTTGTTTCTTTGCTTTCAAGCATTCCCTAAACATTTATCGTAAGCTTCTTGAAGGCCATCAAATTCAGCTTGACTCGGCCTCGAGTCATCGTTGATCAATATTATCAACCGATTTCCACACATGGAGGTCATAAATGCCATGTTTGACCGCCCATTTTCGAGAACAATTTTCACCATCTTCTTCTTCGCCATCGCTAAGGGTCACATTAGCTTTGAAGGATTAGCCTTGTTGGCGTTTATAGTTTGGGCATTCAGCCCGATAGTGGCCAAAGCCTTTACACTCATGACATTGGACGCCTTGGGTAGATTTCGATTTGGAGTCTTTACTCTCGGGCGGTCCTTCTTCTCAAATTGATGTGATCGTTTTAAGTCCACATCCAATTTTTTCTGATGACGAGTTATTTTCTTTAAGAATTTTTTTAAAATTCTTAACAAATAGTGCAAAATCATCATCGCTACATGATTCGTCATTGGAATCGATTTCGCTCTTCTCTACTTGATTTTAAGGCAATTGATTTTTGTTTCTTTGATTGAGGCAATGTGAGCTCATAAGTTTGTAGTGATCCTACAAGTTCTTCAATCTTCATTTTATCAAGGTCTTTGCTTTCTTCAATAGCCGTGACCTTAGGTCCTAAATCGTTCGGGAAGAGATCTAAGAACTTTTCTAACAATTTTATTCTCACCAATTGCCCTAAAATTAAATGTGGAGTTCACAATATCATTTAATTTTGCATAGAACTCATCAAAGGTTTCATCATCTTGCATTTTTAGTTCTTCGAATCTAGTGGTGAGCATTTGTAGTTTTGAATTTTCACTAGTTTCGTTCCTTCATGGTGGTTTCTAAAATATCCCACGCATCTTTAGAAATCTCACACATTGAGATTCGTTTAAACTCATCGGGAGATACAGCCATAAAAATAGCATGTAACCCCTTCTTATTCCAGCTCTGCAAGCATCAAGTTCTTCTTTTGACCACAAAGAAAGAGCTTTTAGCTCATCACCACTTTTAGGTGAGTCCACCCAATTTGGGTACTGCCCATACACGCTCATCCATTGATTTAAGGAAGGCTCTCATCCCACCTTCCAATAAGCATAGTTACTCCCATCAAAGAAGGGGAGAACGGAGAGATCCACTAGTATACATCTAGATCGGGGGTCGGATCGCAAGTCTCGATACCAATTGAAAAGAACGCTTTTTGCTCACGTGTTTCGGTATAGCTAAGCAATTAAATTAATTAAATTAAATATCCATACACGTGAGATATTTAACTCTAGATAAACGAAGCTAGCAATCATACACAATATATAAATAATAATGAACAAGCAATATAGATTAAGCCAAGCATAAACAATAGTAAAAAGATCCGATTTTTGGTGAAAGTGGCTTCGATACCAAATTAAATCGAGAAAAACACTCCGGCTTCCAACGGCTAGCAAGCAATGCACTATGAAAATTAAATTAAATATAGATTAAGTAAGCGCTAACAATAGTAAAAGATCACTTACTTTGCCATATCGTGATACCTACCAAGAAACTCCTTGGATTTGCCAATGAACTGGACAAGCAATGCCTTCCGAAAATCAACTGTTTCTTCCTCTCGCGCCACTTGGAATTTGGTTATCAGAACGATCTCCTTCTTCACGAACTCCTTGGATCTCCAAACAATGGTAGAAGACAAGGTTTTAATGGCTAAAGAAGAAGATGAGTCGAGAAAACTATTTAGAACTTGTAAATGTCAACGGATCTAGTTTTCTCAAGAGAAGATCTCCAACAATGGTAGAAGACAAGGTTTTACATTGATGGCATGAAGATGAGTAGAAAACTTCCTCAAACTTGAGGCTCAAATAATAAATAACAAGAATTAGTTTTCTCAAAAATAATCAGAGCTCCCCTGAAAAATAATCTCTCCCCCTTTTTGAAGCATGAAGGCTTTCTTCTCAAAATATGTCTCCCGAAGCTACAAACATAACTTATAGGAGCCAAAAATCCCGGGTTGAAATGTAAGGTTATTTATAGCGGCTAAAGAATTGTTCGATGAGTGATTAGATGAGTCAAATATTTAAGGGCTTGCCTTGATGACTTTGGGTGTGTGAAGTTTTATGTGAAATTTTCTTATGAGAATAAACCTGATTTTGGGCATATTAGTTTGTACAATGTTAGCTACCTGAGATCGGCCACGCGGTAGACATTTATGAATTGTTTCAAATCTTTTCGGGAGGCCTCAAGATCGAGGTTCTAAGTTGATTTTTGTTAGTATGGGCTTTGAGCTCAATTTCTTGAGTTTTAGAATCACTTGTAATATTTCTTGTTCCATTTCACCCTCTTGTTTAGGGTTTTATTTTGTTTCCCCATTCGGGTTTATGCCAAGCTCGAGCCATCAAATTGCGCCCTCGAGCATGTTGATCAATATTATCTGAATTTCCACACCATAAATATGTGCGGAACAATTTTCACGATTATGTGCTCGGCGGCAAGCGCACGGTGCGAGCGGGCGGCATCCTTGGACGGTGCTTGGCGCATTGAGCGGTAATTTGATTGAGGGCGGTCCTTCTTCTCAAATTGATGTGATCGATAATGAATTTTAATGAATTTTAAATAGACAACCCACAACTCTCGACATCAATAAAATAATACATATGGTCACAATTCATTTTATGCCAATTAGACAAATGTCTCTAACACTAGAAAACTCTCAGGAATTGATGGCCCCTAAATTAAATGTGGAGTTCACAATTTTTTCTTTTCTCTTTCTTCGTCTAGTGGAGAGCATTTGTAGTTTGGAAATTTTCCTGGAGAGGTGGTTTCTAAAATATCCGCTCTTGTGAGAGTTTAAACTCAGGGAGAGAGGGTCTGAATGCTGTGGAAAATGGGTTCTTCTCTTTATGTGTGTCTCATCCCTTTTGAGAGGCTTTTCCATCCATTTATAGTTAAAATGGGACGGAGGGTGGAGAGGCAGACGGGACGTGGTGCCCGATCTCAATTGAAAGATCTTGGTGCTCACGTGTGTTAAAGTGGACGGCCACGTAAAGGATATTTAACTCTAGATATAATGACGTAGCAATCCGAATATATAAATAATAATGAACTTGATTTGACTAGACGTGGTGGCAGTGAAAACTGTTGAGGCTTCAGGGCGATCAATACTATGAAAATCAACTTAGTTTTTTGTGCGAACCTATGCTTACTCCCGGAAGCCAAGATCCTACCAAAGGAACTCCTTGGACCTGACAGCGGCATTCCCGGCCCGTGAGCCAATCACAGGCGGATCTCCTTCTTCAGGATCCAACAATGGTTGTGATGTTCTATTGAGTTTGTGGACAATGTTGCGAGAGCGTGAGATGAAGCGGCTCTTGGAGGCTCTTCGTGAGGAAAGAGTCCGAGATGTGTCTCTTGGAGGCCGCTCGGACGAGTTCGAGTGTCTTGGCCATGAAGACCGCTCGTTGGGCTCGGCCCTTGGGCTTACTTTTTCCATTATTATTATAGGTCAACTTAAATTTATTAAAATAAAAATTTTTAAATAATAAATTTAAACAATACCCAAATACATAATATTATATGATTAATGACTCGGGATGTTAGACTTGTAGGTTACAATGTGTGTTAAGATAGTTGTATTCAACCATTATTTACTTGAATTATGATGAAGAATTCTCAAATATGTTATAATTATAATCGCTCACTATTTTACGGTAAATTTATTTAAAAATTATTTAGAGATTTTTCTTTTAGTTTAAAAGAGTCTTTCTTATTAAATATAATTATATAATTTTGTATATTTGATTATATATATTTAATATATTGGAAGGTCAAAAATTCTATACATATCATTATATTCATCATCCCGTTCGATTGGCAACTCATACATATTATAAGATTGTATTTTCATTGCAATATGACAATCTTTATTAAGGTAATCAATGGCGTAAAAAGCTTGTGACACTTGATTGGATAAAACAAAGGGTTTTTAAAAAACTGTTGGCAATTAATACTTGTAAACCCTTACTCATCTACTTTAATTCCTTTACCACTATGATATATATCAAACCATTTATAATGAAACAACGTCACCTATTTTCCATTGAGATATTAAAATGTAATAATCTAATTAGAACTCTATAATAATCTATAAATTCAGTATATTTATAGATTATTATAGTTTGTGACACAACAAATATATCTAAATATTTAGCAAAACCAATTCAGTAGATTTTGCTAATTTGACCTGGGATTGGATCGGTTCATGGTACTACTAGAACCATCAAATTGTAAGGGTAAAATATTACCTTCGTTAAATTTTTTTTAATAATAATAGTATTCAATTTTTCATTGTTAAAAATTTATCAATATTATTATTAGCAACAATGTCATTTTTCCGTCATGCTCTATGTAGTAATGCTAGCTAGCATAACGCATGAATCTTAACCAATGGTTAAGGATTATCTGCAGGTCACTTGCATGCCTGTCACATTGAAAAGCGGCGCCTTCCACTTTTGGAGAAGCGATCACTGGGCAGAAGATGATTGAACATCCCTGTAGTGGCAGTTGAAAATCACATAATAGTTGTATCAATTCTCTGGCCTCCGATCCAAAATTTAATATTTCGACGGCAGCTCTTTTGCTATCCATCCTTAGATATGAGAGACATTCCCAAGTTGAACAACGCGTCGTGGGATGGGGGCCAATAGATTAGGGGGAAGAAAAGAAACAGAAAGAAAAGGAGGAAACTCGTGGAGTGATGACAAATCCACGAAGCCATATTTGCATTGGATCTTTAATTTTTCAGAGTCAAAAGTGGACGTTAGCTTTGCCACTTCAAATTGAAGGCATGGAAGAAAAAGTGAAAATGTGAAGCGCCAACCCCTCCACCTTCTTCACAGAAAGGCAAAGGAGATGAGTGGAGATGAAGATATGATCAAAGCTTCCATAAAAATATTTATGTAATGGGAGTTGACAAGGGATGGGCCACTTGCATGAGGAATAAGCCAACTGTAATTCACACGCTGATCACCTACTTTATGACAAATGAGAAATGGGTCAAGTTAAATGTTTTGAAAAATTTACATGCGACAACATCCGCATTCTATTTAATGATCAAACTGCCTAAACTTGTAATAATCAAACAAGAGTATGAACAGACAGCATTTCACAAGATATATATATATATATATATATATATATAGTTTACAACCTGCAGTTTATTCTAACATAGATAGATAATCAATTTGGTATTGTTCTAATCTTCATTGAGATGACGTAATAAAACCACTTTAAACACCGGCAGTAAGATTGTGATGCTCGAAAAGGGTAAGATGGATCCATAGGAAACATGAAGTATTAAGTAGTGAAAAAGGACTTTTTGTCTTAAATTGTACAATCAAATTTTGACCCTGATAAAAATAACAAAAGTAGTAAAAAGTAAATATCTAATACACGTAAAGAATATTTATTTTTAGATGTTAGAGATAAGGACAAGTATGCAAAATATAACCGAGCATAAATAATTGTAAAAAGATACGATTTTTGGTGACGAAGGGAAAACTCGATACCTACGGTAGTCAAGAAAAACCCTCCGAGTTTCAACGGTCAGGGAAGCAATGTACTATGAAAATCAATTTACAGACCGGGTGATAACGACGCACTAACCTAACCGACTTACTCCCGTCTCGTGATCCATACTAAGGAAATCCTTGGATTTGCCTGCGGCAACGGAACCGAATATCTTCCGGTCTTCACGTCAATCTTCCCTCTTGAGCCACTTGAATTACAGAACACGCTCGAATCTCCTTCTTCAATGCACCGACATCTCCAGCGACGGTAGAAGGAAGTGTTTAAATGGTTAAGAGAAAGTGAAGAGAAAACTTCTTAGAACATTAAGCTCAATCTCGTAACTTTTTGGTTTTCTCAAGATAAGCAATATCAATGAAGTATAAACAACTTTCTTCTCAAGTGGGGCACGAAAGTAATTTGTCAAGAGTCCTAGGGTTCAAAAAATATAAGCCAAGTATTTATAGAGGGCTCAAGAATCACATTTAAAAACTTACCCGTTGCCAACGCGCTCGAGCGTTCGAGCGCGAGGAGGCGCCCAGCGAGCCGGATCCATTATGGAATTTGAGCTCGAGCGCGGGGGAGGCGCACAGCGAGCGGGATTCATTCTATTTTTTCGGGTTGAGCGGGTAGCGAGTGCACGGAGGGCGCGGAAGCTTTGGACGGGCTCGAGCGACTGAAGGGCGAAAATGACCAATACATTAATACATAAGGTCACGAAATATGCTAATTAGAAACATGACTCTAACAAGTAGCAGAAAAGAAAATTCAAAAAACAAATCTTGAGATGGAGTTCAAGGGGTGAGTGGTAGAAGCTGGCACTTGCGGTGCTGGCACGAGGTGCCGCTGATTGATGCAGATTGTTCATGGAAGCAGCATGTTAACTGGTGGTCAAGGGAGTGCAGGTTTCCTGACGTGCATAAAAGAAGTTGTGAGGCTAGGGTTTCAATTCACATTCCAGAAAGAGAAGTGGAAAAAGAGAGAAGCCAAGAAAGAGGAAAAAGATGTGACGGTAGAAAGTTTGGATAATGTTTTTTATTCCTCTTTCATCCATTATTTGGTATGTTCCTTTAGACTTTGTATAATGCACTTCTATGGGTTGAGTTTTCTCTTTCTTGCATAAATCTTGAAAGTTTTACTAGTATAGTGATTAATAAGACTTTATTATTATCAGATGATTTATCCAAAATATGTGTTGTAATAGACTGATTTCACATAACTCAAATTAGTTAAATTTGTTAAACATAAAGGTATCATAATTTTTTATCTTAGAAGTTATTCACATAAAATTTATTTATGTTATATATATATGTAGATATTTACTCTATTTTCGGCCTCCTATTAGGATTGTGCACAAGGGGAATAAGTTGGTCGAGATTTCACCGTAGTGACCTATGTGCCTGTACCCCAAACAAAAGTCTCGAGGAACAGAAGCAAAATGCATGTCATCTAGTTTTTACACAACTACCATGCTCAAAAGTTGAGTAAAAATGCACAATCCAAATCCAAGGAGGAAGCATATTGTAGTGGGTGTTGATGTCAGAAATATAAATGTGTCCAATTCAACAAATTTTTAGCTTAGGGCTTATAGTGCCTTGAGGAATGGTTATTTTGGTTATCACAGTCTTGTCTTGGAAAATTTTTAGTTGAAAGAGGTATATGATATCTCAACTTACCTTAAGGTATATGATGTCTCAACTTATCTAATATATATTATTCTATAAAATTATTTTATAAGAACTTTTTTTCTACCCTGGGAGCTCTCTTTGAAGAGAAGGGAAGAGGTTGATGTTGGGATTCGATACCCAAATACACCTATCCGGGTACAGCGAAACAAACTCGAACTCTCGATCAACTGTCAACCATCAAATTTATGAGTATAAGAAATAAATATTACACAACGGGCTTTAATGTGAAAAATCCTTCTCAATCAAAGAAAAAATCATGGGACAAATCCTGAACAAATTCATTATAAATTGTGCCGGTTATAAGAACCTCCTTCGAAATCTCTTTACTCCTAACTTGATTAAAAAATGGTTGAATATAACCCCCTCTCTACATACCTGACAACCAACAATAAAAATACAATTAGAAAAGAGCAACCAAAATGAAAATGCGTTTCTAGAATCACCTTCAGAATGGCCTACTTGATCTTGATGAATAACGAAACTCCAATCAAACATCGACTAGATGCCGAATCTCTTCATCTTTTCTCTTCTTGTCTTCTCTCTCTATGTACAGCGCCTTTGTGGAGAAAGATTTTAGAAAATTTAATCCTAAAATGTGTGAGCTGTGTTTTTATCCTTCGGGCCGCGCTCAAGTGCCCAACGAATGCAACTCGAGCGCAATGCTTTTAGATTTGGCGCTTGAGCGTCTATCGAGCATTCATTAAACCCCCATGTTCTAAAAACCACGCTTTAGTGGAGCCTTAGGTACTCATCAAATGCCCACCTTTCGAAAACTGTGCCTCAGTGACACCTTGGGTGTGATGCTATCTCCTGGCCCTTTACCATGCGTGCAAAGAGCACGGAAAACTCCGATCCTCACACAAGTCTCAAGCAAACTTTTAATTACTTTTTGTTTATTGAGTTACTCATAATAAAATTATTCAAAAAACCCAATAGTTGCCTATTCACAACAAATACGTCATCTATTGACTCAACAAAGATGAGATCATCTATCCCTAATATGGACCCCCAACTAAGAAGTGGCCATGACATTTACTAGCAACATAAATTCTCATAAACAATATCAATATAATGCGTGAATACCATGCACTACTGAAGGTATTGGCACGTTTGGACTTGTGGTGCCTCAAGAAAGGATTGCTTTGCCTGCACAATTTTCTCTTAAAAGAGTCCTCATTGTTAAAGATGTAAGTCATCTTAAATTAATCAAAATTAAAAAGTATTCTTTGTGCTAATGAGATACACTCAAGTTTCGACCTTGATAAATATAGCGAAAGTAGTATATAATAAATATCAAATACACGTAAAGGATATTTAATACTAGATACCAATGATACTAACAATCATGCACAGTAAAAAAACGTAAGCAGTAATATAAAGACACGATTTTTTGTGACGAAGGAAAAACTCGATACCACGGTAATCAAGAAAAATCCTCCTGGCTTCAACGGTAAGGGAAGTAATGCATTATGAAAATCAACTTACAGATCGGATG
Source organism: Nepenthes gracilis (assembly GCA_033239525.1). Lineage (NCBI taxonomy): Eukaryota > Viridiplantae > Streptophyta > Magnoliopsida > Caryophyllales > Nepenthaceae > Nepenthes > Nepenthes gracilis. The sequence goes on along the minus strand of BSYO01000002.1, from coordinate 29,503,195 downwards.
ATAACGACGTGCTAACCTAGTCAACTTATTTTCCTCTTGTGATCCCTACCATGAACTCCTTAGATTTGCTTGCGGCAACGGAACCGGACACCTTCCGATTTTCACGTCAATCTTCCCTCTCGAACCACTTGAATTGCCAACACGATCGGATCTCCTTCTTCAACGCACCGACGTCTCCAACGAATGTAGAAGGATGTGTTTAAATGGTTAAGAAAAAGTGAAGAGAAAAATTTCTTAGAACATGAAGATCAATCTCGTAGCTTTTGGTTTTCTCAATAGAAGTAATATCAATGAAACATGAGCAACTTTCTTCTCAAAATGGGGCATGAAAATAGTTTGTCAAGAATCCTAGGTTTCAAAAATATAAGCCAAGTATTTATAGAGGGCTCAAAAATCGTATTTAAAAATTTGCCCATTGCCTTGAGCACGCGGCGGGCGCACGGAGGATTTCCAGAGAAACCCTACGTGCGCTCGAGAGCGGGGCGGTGCACAGCGAGCGGGGATCATTATGGATTTTGGGCTCGAGCGGGTAGCGAGCGCACAGCGAGCGGGAACCATTCTGGATTTCGTGCTTAAGCGCAGGGGAGGCGCACAGCGAGCGGGGTTCATTCTGTTTTTTCGGGTCGAGCGGGTAGCGAGCGCACGGAGGGCTCGGAGGCGTTGGACGTGCTCGAGCGACTTGAGGACGGAAAGGACCGATATACTAATATATAAGGTCACGAAATATACCAATTAAAAACATGACTCTAACAAAAATATTACCCGTAGAATCCTTATACTTGGGATTTTGTTCTCTATGGAGGCCTTTGTTGATAGAGGTCTGGCGATGACCATTTTTATAAGATACCGATCTCATTTTGGCTCAATTGCTAAGTATCAAGCAATCCTTTTGTAACATCAATATGAATTCTCATAGATGTACTATAATTTAGGTCAATTGTGTAATTTTCTACTTTGGGCTACAATTGTTAAAGGAAGTTGTGCTTTTACCCAACAATGTTATCTCAAGAGGCACCTTCTTTGTGATCAATATATACATTTTAATTTGTCAAAAGTATTTAGTACTGTTATGGGGTCTTTTATAGTTCTCCCATTATTAAGTTACGTTATTATTCAAGAGCCAAAAATAATTAATAAAAAAATAATAAATTTTATTTTATGTTTAATTGATTTGTTCTTATTTTCATCCTTTATTTTTTTTATATAAATTTAATCTGAATTTTTGAAATGATAATGGAGCCAAATTAATGAAAGAACTTTAATAGGTCTGTGCTATGAGGTCCTCATTGGGAAAGGATGCAGAGCCGCATTGCTTACATATTTAAAAAATTAAGATAATTAATTTAATATAAATTATTTAAATTATCAAAATAAATATCAAAACTGTTATAAATATCTTTTTTTTTAAAAAAAATATTCGAAATAATAGTACACTTTTTTTTTCCGGTAATTAAAATAACAACACACTAACAGCTCCCAAATAAATGAAGTGAGGTTTCATGGCCAACATTTCTTCCCGCCGAATTGTGGACTTTCGAAGTGCCATCCCCACCCGTCGGTTCCCCCTCTCTCTCTCCTGCAATTCTAATATATGCCGATTCTCCCGGGAAGTGTTTAACCACCGGTATCACAGCTTAGCCTGTCGCCTTGTAAATCATACCTTTCCGTTCATCTCCGTCACTCTCTTCGGCCATTTGTTCGATTATTTCTTCCATTATGTCTCTCTCTCTTCTCTGTTGCCTTCTCGGCAGATTTGATTCCTTAACGTATTGATTGGTCAGTCTTGTCCCATTATAGGTTTTTTCTTATAATAATGTTGCTTCCTAATTTTCGCCGGATTCCCTTTTCTCGGTTTTTCCTCGTCCGGCTATTGTTGTCTTTGGAATGTTATCTGCAAATTTACAGCATCTAAAGCACTAATGACGGAGTTATCTCTTTACTTCTTTGTTCGTCTCTTTTTTCTGTAAGGTTCTTGTTACTTTGCCCAAATTTATCCGGGTTATGAGGTTTTCAATATATTAACAACGATCAATTTGAATTCTTGGCTTTTGGGTAAAACACATTACACGCGTAGCCAAAGCCATCCATTTTCTCTAATTTGTCGTCGTTTAAAGTCAATGGCGACCTTGTTATTTGTTCATAGAGACGTTCTCTTTCTCTCTTTTTAATATTCCCCTGAATTTTGGATATACTTATTGAGTTTGATGAGCGATTAGAGGTCCCTGGAATGAAATTTAACTGGAGAAGTCTCCTTTTTTTCTTTTCACTTTTGAATAGCATCGTTGATGTAATCTATTGCTCGGATGTGATAGGAAGTCAGGAAAGGGAAAAGTTTGAAAGATGACCGGCCAAGGATAGGAAGCACGAGAAGAGACGTTTGCCCATTAATTTGCAGGATGGGGAGGGTTAAACTAAATATAAAGAGGTTAGAGAAGAGTAGCAGCCGTCAAATAACGTATTCAAAAAGGCGAAATGGAATGCTGAAGAAAGCCAGGGAATTAGCCGTTTTGTGTGATATAGACCTTATTCTGCTTATGTTCTCTCCAGCTGGGAAGCCTACACTCTGCCTTGGCGACCGCAGGTACATTGAATTGACATCCAGTATAGCGAACTATGTCTTTTAGGCATGAGAAGCTGCATGAGACATCATCAATTGTGGATTCTATTACGATTGAGATCAAAACAGATGCTTTCAGCTTGACATATTCAGTAACTGAGGAGAAAGATTTAACTCTCCATGAATTGCTGTTGTACGTTGGAAAGAGAAATTCATTTTAAGTAGTCATTATAAAAATTTAGATCAGATATGGGCTGCTGAATGATATTTGGGAATCGTTTGTCATGGTAGAATTAATTAAATTAAGAAACTGAAATGGACGCAACTTTTTCAGTTACTGAAAGATTAACCCGACCATTGTGACATGGATTCCAAGCACTGAAAGTTACATCATTTTGCTTTGTATTGAGGTGTTCCCCTCCCCCCCGCCCCCACTGACGTACAATTTGGAGGCAGAAATCTGCGGTCTGGGACTCCTAAATGAAACTGTAGCTACAAATGCATTTTCTAATACACCGTATAGAGCGTTAACCCTAATGTATTGCCACTGAACGACGCACTTAATGGTTATAGCGCATCAATCTGTGCAATTTCCCCATAAAAAATGTTTCTGTTTAACTGGATAGCTGCTGCAAGTTTGCAACATTCACCCCCAAATATGACCTCTGAGAACTGATGATTGTATTTGTCTTCCTGTTGACGGCCCTATGTATTTGGAGTTGGAAATGAATTGTGTATACACCATAAAGGATCTTCTGGCTCTTAATTTAAGATAAAAATGGAACTAAGGAGAAGTTTAAGAAAGGAAAATTTTGATGGAAGTATTTTTTCCCCTAAAATCTCACTCCGTGAAAATTCTGATCTGCTGTTTCTCTCTGCTGCTTCAGCAACCTTGAACAGATTATTGTGAAGTTTGCTCAATTACCTGCACATGAGAGGGCAAAGAGGTGAGAAAAAATTTGTTAAAATAAGTATTTTGGCTTACATGCATGTTTAGATATGAATGACTTGACCACTGAATATTTTGATTTTGATTGCAACAGGAAACTGGAGGTCCTTGAAGTAAGTGTTCTCCAAACAATCTTTACCAGTTCCTATATGATATATTCAGATGTCTTTTGTTTTGTGAGGAAAATAATCTTTCCCCTCTCTTGTCAATTGATGATCAAAATCCTATTTGTTGTCGCCCTCATCAAAGTATTTTGATTGTGTCTTTCGAGAATAGGCACTTAAGAAAACTTTCAAGAAGTTGGAACACGAAGTAAAGATAGAGGATTTTTTTGGTACAAGGTATGCAGCTATCAAGTTTTTGTAACTTATCCAACAAGGACTTCAGGAAATAGCTGATTTGCCCTTTTCTTTTATTGTGCAGCTCTCAAACAGTTGAGGTATACTACTTACAGGCGGTATAATTACTTGTAACATCTGAAGTCATTTCTTTGTGCTTAAGTATTTCCATGGAATTTTGGACAGGAATTGAGTGACCAAGTGAGGCTATTGCAAACTCAACTGGCTGAAGTATATAAGCGACTCAGGTACAACTTCTGAATTTTCTTCTTTTCAAATATTACCTTCTTTCTATCTCTTGGGAATCAGGAGTCTAGCATACAGGCTATGCTTTAAAGCATTTCTGCAATTTTTTCAGACATGAGTTGCCCTATTTCATAACTTCAATTTTCTGTTTCGAGCTTTAACAGCTCTGGTCAACATCTATCTTGTCATCTCTATTAACCAGTACATTTCTAGTGTTCGGGTACCGAAACTATTGCAAAATTCAGCAATGCTTACAAATTTTAATCTCGATGTTGCACTTTTCATTGGTCAGAGTCAATTATTTCCCTGTCAAATGTATGTCTAGCCGGTTTTATTTGGGCACCTTCAATATTGTGCACTTTCTTAAGCCTACCAACACATAATGATCATGTTGACAGTGCTTTGTTCCCCATTCTTGTAGGGTGGAGATATACACATCAGTGACGGTGATTTTAGGATAACAAACTTACCTTGATTTTTTAGCTTGCCATTGGGACTCTGTGTTTAGATAAATCAGACATGTTCCTTCCAGGACCTAACAAAATTGTTTATTTTATTTATCATCTTTTATATAAATCTCAAACAATAAGCCTTGGTAATAGTAATGTTTTTCTTACTGTGACTAAGCGGCGATTGGTTGAAAGCATGTAAACAACCTATTTACAATGGATGAGATATGGTTGCGTATATTTGACCGATACTAAACCGGCAATGCAAGAACCTCAAGTACTGGGCTACGCCAATTTTTATTGTAAACTTCACTATTGCAAGATTGGTATTTGAAGGGGCTGAAAATCTAATTAAATTTGAAAATATTGGTGCTAGCATTCAATATCTACGTCTTCTGACTATTGTCTATGTTAATATCTTTGTAAAACGCTTCTAATGAGGAATGCCGATCACTATCATCATGTGTTAATTCTATTGTTTCACTGTATTATTTATTGCAAACTAGTTGATTTTAGAATATATATTATTTGTGTAGGTTTATTAGGTATTATTTTATTGTTCTGATTTTATCATTTATAATTGATGGGGTTTGTCATCTAAATTCATACATAACCTGGCGCAGCGGAAAACCCAAACCCTCCTGTTGACTGTCAACCACCGATTTAGTAGGCACAATGAATAAAGAATGCACAATATTTTTAATGTAAAAAATCCTTATCAATCAAGGAAAAAATCATAAGATAAACTCCGAAAGCAAATCCACTATGTAAAATCGGTTACAAAAACCTCGAGAAAGAATATCAACAACACACCTGAGAAAGAATAAGAAAAACAATCTCAAGAGTAAGGAAACTCTCATTTCTTCTGTTTCCTCTGTTTTTCTTCTCTCATTCTTCTTACTAGTGGTGCTCTCCGCTCACTAATTTTACAAGTGTAACAGCAAACGGTGAACAGTGAGAGTTCCCTTCCACACTTTGCTCCGTTCCACTCTCCGTTCCTCTGCCGCTATCTTACCGCACCTTCTTCTGAAGCGTCTGGTGCGCTTTATAATGACTCCGGCTCCAAATCTCATTTGCTCATTTGGCCTGATCTTGCAGATGATTTGTCATACTAATTTTGTCATTTTTTGCACCTTCACCGGTTCTCGCGCTTTCCCAGACGGTGCGTACTCTGCAAGTCAACCTACTTTGCATAGATGGTGCATGCTCTATTCTGCACAGACAGCGCATACTTTACATGTCAGTTACCTGCTCTGTAAAACTTACCGGCTCTAGAAAGTCAACTGCTCCGCAAAGTCAGCTGCCAACTTTTTAGTCAAGCCGTCTTCGACCATCACCTAATGTCCTCGACCGTCACTAGTGTTTTTGGCCATCAGTTAGTGTCCTCAGCCATCACCTAGTGTCCTTGGCCATCATTAGTGTCTTTGGTCATCACAACTTGCTATCCGGCCGGCCGACCTCTTGCTTCCCTATCAGTTGACCCCATCTCAGCTTAGCTGGCTGACCTCCCTCGCTGGCTTCTTGCTGGACGGCCGCCCTTCATGCTGTCCGGCTGACCAACTTTCTTTTTTCCGGCCGGTCGGCCCAAGAGCAATATTATTGCTGCTCCTTTGGTCGTTTGTCGTGCGTACGAACACTCTAAATTTTTACTTTGAGATTTGCCTATTTCTGCAAATGGTCACTCCAACATTTACCCACTCCAGCAACTAGGTCTCTCCGACATTTGTCCACTCCGGCAAATCAGCCTCTCCAACATTTGCCCACTCAGGTAAATCGGCCTCTCTGGACATTTGCTGCAGCCAGTCTACAACACTCCGAATTTCTCACAAGCCTTGTACAATCTTTCGATGACGCATCCATTTGTTGAGTTACCTATGAGGGAGTGACCAAACCCAAAAATAATTAGAAAATTAGTTTGCTAGAAGAACTAGGAGACCTTTACTAATTTTTTGCTTTCCAAACCATTTTAGCTTTCAAACAAGCCACCGATGTACCATTTCATTAGGTGGTGGTCATGTAGTCATTTTCAGAACGTGTGTTTAGCTCTTGATTAGGGATGTTACCCACGATAGTCATATGTTTAGACTTTAAAAGTATTACCTTGTGAGATTGGAGTCATCTACCTGTTGAAACTCCATTCATTGGGGTGTTGTGTGTCTCCTTGTATTCATTTATGTGAACATATTGATTATTGTCATCACCTAATTTGATGGCATTTGCCTTTTTCAGCTATTGGAATAATCCGGAAAAAATTGACAGTGTGGAACATTTAAGTCAGATGGAAGACTCGGTTAGGGATTCCCTTAGTCGAATTCATCTCTATAAGGTATAAAATAATCTTATCTGCATTCTCTTTCCTTTTTCCCTTGTTCATTTCTTATTTTGTTGGTGTGTGGCTCCCTTGGGGACAGCTAGTTCTGCTGAGTGCTAATCTCCCAAAATTATAGGCAAGATAATGGATACTCATTGTCTCCCTGACACCTTAATTATGCCAGAGCTCAAAAACTCGCAAAGTATTTTTTTTCTTTCTGTTCTTGGGTTTGTGTTATTTGGGAAATCAAAGATGCCTACATGTGACAGCTACCTTAATTTTGACACTTGCCAGGAAAGTATTGAAAAGCATCAAATGATGTCCCTAGAGTGCGGTAGCCAGGTATTGAACTGTTCTGCAATGCAAATCGCTCTCTCTCTAGTTATGATGTGGGGGATTGAAATACTAATGAATAATCTTTTCTAGTTACAGAATAGGATGCATTTGCCTTTTGCAACGCGTAGTACACAAGATACTCAGTCCTTGTCAAGGCTTCTCAATAATGAGACTGAGGTCATCTTACCTGATGAGACAAGCTTCCTCCAGCAGAGGTGGGTGAACTCTTAAACCCGATGATCTCCTGTAACCATGAATTTGAGGCACGGGAGTAAATAACTGCTATAAGTATTTTTCTCTTTTCTACGAACCAGTTTTCCCATGTAAATGGTCACATATTAGTTGCTTTTTTCTGTTTAATTGAAATAGGCAGTGAGCTGCTGACTTTAGTATTTTCTGCTCTTCTAAAGATGAATCATACTCTTTTGGTCCAGGGATTGGATGTGCAATACAGATTTTCCTCTTCCTGGATATTGTGGATTCTATGGCACTGGGAAAGAAATAGAGATGGATGCTGCTGGACAAGTTGCCAATACAAGACAAGACTGCAATAGCTTGAATGAGCTAGCTGCAGCTTCAGGCTTGGGACTCCAAATTGGCGAGCAATATCCATACTTTCCATATGGCAGTCCAAATTGGCCCGATATGAAGGAAGTATTTCCTGAGACGGAGTTAAATTTTCAAGTACCTCCTATGGATTATCTGGTTAGTAGTAATTTTGAGTTGCCCAGATCTTGGAATGATAACTGGAATCAAGTATGGCTTCCTGCCTCTGGGCCTTGCACCGTTCCTACTTTTAGCGAGAACTCATACCCACAGGCACAGGTTAGTGTCTGCTTAATAGATGAGATTGCTTTCTGCTTTCTGCTTTCACATTCCACGTATTGTGAGATGAAATGACAAATAATGTCATCTTGTCTTGAGCATGCACGCTGCACTGTGGCCACTTTGTAGGTGAGTAGTTCCCAAATTGTTATTTCCATTTAATGAGTGAATATAAAATGCCATTGATCGAACTACTATATAAATACATGAGGAACAGATGCCTTTAAATACTTTTTCTTTACTACAAACCTATGTTTGAGCCACAGATGAATTTTCAGATCTATTACCTTGCAATTGTTTACCTTTCCAATGATTGATTATGCCAATCCATTTTACTGCTGCATCCCATTGCCTCACCCTTCTGTTACAACTTGCAATCCTTCCATTGCAAAGTGAATTGCATATTGTTGGCGAACAGCGGGCGGCCTACAGACCAGTCTTCTAGAACAATTCTTCTGTTGGCCGGAATGGACAGCCAACTAATAAAACACACAAGCACCGTGAAGTAGAGGTAAGAGAAGAGAAATGAACACCAAAATTTACGTGAAAAACCCTTCTAAAATAAGGAAAAAATTACGGGACACTAAATCCACAAAGAATCACTAAATATGAGAAAAATTACAGGAGACGAAAATAAGAATAGAACAAAAGTAAACAAAAGCTCTCACACTTGTTTTCACTCACAACTCTCTTTCTTTTCACTTTCACTCGTCTATTACACTCTTTCTTAACTTATTCGGTGTTTCTCCTTCTTCTTGTTTTCCCATATCGTATGCACTTCTCTATCTCAATATCACTACACATTCAAAGTGTATATATATATATATATATATATATACACGCCTCACCATAGCCCAACTTGGTGGTTGGTGCTTAATTTCCAAGGTCTGCTTGCATGCACACGTCCTGTCCTACAGCAGGCGGTGCATGCCTATTCCTGCAGACCGATCAGCCTTTGGAGTCCCGAGAATGACTTCTACCAACCATCCAAACGGGTAGATCAACTGTACACCTTTTGGATTTGACAGTCATTCAGATCTTCCAAATATAGCAGGTCAACCCTGTTGTCCGTCATTTTATATTGGCCGGTAAACCACACCATTGATCGGTCGAAGTAGTCCGTCCCGGCTTTTTCGACGACTCACAACTTATGACGGTCAACATATTGACCGGAAGTGTTGACCGTTCAGAAAATTTCGGTCAACTCTGTTGACCGAAATTCCTTCCTCTTGACATACACATGTTCCGTCCAAGTCCTAAGGACTTCCACACAGAAGTGATCCCCAAAAAACTTCCCCTCACGACCGTGAGGAAGTTAAGTCCATCATTTCGGCCAGCCTGCAGCATGCTTCATTCTTCCCTTTTGATAAAATCTTGGTCATCATATCTGCTCCGTTCTCTTCAGTGTCAACCTTTTCCAGTGACAGCAAACCAACTTCCAATACATCTCTCACCCAATGATATCACACATTAATGTGCTTTGATTTGGAATGGAGTGAGGAGTTCTTGTAGAGATGAATAACACTCTGACTGTTACAAAGTACTGTATACTTTTCTTGTCTGAGGCTCAATTCCTGAACGAACTTCTTTATCTATAACATATTCTTGTAAGCTTCCGTCACGGTAATATACTCAGTTTCAGTAGTGGAAAGAGCGACACACTTTTGTAACTTGGACTGCCAAGAGACTGCTCCTCCTGCGAATTTCACCAAGTATCCAGAAGTTGACTTGCGACTGTCGACGTCTTCAGCCATATCCGCATCCGAATAGCCCACCAACTGAGACTTGTCACTTTCAAGACACAAGCACCTCTTAGAAGTTCTTTGAATATATCTCATAATCCACTTTACTGCAGACCAGTGCTCCTTCCCTGGATTGGACAGAAACGGACCAATTGTGCCAACAACATGTGCTATGTCCGGCCTAGTGCAAACCAGGGAATACATGAGGCTTCCTACGGCTGAGGAGTAGGGAACGCCTGTCATGTATGTCTTCTTTTCATCCGAAAATGGACACTGGCGACTGCTCAACCAATGGTGATTTGCCAGTGGAGTGCTGACAGGTTTGGACTTTTCCATGTTGAGGCGTTGGAGCATCTTCTCAAAGTAATTTTCTTGAGACAACTATAGTCTCCCTGCCTCCCGGTCGCGAATGATTTTGACGCCAAAAATCTGCTTCGCCGGTCGGAGGTCTTTTATGGCAAAGGATTGGTCAAGTTGCTCCTTCAACTTCTTTATCCGAGTAGCATTCTGTCCAACGATCAACATGTCGTCCACGTACAGGAAAATAATAGCAAAATCATCTTCGAAAAATCTCTGTGTGAATACACAATGATCACAAGTAGTCCGCCGGTACCCTTGACTGACTATGATCAACTCGAACTACTTGTACCACTGTCTCGGAGCCTGTTTTAACCTATACAGACTTTTTCTTAGACGACAAATCAGTTTCTCCTTTCCTTTAGCCTTGAACCCTTCCGGCTGCTCCATATAGATTTTTTCTTCCGGTTCACCATGAAGAAAATCAGTCCGGACGTCCATCTGTTCCACTTCCAGATTCTGGGTGGTTGCCAATCCCAACACAACCCTTATGGAAGACATCTTCACTATAAGGGAAAAAATCTCATCAAAGTTAACTCCCTTTTGTTGATTGAAGGCTTTCACCACTAGCCGTGCTTTATATCTCGGCTGCATAGTGTCTACGGGCGTCTTCAGTCGAAAGACCCACTTGTTCTTTAAGGCTCTCTTCCACTTAGGAAGTTTGACTAAGTCGAATGTGTGATTTTTATGGAGAGAACACATCTCATCCTTCATGGCTTCCAGTCACTTCTCCTTATTTTCATCCTTCATAACCTCTTCATAAGTTTCAGGCTCTCCGGTATCAATGAGTATAACATACTCACTAGGTGACAGACGGACGGACGACCGTCTGTTTCGTGAGGATCGTCTGACAAGTAGATCCTCGGCCAGTTGAGAGATGACTTTATCCTGACCTTCATCAGAAGGTATTATTTTCTCTCCATTGTGATCGATCGCCTCAGGACCATTGTCCCCGTCTTGCAGAGATATCGGACAATCAACTTCGACACTTACTTTGTCCGTCCGCTCGCCATCACACTTGGCTTTTCTGACAATATCCTTGATTGTTTTTTCTCTAGTCAAGATGTTCTTCACCCTCTCCTATCAAAGGATGAAGTTGCCTTACCCATTAAACTGTTTTACACTGAATGGCAAGTTCTTTGAGGATGATGATACCATTCAGACGGAATTGTCAACCTCACTCTGATACCACTTGTTGGCGAACAGCGGGCGGCCTGCAAACCAGTCTTCTGGAACAATTCTTCTGTTGGCCGGAATGGACGGCCAACTAATAAAACACATAAGCACCGTGAAGTAGAGGCAATAGAAGAGAAATGAATATCAAATTTTACGTGAAAAACCCATCTGAAATAAGGAAAAAATTACGGGATACTAAATCCATAAAGAATCACTAAATATGAGAAAAATCACAGGAGGCGAAAATAACAATAGAGTAAAAGTAAACAAAAGCCCTCACACTTGTTTTCACTCACAGCTCTCTTTCTTTTCACTTTCACTCCTCTATTACACTATTTCTCAACTTATCCGGTGTCTTCTCCTTCTTCTTGTTCTCCTATATCGTATGCACTTCTCTATCTCAATATCACTACACATTCAAAGTGTGTGTATATATATATATATATATATATATACACGCCCCTCACCATAACCCAACTTGGTGGTTGGTGCTAAACTTCCAAGGTCTGCTTGCATGCGCACACCCTGTCCTGTAGCAGGCGGTGCATGCCTGCTCCTGCAGACCGATCAGCCTTTGGAGTCCCGAGAATGACTTCTACTAACCACTCAAAAGGGTAGGTCAACTGTATACTTTTTGGATTTGACAGTCATTCAGATCTTCCAAATACAACAGGTCAACCCTGTTGTCCATCGTTTCATATTGGTCAATTAACCATACAGTTGACCGGTCGAAGTAATCCGTCCCGCTTTTTCAGACGACTCACAACTTATGACGGTCAACATATTGACTGGAAGAGTTGACTGTTCAGAAAATTCCGATCAACAAAGTTGACCGGAATTCCTTCCTTGTAGCACACACGTGCTCCTTCTAAGTCCTAAAAATTTTCACACGGGAGTGATTCCCAACACATACTTGACCAAAAAAGAGCAGAAGTTTGTCATTTCTTTCACAAAACCATGCCTGATCAACAGAACCGTCTAACATAGCCAGCCTTTCTTTAGACAAAAGTCTCTGGTGCATCATTAACTGAGCAATAAAAAAGTGTTTAGTAGGGTCAAAGGTGCCTCAAACGACTTGTGTCAATGACATCCCCTGTCCCATTAACATTTTGTAAGCAGTTTGAATGGAGAAAGTACGCTGATTAGACAGTTTCCATCAACCCTGATAATCCAAAGCATCATTAAAATCAGTTCTGAGATTAATTAACCTATTAAAAAACCCAGGGACATCTGACTTGCATTGTAGCCAAAGACTTCCTTAGCAATATGTAGTTGTTAGGTTGCCTCATTCCCTTGTCAGCCCCATGCCCATTGTTCATAGACATTGTTTTCCTAATTTTTGACAGCCGAGACATTTTCATGTGACTTTCATTGTATCCAAAGTACTGCCTGAATTTTTCAATGAGAAGTCTGCTAGCTGATAATTTAAGCGTCAGGTCTAAGTGAATTTTTAGTGGCAAAATGTGAGTTGCAAGCTGGTAGCTCAAGTGGCCCATGCGGATATAAATATAATGCTTTAGATTTAGATCATCCATTGGCCACCAACTTAAAAGAGAGAGAATATTTTTGTCAATCATTTGAGTTTTAAATTTTATTTTGACTTTTACCATCATTGGGTAGGTTGCTCCATTTGTAGTCTTAGACATTTTACTAGTGGCTCTATTTTAGTTTTCATCTTTTGTTATAACGCTTTATTTAATCGATATTGTGGTAAAACTAAAAGAAATGTTGGGAATTTGTGAAATCATACTCAAAATTATATTAGATTTTATACATACCTAAGTTCCTGTGATTTTTACGCTTTGTTTATAATGATTTCATGAAACATTTTGTGTCTTGTTCTTACTATTTGTTATTATTATTGTTATAATTATTTGTGAATTGTTATTTTGTCACTTCACATTTTCAACCAACAGGTTTAGTTTTTTACCAATGTAGAGATTTATTCTCGATTTGATTGTGTAGCTTGATATCCTTGGTCCAACCTTGTAGCCCGCAAATGTCTCATCAATGCAGCTTTCTCTCCCTGATGACGTGATCACTAGCTATTAGCCCTTATTTAATAGACCTGCAAATGAGGTCCCAATCCATTCATCTTTGATATTCTTCTGTCTTATGACTTAATTATAAGATTCTGCTGAGTGGTTGAATTTCCAAAACTTTCTTGGGCTGGATTTCCCAGACTAATTTCTCAGGTTTAGTTGTGTTTGCATGTTCACGCAAGTTTTCTTGAGTTGGCGTAAACAGCTTTAGATTTGAAACTTTCAAAATTGCCTTTTGTTTACTGTGTCTTTATTAAGTTGCATTGTTAACAACTCCAGGTTCAAGCCCTCAATATAACTAATTTCATTCTTTCTTGCAGTAGCCAGACTAGATTTTAACAGTGATATTTTTTGTCCTCTCCTGTTGGCTGAGCATGATTGCTGAACAATTCACCGAGTGCATCACGGCACTGATGCTGGAATGCTTATTTATTCAACTGTCAAAGCTGAGAATTCTGAAAGAAGGTTTTGGCAGTCATTTTGGATACCAAATACGGCATCTGTATAGTTTGATACAGTCTCATCCGTATAGTCACATTTTATTTTATTTTTAATTAATGATATTACTTTCTGATAATTGTAAATAGGGGTATTCTTTCCTATACAAATTATCCAGTTATCAGTGACCCACTTTGTAAATTCGTCTCCCACGGAAACGAATGCAATCCCACGTCAGTACTCACAGCTCAAATGACTAATGTTATTGTAGTTGTTCTTTTGCCATCCCACATCCCCTGTAAAATGTCAGAAAACAAGTTTTGGGGTAGTCGTCTCTAAAAGATTTCTCCTCATCGTGTTTACAGAAGAGATCACGTTTAAACAACAAAATTAAAATCCTCACTGCTGGAAAAAAATTAGAGGACCTTAAGAGGATTAAGTCAAATGCCCCTTACCCAGTCACAATGTGTTGGACAAGTTCCAAGTGATATATTTAATTTATTAATTTACAATATATGAATTCGTAGTTTCCGATAGTTTTATAACATTTTAAACTAATCTTTCTCTCTCTCTCATTTCAATCTTTCCTCTCGTAAAAACTTTCTAAACTGAGAATGCCAGCATGGCCATTCTCCTTGCAAGGTGAAACATCACAAGTAATTACTGAGCTGAAGGACTGGAAACATGCGTCTGTGTCTTTTGAAAGAAGTTGGCATACCTACATGCAAAGAAGACATCTTAAAATAAGGTCTTCGTAGTAAAAAAGCATATGAACCTAAAGTTCAGAAATGGAAGCAATAAAGCCGAGCACCTCGATACTTTTCATGAGCTTGTGAATCAGCCCGCTCAAAGATAGTGTTCGAGTACAAGCTTCAGCCTTACTTCCACCTGGGTACCTTCAACCCAAAAGGTAAGCTTTCTACAGATGATTAAGGAAAGCTTGTACAACGAGGACAGTACTGCAGCTTCATAACTAAAGCTCTTGTCTCTAAGAGACAAGGAATGACCAAGGAAAAGAGACTTGGCAACCAAGGCAAATCCAAGGGTAGGGTAAGATTTAGGGGCCGGATCATGTAGTTTCACTTAGGAAAGACGGACATGAAGCGAGGTTACTAATATCTCAAATGGTCTTAAGAAAAAAATGGTAGACATAAGGAGTAAAAAGAGACCACGATGGTACTGACACTAGAAGGTGAAGTTACAAATACTTGTAACAATAGGGAATAAGCTAAACAAGTTGGAACCTCTAAGGGTCACATGTTTTTAGCTGACATTGTTCACAATTTCCGTGAAGTGGGGATGGAAATTTATATTGTTGTCAAAATTGTTAGCATAACGAAATCTATATTGATATAGACGTCAAGTTCTTAAATAGTATGAGATATGTTTCTAATATCTGCCTCAATTTAATTTCTATTGCTAATGAGGAATATCTTAATACCTTCACATATTGCAGTAAAATTTAACTCTTTAAAGATATTTTGATGATTGTCGGAGATATAAAAAAATAACATATTGTATAGTACTTACACTAGATTGTGCCAAGGGATGTTGAGTGCCATGGAAGAAGATGGTTCAACCAAACTACGGCATTAATGGGATCAATCACATGAATGAGAGGGGGATTTAAATTTTTTTTTTTTTTAAATTCTTTTCATGATAGATATTTTTTAAAAATATATATTCCCTATTAAGCTTGTAAGCAACATAGGGGCACGTTCCAGAAGTCACAAATGACCAGAAGATCAAAAGTATTGTACCTTATGCACGCTGAAATGTGTTATGTGGGAGCTTGGTCATTATGTGGTATAAAATATTTCACCACTTCCATTGAAGATCAAACGAGGGAGTGATCCCTTTTCCTTGATGTTCAATCCAACAAAGTAAACAAAAAATTAAAATGAAATCAATCTAGAACCAAACTGAAACCCAAAAATTTTAAAATATTACAGATCCAAAGTAAACTAATCCGTTTGTTGACCTCTTTTTTCATTTGATTTGTTTTAGGGCATTGATCCAATAGTCTTTACAAATGCAGCTAACTTCTGGTCCATGGGCTCCATGATGTAACTTGAACATGACTTTTGTGTTGGGGTCACTCCCGTGTGGAAGTGCCTTATTCCAAAGACAGCCTGAAGACGAGGACGAGGTCTATTCTTGGTGTCTGCGAACTTTGCGGAGAAATTCAGTCAACGCGTCGTTGACCAGCAAAAGAGCAAAAGCTTTTGGTGGAAGAAGTACCGATTAACTTATTGATCGCCAAAGTGACAAATGACCGGGTCAACTAGTTGACCGACCAAGATGGCAGATAACGGTTGAAGGCATTTGGAGCAAACTTGCCGGTCAATACATTGACTGGCCAAGGAGGCAAGCAGAGGAAGGATCAAGAACGCGTAATCAAAGTTGGGCCAATCCAATGCCAACACAGAAGATTTCTTTGACATGTGTGATCACAGGAAAATATTGCGCGATCTCTGCTGAGTGCGCACCGTTCTTTATAGAGCTCTACAAATTTATAGAGTATATTTATATTGTTGAAAATAACATATTTTGTCGAGGAATAGAATATTCTGTAGATTTTTACAATATGTATGCCACATTAAGACGGTGAGAGGTGTAAGTTTTTCTAATTGTGAAAGAGTGTGAAGAGAGAATACTGTGAGTGTTTTTGTACTCTTGTTTTCCATTCTCTTCGTCTAGGGTTTGTACAACCGTGAAACTTACATAGTAAAAATTTGGATTAAGTGTTTCATGATTTTTTTTCTTCGATTTGTGAAAGGTTTTTCACGTAAATCTAGGTGTACTATTCTTTTTCCTACTTTATTTACTACTGTGGGTGTGGATGTGTGTGCTTGAGGTTATGTAATGCCATTTTTTTCAACAGGTGGTATCAGAAAGTACGGTTTGAGAAACTTTCAATCTAATGGCATTATCGTTTTCAAAGAATTTACCATTCAGTGTGGAGCAGTTTAGCGGGTAAGACAATTTCATCCCTTTGCAAGAAAGGGTGAAGAACATATTGACTCGAGAAGGAACAGTGAAATCGTTGAAGAAAAAGGACGAGAAATTGGAGAATTTGACTGATGATGAATGGCAAGATAAAAGAGATCTTGCCAACTGCACTATCAAGCTATGCCTGGCAGACAACACTCTTCAGGAGGTCCTGAGCTTATCAGACCCAGTGAAGGTCTGGAAAAAGGTTGAAAGCCAATATAAGTCTAAGTCATAGACAACAATGTTGCACACGAAGAAATAGTTTTATGGACAGCACTTGTTTGAAGGGGAAACTTTCGGGAAGCATCTGGATGAGTTTAACCGGATTCCATGTAAAACTTTCTGTGAGCTCTCCCTTTTCCTCCCATATTGTGTGTTTGTGTGCATTCTGTCCAACCGACCATTTTTGTCCCAATAAGTGGTATTAGAGACAGGTTGTGAACCGTCGGTTGGATGGCATTATCGTCTAAGAATTTGCCGTTCAGTGTGAAGCAATTCAATGGACAAAATAATTTCATCATTTGGTAGGAACGTGTGAGAAATATTTTGACCCGAAAGGGACGATAAAAGCTTTTTGAAAGAGGAAGGAGAAGCTAGAGAATTTGACAGAGGAAGTGGCAAGCAGGAGGGATATTGTTAATTGTGTGATCAAATTGTGTCTTGGAGATAATACGCTCCAGGAGGTCCTCGGTCTATCAGACCTGGCGGAGGTGTGGCAGAAGTTGGAGAACTGATATAAGTCCAAGTCCTTGATAATCAGGCTTTGATAATCAGGCTGCATGTGAAGAAATAATTTTATGACCTACGGTTGTTTGAAGGTAAGAGTTTTAAGAAGCATATGGACGAGTTTAACCGGCTAGTGGCGCAGATATCAGCCATTGTTGAGGAGATCAAGGAAGCAGACAAAGCGTTGGTATTATTGGCATCCTTATTGGCCTCGTATGATCATATTGTCATGACGTCACTATTTAGGAAGGACATGTTGAGATTGGACGAAGTCATAACTTTCCTACTTATGAACGAGTCAAGACGGAGGAAAAGCGGTGAGGCCTTAATCTCTCGGCCGAGTCTGCTAGTGCCGACCAGCGGTCAGGGACGAGCAAAATATAGGGAACGGGGCGGAGGCAGCAAAATGGAGAGGAGTAACAGCCGGAGCAAGCTTGATGAGAAGAGTTTCTTCCTCTGTGACAATAAAGGCCATATAAAGTGGGACTACCCGCAGAGAAGGCAGGAGAATGAGGACAGAAGCAAACATGTGTTGAGACTTGATCACACTAATGATCAGGAGACTATGACTTTCTATGGAGACCTCCTGGTTGTCAATGTAGGGGAAGCACGGAGCCTGTCATGCCAAGAGACAAGTTGGGTGATGGACAGTGGGGCCTCACACCATGCAACTTCAAGGAAGTCCCACTTCATGAGTTACACACCCGTTTGTCACGGGGTGTTGAAGATGGGTAATGATGGCTCGTCGAGGGTTGTTGGCATATGGGATGTTTGCTTGAGGACAAGCAATGGGAACAAGTTCGTACTGAAGGGTGTGCGACATGCCTCAGATCTGAGGTTAAATGTAATTTTAACTGTGAAGTTTAATGAGAAAGGCTTAAAGATAGTATTTGGCAACGGCCAGTGAAAACTTACCAAATGCGCCTCAATTATGGTAAGGGGAGGCAGAAGATCAAAACAGTACCTGATGAAGGCCTATGTTACCAAAGAAAATGCTAAGGTGACCAAATGGAGCATTTGTCAAAATGGCAGGAGGAGGTTGCTCATGTGGAGTGTAAGAAAGAATGATACGACTTGGGTAAAGGAGCTAAAGGAGAGTGATATTACTCCAGGCTCAGTAGAGTGGATGAAGGTGTCATTCAGGCTTGCGAAAACTAATGTCGTAGTCCCAATTGAAGGAAAATTGCCGGAAGGCCGGAGATGATGGTCACAACGTAAAGGTGAATGTTTCCCCTATAAGGTCGTGAGGAAAAGTTTATTCGGTTTAATCACTCCCTTGTGGGGTAACTCAACAAATTGGAATATCATTTGTGGATTTTCGAAGTAAATTATGCAAGAGTAGAAATCCGAAAAAGATTGGCCGGTTAGCAAAGGTTGACTCGCTAAGAGGCCGAGGAAGGCTGGCCGGTCAACGAAGGTTGACCGACTGAGAGGCGCATGGCCGGTCAACGGATGTTGACCGGCCAAGAATCAAATGCCATTGAGGCAAAATGGCCGTTGACCGCCCAAGAAGCAAATGCCATTGAGGCAAAATGGCAAGTGTAGATTTTGCCTGGTTGCGTGATTGAGAATTCCGGTCAAAGGATTAATTGGTTAAAGGAGACAAAGTGACCGGCCAAAGTGGCGAAGGAACCAAGAAGGCAGAAGGCTGAAGGAGCAAGGAAGCCTTTGGTGCAAAATTATTGGTCAACGGGTTGACCGGTAATGGTGGCAAAAGGCCGGTCAACACGTTGACTGACCAAGAAGCAAAATGGGCGAACGGATGGCTGACAGTGCGCGGATAGCAAAGGTTGCAAATGGAAGGCAAGCGAAAGTCTTGGTGCATCTTGGTGCAAATGGGTGCGCGGTTCTGTTGTTGTGCAAACGGCCAAGGAGACAGATTGCAATATTTTGGTCAACACCGATTGACCGATTGAACAAGGCGCAAGAATTTACCGGTGTTGTTTCCGGTATGGAATGCCCAAGGACCGGGATGCACAGTAACGATCGAGGATATGGGACAATGTCCGAGGTCGTTGTTATTGCCTAGAGACATCAAGGATTGCCCGAGAATTCTGATGGAGGAATGGCTTGGAAGAGAAGCCAGTCAATGGATGATTGACCGTCAATCAGAGAATCTAGTAGGACACACGGGTGTCAGCTCAGAAGATTTTCTGAGTATGCGTGATCTCAGGAAGATATGTATGATCTCTAGGCACCATTTGTGTAAAGTATTTTTATATTGTTGGCAGGGACAGATTTTGTTAAAAAAAGAATATTCGATAGATTAACAATATATATACGCATACTATAAACGATGAAAGTATCCAAGTGTATAAGAGAGATGAGAGAAAGATAGTGAAGAAAGGGAGAGCAGTGAGTGAAAAACAAAGTGTATTGTTATTTATATTCTTGTACTCTGTTCTTCAATTTTTCATCTCTTGAGCTTGTGTAGCCGTGTGATTTGTGTAATCAATCTCATATAATAAATCTATTTATTGACTAAGTGTCATGTGGTTTTTTTCTTCCATTTGTGAAGGATTTTCTACGTAAAACTTTTTATGCATTCTCCTCTTTCCTTTCATATTGTGTGTTTGTGTACATTTTGTCCGACCGACCATTTTTGTCTCAACAAAACTCACATAGTGAAAATTTAGATTAAGTGTCTCGTGATTTTTTCGTTCGATTTATGAAGGATTTTTTTACATAAATCTAGGTTTACTATTCTTTTTCCTCTACTTTATTTGCTACTGTGAGTGTATGTGCTTGAGGTTGTGTGACGCCATTTTCCGAACAAGTGGTATTAGAAAGTATGGTTTGAGAAGCTTTTGATTTAATGGCATCATCGTCTTCAAAAAAACATTGAAAAAAAAGGATGAGAAGTCGGAGAATCTGACCGAGAATGAATGATAAGATAAAAGAGATATTATCAACTATACTATCAAACAATACCTGACGGACAAAACTTTTTAGGAGGTCCTGAGCTTTTTAGACCCGGCGAAGATCTGCGAAAAGTTTAAAAGTCAATATAAGTCCAACTCATTGACTACAAGGTTGCACGTGAAGAAGCAATTTTATAGATTGTGCCTATTTAAAGGGGAAAGTTTTGAGAAGCATCTTGATGAGTTTAACCGAATTCTGACACAGATGACAGTGCTTGATGAGGTGATCAAGGAGGAGGACAAAGCATTGGTGTTGCTGGCTTTCTTACCAGCCTCATATGATTACATCGTCATGACATTATTGTTTGGAAAGGACACACTTAAGTTGGACGAGGTGATTTCTTCCCTACTCATAAATGAGTCCAGGCAGTCTTAAAGGACCTCCACATCAACTCATTCTGAGATACTTGTGATAGAATCTCGGGGAAGGAGCAAAGGTCGTGGTCCGAAGTTTGGAGAGAAGGGTTGGAGTAAGTCTCGCTCAAGGTTTCAAAACTTTGAGTGTCATTATTATGATAAAAAAGGCCACATCAAGAAACATTGTTACAAATGAAAGTACGAAAACGCGGAGAAGGAGAAAGGTGAAAAGGGATGAGGTGAGGAAAAGTCCTCAGTTTCTGTGGTTACAGAAGGTGATCTCTTTTTGACTTGTGAAGCAAATGATGTTGTAAATTTGGCCGAGCAAGAGACTGACTAGGTGATAGATTGTAGTGCATCCATCCACGTCATCTCTCGCGGGGGCTCTTTACATCCTATATTTCAGGTGATTTTGGAGTGTTAAAGATGGGTAATATGGAGACATTGAGAGTTATGGGCTGTGGTGACGTGTCTCTCGTCACTAATAATGGTGCCCGACTGATTTGAGGAACGTCCGATATGTTCATGACATTCGGATGAATATCATCTCAGTAGGAAGGCTAGATGATACTGGCTTTTACAACGTTTTTTGTGACAGGAAATATAAACTAATCAGAGGGTCTCTTGTAGTTGTCCGAGGTAGAAAGATATTAGGCCTTTACGTGTTGCAGGCTTCTACTGAGGCAGGTCAGATAAACGCTGCTACCAGCATGGAGACCTTGGACTTGTGGCACCGCCGGCTAGGCCACATGAGCGAAAAAGGACTGTATCATCTGGCCAAGAAGGGCATTATATTGGAGTAAAGAAAGTTAAGCTGAGGATGTGGCCTCATGTCTGGTGGGGAAGTATAGGAGAGTCTCTTTCCAAGGAGTCTCACCCTCCAAAAAAACTGAGGTGCTTAAATTGGTACATACTAATGTATGTGGACCGTTCAATGAGAAATCATTTGGTGGTGGCCAGTATTTCGTGTCTTTCGTTGACGACTGTTTCAAAAAACTGTGGGTTTACCGACTAAAAACCAAAGACCAAATCCTCGGTATATTTAAGCACTTTCATGCTTTGGTGAAACATCAAACAGGGAAGAAGTTGAAGACCATCTGAAGTGATAACGGGGGTGAGTACATTGGGGTATTTGATATCTACTGTCGGTCTCATGGTATCAGATATTAGAAGATGCCATCAAAGACGTCGCAGTTAAATGGCGTGGCTGAGCAGATGAACCGCACATTATTGGAAAGGGTAAGGTGTATCTTTCAGAAGCAATACTTCCAAGATCCTTTTGGGCTAAAGCTCTAAGGACGGCAACCTATGTTATTAATAAGTAGTCCAATAAACCTTTGAATGGTAAAACTCCTGAGAAGATATGGTCAGAAAAGGAGCTGTCCTATGACCATCTTAGAGTACTTAGATGCAAGGCTTTTGTGCCCATTTTTAAGGATGAAAAGACCAAGTTAGAGACAAAGACGAAACAATGCATCTTTCTGGGTTATGGGAAAGATGATCTGGAGTTCAAATTTTATGATCCAATAAAGAAGAAATTTGTTCAATCACATGATGTGGTCTTTATTGAAGAAAAGACCATTAAAAATATTAAAAAAGATAAGAAGGCTTTATCTAACACTGGCCGGACAGACAAGGTAAGCGTTGAAATTGTCCATCCAGTACCTCTACAGTCCAAGGATAATGGTCCAAGAGTGGTCGAGGATAATAATGAGGCAGTCACTGTGCCTCACGAGGATCAGAATGAAGTTTTTTCTCAACCGACCGAAGAGATTATTGTCCGATGATCTACAAGAGACAGACAACCGTCCGTACGTCTGCCGTCCAGTGAGTACGTCCTGCTCACTGACGGAGGAGAACTTGAGGACTTTGAAAAGGTAGTGAAGCATGAGCACAATGCTGAATGGATGGAAGTCATGCAATAGGAGATTGGTTCTCTGTATGAGAATCATACATTTGAGCTGACAGAATTACCAAAGGGGAAGCTTGCACTGAAGAACAAATGGGTATTCCAATTGATGACGGATGAGAATGCCTTAAAACCGAGGTGCAAGGTAAGGTTGGTGGTAAAAGGATTTAATCAACGAAAATGGGTTAATTTTAATAAAATATTTGCTCCAGTTGTAAAAATGTCCTCGATAAGGATAGTGCTCGGTCTGGCTACGGCTTTAAACTTGGAGGTGAAGCAGTTAAATGTTCGGACGACATTTTTTCATGGGAATCTTGAAGAAGAAATCTACATGGAATAACCAAATGGTTTCTAGGTTAAGGGAAAAGAACACTTGGTCTGCTGTTTAAGAAAAATCATATATTGACTAAAACAGGCTCCAAAATAGTGGTACAAGAAGTTTGAGTCTATCATGGCGGTCAGGGATACCGAAAAACTATTTCGGTCTACTGTATTTTTGTGCAAAAATTCTTTGAGAATGATTTTATCATTCTCCTCCTTTATATGGACGACATACTGGTGGTTGGCCGTAACAATGCTCGGATTGAGGAACTCAAGAAGTAGCTTGGACAGTCATTCGCAATGAAGAATCTTGGGCCAGCGAAACAAATTCTAGGGATTAAAATCATTCACAACCGAGAGGCAGGAAAGTTATGGCAGTCTCAAAAGAGTTACATTGAGAATGTGCTCCAACACTTTAATATGGACAAGTCCAAACCAGTGAGCACACCATTGGCAAGTCACTTCAGGCTGAATAGGGCACAGTGTCCGTTCTTGGATGCTGAGAAGGCCAGCATGAGAAGCACACCTTACTCCTCGGCTGTAGACAGTTTGATGTATGTTACAATATGTACAAGGCTGGACATTACGTATGCTGTTAACACAGTTGGTCGCTTTTTGTCAAAGACAAGTTGGGAGCACCGATCTGCAATGAAATAGATAATGAGATATCTTCAAGGGACTTCGAAGTTGTGTCTGTCCTTTGGAGATGCTAAGCCTCACATGGTTGGCTACACGAATGCCGACATAGCAAGTGATATGGACTCTAGAAAGTCTACCTCGGAATACTTGATAGAATTTGCTGGAGGAGCAGTCTCCTAGCAGTCAAAACTATAAAAGTGCGTTGCCCTCTCTACCACTAAGGTGAAATTTATTGCAGTGACCGAGACCTGCAAGGAGATACTCTGGATGAAAAAGTTTATACAAGAACTAGATTTCATGCAAGAGAAGTATATAGTCCTTTGTGATAGTCAAAATGCTTTGCATCTCTGTCGAAATTCTTCATTCCACTCAAGATCGAAATATATTGATATTTGATACCATTAGGTAACAAATGTTACTGATATTGGACTGCTAACATTTGAAAAAATCCAAAGGAGGAGATTGGATCAGACATGATGACCAAAGTTTTATCGAAAGTAAAACTTGAAGTCTATTGCAACTTAGCTGGTCTGTCAAGTATAGCTTATTTACGGTCATGAGGGAAAGTTTGTTGGGGTCACTACTGTGTGAAAGTGTCTTAATCCGAGGACAGCCTGAAGACGAGGACGAGGTCTGTGCATGGTGTCCGTAGACTTTGCGGAGAAATTTCGGTCAACACGTCGTTGACCAGCAAAAGAGCAAAGGCTTTTGGTGGAAGAAGTATAGGTCAACTTGTTAACCGGCCAAAGTGACAAATGGCCGGTCAGCTAGTTGACCGGCTAAGATAGCAGATAACGGCTAAAGGCGTTTGGTACAAAATTGCCGGTCAATCCAAGGAGGCAAACAAAGGAAGGATCAAGAACGCGTAATCAAAGTTGGGCCAATCCAATGCCAGCACAGAAGATTTCTCTGACATGCGTGATCTCAGGAGAATACTGCGCGATCTCTATTGAGTGCGCACTGTTCTCTGCAGAGCTCTACAAATTTGTAGAGTATATTTATATTGTTGAAAATGACAGATTTTGTCGGAGAATAAAATGTTCTGTAGATTTTCACAATATGTATGCTACATTGAGACGGTGAGAGGTGTAAGTTTTTCTAAATATGAAAGAGTGTGAAGAGAGAATATTGTGAGTGCTTTTGTACTATTGTTCTCCATTCTCTTCGTTTAGGATTTGTGTAACCGTGAAAGTCACATAGTAAAAATTTAGACTAAGTGTCTCGTGATTTTTTCCTTCGGCTTGTAAAAAAATTTTCACGTAAATCTAGATATACTCTTCTTCTTCCTCTACTTCATTTGCTGCTGTGGGTGTGTATGCATAAGGTTGTGTGACGCTATTTTTCCCAACATTTTGCACTTGCCTCCTCAATATTTCTCGATTTATTATAGCCAAAAAAATTTTATTTGATCTTTTTTTGGCATTTGAATAACTACTAGCGGATTTAGTACAACTATTTTTCTTCTTAGATCTATTAAATCGAACTAAAATCCAATTATTTAGTAACAAAAGTGGGGTTGATTGATGAAATCTAATAAAACTTGGGGTCAAAGGGGCTGTCCAAATTAGATACACCCGACTAATAAAATAAGAAAGACTATTCGGTATAGAAGAGATCCAATTTGTGACTTCTGATCCGTAGGACAACCCGAATTCCTGAGAAAGAATGCAATATAAAAACATAAGTAACTATAAATGAGAAGTCTAAGCTCAACCTCAACCTTTGGCTGTAACACTTTCAATATTTTTTTGGTTATCATTTTATTTATTTGGAAAATAATATAATACAGATAATTGGAAATTTGTTAATTAATTGGCCAGACCACAACAACTTATCCCCTCTTCTCTGTATGTGCATGTTATTGAATCATTTAATTGCACGCCGGTTTGGGTTCTCATGCACGCGTGCATGTGTCCCCATGCACTTGCCACCTTAAAAGGAAAATAAACACCCTCATAAAACATTAATAAATGCCTTCCAATCATAACTCATTCAAACCCAGCCAGCAAAATAACATAAACAAATATAAAATTAAGTACATCAATTCAGTTCTATTATTTAAATTACTTTAGTGTGGTTATTTAAGACTATTGAAATTTTATGTCTTGTTTTCCTGATCATTTTCATGTATATATATATATATATATATTTTCCCTACATCACTTTAAAGTTTTTCTAGATTATTTCTTCGTTCTTCCTGACCATAGTTCCTTTCTATGTCATATATTTCTAATATACACCTTTTAAATAATATTAAGCGACATAATATTTATTTATTAATTTATTTTTACATAAATCCATTAGTATAAGTAAATAGATTAAATGTCACTTTATCGAGAGTTTTGTAATAATAACTAAATATTATTCTTTTAGCGTTACTCATCTAAATTATTAGAGAAATGTTCAATTAACATCTTCATCGTTTACATGAACGACAACCATCCCATTTTCTGAGTCTCATCCCCACAATGGTCACCCAAAAAGCAAATCAATTAAAATAATCATAAATAAACTAAGAAGAAGTTACTCTAAATTTCATATAATTTTATATCAATTAGATCATCATAACAAAGGAGGCATAACAGCTCCAAAAGCTGTTTGCTTTACTATGACTTTCACCCAAAAACCACGAAAAAGAAGGAATAAACGAAATGCCATTATACTACTCCTGACAGTCTCCCACGGACCCACAATAACTAACAAACACACAACTCTCAAACATTGATTTTTCTTTTCTATTTTCTTTTTTGAAATTTAAATTTTGAGGGACTCATAGCGGGTGGTAAGACTTAAAGAGCCCACCCCCGCCAAATTTCTGCCCAGTAGAAACAGCAGGACAAAACCCCCTTTTTCACAATATTAATTAACCATATGATTAGGGCAACCCTAGATCATACTTGACCCAATATTAAATTAAGCATGTGATAAGGGCCATTTTAAAAGAGGCCATTATCATCTTCTTGACCCGCTACTACCTGAACTTAGTCTCTCTACTTCTACATTTAATATTAGAAAGCCTAAATCGGTCTTTCACTTTAAAGGAATTGGCCTCCGGTGTAGGTCAGGCCGAAGGACCAAGAAGGAGGGGCCACTTCATTAGAGACAATCGTGCGTCCGTCACTGGCAGTGACCTTGAACGAAAGGCTCTGACCGTTGAGGTAGGAGTTGCTTTGCCAGTTTTGTCCCCAGTTTCTTGACATGGGTTGCCAGCCAGTTTTTGAGCCTTTGATGGAGACGGCATGAACGTCTCCGGCACCGGCGACGTTGGTTACTAGCACCAAGTTGAAGTAAGAGTGGCCATTGATGGTGAATCTGATCCCTCCTTTCTTCCGGCAAGTTACTCTGCTCAACCCAAAAACAAAACAGCCAGCGCTTCAGTTGTTGATGACTTCTTCTAACAGTCTAAAAGATAGAAAATTCTTTAAAAAAAAATCTTTTTGGACATACAAAATTTAAGTATAAATTAATTATTTCTTTTGAGTAAGTAATTTCATTCGCTAAAAGTTCCCACTTATCCTTATAAAATGGCACTTCGATCGTTGTTAAATTTGCACAATACTATATGCCCATGAACTATCTGAGGGAAAAGAATAGTTATATAATTTTTTTAAAAAATGTGCATTGATGTAAAGAATAATAAAGGTAGGTTGGTTATCATTTGTTTCTTTTCTGCATGTTACTTATACGAGGAATTAAAGATTGAAAAACCAAAGAACCACCCAAAAGCTTATATGTCGAAACCTATTATATAATCAATATTTAAACTGTTTTTTCCTCAAATTGCAGCTTATTGACATCAAAAGAAGTACTCTCTTCATCCTAATTTTAAATATCTGTTTTAATTTGTTGCAGTTCAAAACAATTTACTTTTGGTCAAATTTGCTGATTTAAAACTTAAAGAAAAAAAAAACATGTTAGAAAAACTATATTCTAAAATTTTCATTTATAACTTTGATAAACTAATAAAAAATGAATAACAATAATTGACTTTGTTTAAGTCAGAAGGAACCTTTATTGAAGTTCCATGGGATTCCGGAAATAGAAGAACATGACATGCCATACTTAAACACAAAAAAGCTAGAAAATTAATTAAAACAGAGCACCTAAACAGGGAACTTAATTCCATAGAAGTATACCTTCTGTAGGAGACGGGGATAATCCCAGCCTTGTACGAAGCAATCCGTTGGAAGACAGGCTGAGACAGATCAAAATGGCGGAGGGGAGAGTTGCACCACCCGCCGTCATTGTTAGGGAGGGCAGTATTTGGAGGGCAGAAGTTGGTGGCTGTCACCACAATTGTGCCAGGAAGGCACCATTTCGGGTCCTCCACACACCTTATCTCAAAACAAGCGCCGCAGCTCAGCCCATTGTCAAACAACGCGGTGCTCAGCGCCGCTGTGTTAGTCCCGTACCCTTGGCTGTACAAATTCCCATATCCACAGGCCCCACCTGCAAAAATCCATCCCAACAATTTAACAATTGAAAAAAAAAAAAAAAAAAAGAAACATGCACGTCAATTTCCCATTCATTTTGAAAATTGAAAAAAAGAACATAAAAGGGAGGAGGGGAAAAGATGAGGCTCTTTAGAGCTTTTGATTGTGGCTCATTACCCATGGTGCCAGAAGCGTCGCCGCCGCCATAGAAGGTGGCGTGAGCATCCAGCCAGCCTTCTTCATACCCAGATGAGGAGGAGAATAAAGAGGAAATGCACAGGAAGAGGAAGGGAAGAAGAGACATGCTTTTGCACGACGAGAGGTGTAAAGCAGGAAGTTGAGCGTGGAAACGGAGGGGCGGGCAGAAAAGAGTAGGGAGATGCCGTTAGGTATGAAGTTGAGACGGTGAGAGAAAGTGGCGTTGGGGGAATTAAATAGAGGTTTGGAGAACGCAGAAGGGGCAGCCTTGCGATAAATCCAACAACTTATATTTTTAATTTAATAAATAATAAAAATAAAATAAAATATTTTATTTTTAATTTTTAAAAAATAAAAAATATAGACCGTTGGATTTAAAATTCAATAACACCACGAACATCACGGGAATGTGACGCCCGTACAATATCATAGCACCCCTAATTTTGGTATTTTCACAGTCCCCAAAACAGGAGGTGCACCCGCGACGCTATTAGATTTCAAATCTAATAACCCGCCTTTTTTGTTTTAAAAAAATAAAACATATGTATTTTTTATTTTTTTATTTTTATTATTTATAAAATAAAAAAAGCGGGTTGTTAGATTCGAAATCCAACAACATTGCAGGCGCCGCAGAGACTACAACGTTCGTACAACATTGTAGCCCTCTTATGGTCCCCCTGGTAGGTCAATTCAACTCCGATAAGCAAGTTATGCCGTATGAACACTTTAAGCGTTTTTTTATGCAATTTTTTTTTACGTATAGAATCTTTTTTGTTGAATGTCTTTTCCTTTAATCTTTATTCTCATTTCGTACATTTGGTTAAATATTTGGACACATAAATAAGTATAGAAACTATTTTTAGATAAATTTAAGTACATAATAATATAAATCCAACTTTTAATAAATGATCCAAGCTGATATCTTAAATATTTATTTGTGGTCATTAAAATTAGCGGATAATAAATATAAAGATAGATAAGTTTTAAGATGAAGGTTAGAAGCTAAGAAGATTACAGGTGAATATCTTGCTCAAATTTCGAACATAATCAAAAATATTGCAAAATTATTTTAGAGAGCATGTATTTTAGTGGAAAAAAAATAATAAACTAGCTAAGATTGTTTTTTAGAAGGGTCATAGTTTATTCTTTTCTATTGAATTATTCTCTGTGATTGATCAATCCCCACATTTGGTGGCCACATAATGAAGAAGACGAGTCATGGAAAATCATCTTATCATGGTTAACTGGCAATAATGATTTGACTCATACATATAAATTTTATTGACCACCGATTAAATTTTATCTTTTATTAATGCAAATTTTCTTTTTACCTTTAGAAAAATTTTCATGTCAATACTTTCTTTCACCATTTGGTCTACTCTCACAATTGCTAACATTTAAAAATATGATTGTCTTTTCTTCTTGAGAAGCATTCCAACTTTCTTTGTAGAACTTTTAACTATTATTGTATTGGAAAATATAATGGCTGGTCGGACAATATCAATAAAATCAAGTCGGATAAGAATAATGATGCACACAATAAAAAAATGATGAAAAGAGTAATAACATACAAAGTTTTACGTGGAAACCTTTTTCTAAATAAGAGGAAAAAAAATCACGAAATATTTAATCCACACAGATGACTTTACTATGTAAACTTAGTTACAAAAATCCCTTAGAGAGTAAAGAATAGAGTATAAGAATAAAATGGCTACTCCTTATTTTCTTTTCTCTATTTTTCTTCACACTCTCACCCTTAACTCTCTTTCGCTTGCAAGCCCAATATACATGGCAGGTTACGTGTGTGTAAAACTTACCACCAGTTTTACAACTTGCCACCAACTTTGTTACCAACTCTGCAAAACATTATTCTGTTGGGAGGAGTTAACCTGCTCAACCAATTAGTTATCAATTCTAAAAGTCAACTTTTCCTTTTAAAAAATTGCTTATACAGACATTACAGGTGTTACAATCCCTAAACGTTGACCAAAGTCCTCAGCATTACTTGATGTCCTTGGTTAAAAATTGATGTCTCCAAATATCATTTAGAGTCCTCGTTCACTATGCCGAGTTTTTGGATGTTATTCAAAGTTCTTGCCCATTATACAGAGTCTTCGGACATTATTCAGAGTTCTCGTCCATTATGCAGAGTCTTCGGACGTTATTCAGAGTCCTCGTCCATTATGTAGAGTCTTCGGATGTTATTCAGAGTCCTCGTCCATTATTCAAATTCCTCGACCCTCTTTTTACTTCGGTGAACAAATTTTCCCTCACGACTGTGGGAAATCAGATTCATCAGACCAGTTATGTCACAACAAGTTTCAAACTTTCTTTTAGGTAACACCTTCGTCATCATATCCAACCCATTTTCTTCAGTTTCGGACTTTTTTCAATGATAGCAGTCCCGCGTCAACATCTCTCACCCAATGGTATCGAACAACAATATGTTTCGATTTAAAATAGAATAAGGAGTTCCTACAAAGATGTATGACACTTTGGCTGTTACAAAGTACCATGTACTTCTCTTTTTCAAATCTAAATTCCCAAATAAATTTCTTCATCCACAATATCTTTTTACTGGCGTAAGTTACTGCAATAAATTTTGCTTCAGTGGTTGAGAGAGCCACGGATTTCTGTAACTTTGATTGTCATAAAATTGCTCTTTCGGCAAACTTAACAAGTTATCCCAAATTGGACTTTCAGAAGTCAACATCGCCAGCCATGTCAGTATCAGTATATCCGACTAATAGAGACTTGTCACTTCCAAAATACAAACTTATCTTGAAAGTTCATCGAAGATATCTCAATATCCACTTCACTGCTGACCAATGCTACTTTTCGGGATTTAACAGGAACTGACTAACAGTGCTGACGGCATGTGTAATATTTGGACTCGTGCACATCATAGCATACATTAAGTTTCTTATGGCCGAAGAGTATGGTATGCTTCTCATGCTAGTCTTCTCATCATTCAAGGTCGGACATTGCCCACTATCCAACCTAAAATGACTTACTAGCAGAATGCTCACTAGCTTAGATTTGTCCATATTGAAGTGTTGGAGTACTTTCTCGATAAAGCTCTCCTGGGACAACTACAATTTCTTATCCTTATGGTCGCAAAATATTCTAATTTTTAAAATTTATCTCGTTGATCCCAAGTGTTTCTTGACAAATGATTACCCAACCTGCTACTTTAACTCTATAATTTAAGCATCAATTTGTCCAACGATCAGAATGTCATCCACATAGAGTAAAAGAATGATGAAGTCATCCTCAAAAATCTCTTGTATAAAGATGCAATGGTATGAAATAGTCTTTCAATATCCTTAACAGACCATCACAAACTCAAACTTCTTATATCATTGTCCTAGAACTTGTTTCAATCCATAGAGGCTCTTCCTTAAACGATACACCGGTCATTCCTTCCCCTTGATCTGGAATCCCTTGGGTTACTCCATGTAAATCTCCTCCCTGAGATCACTATGCAGAAAAGCTATCTTCACATCCAACTACTCAACTTCTAAATCAAGGACATCGACCAAACCAAGTACCACTCGAATAGATGACATTTTTACAATATGGGCAAACATTTTATTAAAATTAATACCCTTTTACTGGTTGAATCCTTTCACCACCAGCCTTACCTTATACGTCAATTGAAATGTGCTTTCCTAAGTTTTTAAACGGAAAACCCATTTGTTCCTTAGAGCTCTCTTCCCCTTAGACAATTTAGCCAGTTCGAACGTATGGTTCTCATGTAAAGAGCCCATCTCATCTTGCATGACTTCCTTCCATTCTGTACTATGTTCACTTTCCATAGCTTCCTTAAAGCTCTCCAGTTCTCCTCTTCAGTAAATTAGTATGTTTTACTCACTGATGGAGGAACAGATGGTCGTTGTTCCCTTGAAGATCGTCGAACTGCAACCTTCTCAGCCGGCTAAGGAGTGACATCATCCTAGTTTTGTCTGACGCTAGTATCTCCACATTATCTTCTTCGGCCATACCTTGGCCATCAACCTCTTGACAAAGAGGTGTCGTTCGGATAATATCAACACTTATCTTCTTAGTCTGACTAGTTCCACACAGCCTTCCTTTCTTTGCCCATGTCATTAATACTTTCGTTCTCTACAAATATTACGTCCTTTAATTTAACAAGCTTTTTCTCAATTGTGTCATATAGTTTAAATCTCAACTCATTTTTCCTATAACGTAGGAAGACACAGTGCATTACTTCGGATCCAACTTTGTCCTTTCATCTTTTGGGACGTAGATAAAGGTCTTACACCCAAACACTCGAAGGTGGTCATAAAACACTTCTTTTTCGGATTATAACTTCTTTGGGACTTCTCCATTTAATGGCCCAACGGTGATCTATTGATGACATAGACAACAGTTTTTAAGGCTTCTGCCCAAAAGGTTCCAGGGAGCTTCGCCTCAGAAAGTATACATCTAACTCTTTCCATCATCATGTGGTTCATCCGCTCAATCACCCCATTCAACTGTGACGTCTTCGACAATATCTTCTAACGCCGAATGCCAAGAGATCGATAATAGGCATCAAATGTCCCAATGTACCATCAGCCATTGTCACTTCGGATGCACTTTAACTTTCTTTCAATTTATTATTCAACTAGAGTATGAATATACTCAAATACTCTAAAAACTTAGTCTTTGGTCTTAAGTGGGTACACCCATAGCTTCATCGAATAATCATCAAAAAACGAAATAAAATATTATGGACCACCGAATGACTTCTCCTTAAATGGCCCACACATATCAGTGTGTACTAGTTCAAGTAACTCAACCTTCTGAGATTCCTTAGAAGAAGGTGCGGTAGGCGGTGCGTTTGTTGGGTGTAATCACTCCCTTGTGAGTAACTCAACAAACGGACGAGTTATCGAAAGATCGTATAGGAATTGTGTGAAATTCGGAGTGCTCTAAATTGGTTGCAACAAATGATCGGAGTGACCATTTGTCATAATAGTCAAATCTAGAAGTAACCATTTACCAGAGTAGGCAAATCTCAGAGTAACCATTTACCGGAGCAAGCAAATCTCGGAGTGACCTTTTTTTGGAGCAAGCAAATCTTGGAATGACTATTTGTTAGAGTAGACAAATCTCAGAATGACCACTTGCGGGAGCAGGAAAATCTGGGAGTGTTCATGGGCGTTTTACGCGCACGACAAATAACCAAAAGAGCAACAAGAAAGTTTCCCTTCTGGGCCAGCCGGCCGAGATGCAGAAAATCAGTCGGCCGAGCAGCATGAAAGATGGATGGCCAGTAAGAAGCCAACCAGGAAGGTCGGTCGGCTAAGCTAAGAAGTGGCCGATCGGCCAGCAAGCAGAAAGTCAATCGGTCGGATAATAAGCTGTGATGGCCAAAGACATTAGTGACAGTCGAGGACATTAGGTGATGGCCAGAGACTGCTTGTCTGGAAAGCTGACTTTGTAGAATAGTTAACTTTTCAGAGTTTGTAAGTTTTGCAGAATAGGTAGCTGACCTATAGGACATACGCCGTCTGTGTAGAGCAGATTGACCTGTAGAGTATGTGCCATCTGACGAAGCACGGGAACTAGTGAAGGTGCTGAAAATGACGTGACAAATCATCTATAAAATTGAGTAGGTGAGTGAACGAGATTTGCAGCTAGCGTCATTGTAAGAGTGCACCAAGCACTTCAGACAGATGCGTGGCAGGATAGCGGCAAGTGGTGTGGCAACACAGCAGTGCAATAGAGCAAAGTGTAGAAGAGAGCTCCCGTCGTTCTCCATCTGCCATCACACTTGTAAAATCAGAGTGAGCAAATAATACCACCAGTAAGAGGAATGGGAGAAGAAAAAATAGAGAGATAAGATGGAATGGGAGTTTCCTTACTCTGGAGATTATTTTTCTTATTCTGTTTCAAGTGGATTGCGGTTATTCTGTCTCAGGAGTTATTTGTAACCGATTTTACACAGTAGATTTATTTTCGGAGTTTGTCTCGGGATTTTTTTCTTGATAAAAAAGGTTTTCACGTTAAAAATATTATGTATTTTTTATTTCTTAAACCTACTAAATTGGTGGTTAACGTTCGATGAGGAGATTCGAATTTTTCGCTGCGCCAAGTTGTGTGTGAATCTGAGTATCAAACCCCAACATATTGAAGTATATCTAATCATTGCAGTAACCTTGGAGTGCTTCTAAGCATTCGATCATATCTATCATGACTCGACTGAGCTATCTAAGAGAGAGTTTATATGGACTAAAAGACCAGCAACTTGATTTGTAGCTATGATGGCTTGTCCTAATGCTTGGCCAACTTGGTCCAAAGGTTGGTTAATTAGGCACTCGGCAATCTTTGTCCTGAAACTTGGCTGATCTAGATCTCAAGTGGTTTTGTCCACAGCTTGGCTAGGACAGGCCTAGAGGATGTAAGATATTAAAAAGTACTGAAATTGTATGAGCTTAGCTTAATACTTCTTTGATGCAAAGGCTTGAAAACAGGCCTGCACCAACGGCAACTCCAACTGTAACTAGATTAACTTCACCTAGCTTGGCAGATACTACAAGCTTTCACCGCTTTTACTGACTTGAAGAAGATGGAAAACTTCTTATTAGCTATCTTGTGTCTTGGACCTCCGCAATTGCAATTGAATTTGAAAAGACAGGGATAGATGGAAAAGGCTTTTAAGAAAGGGGCACTCCTCTTGTCTTGTAAAGAGTTATAAGGCGCACTGAGACTAGGAACTCTTAATTAGGAACTTTTGACTTAGGAAACTTGCTTGCGTAATGGCCAGGAAAAGAAATCTCGACAAGAAGAAAAAAGATTTTGATACTGAGACTATTGCTCTGGTTGTTAAATTTAGTCGGCGTTCTTTTCAACCTATTTTGTTACCACCTAGCACATCTAGTTCAAAACTAGGTCAATCTAGTTCAAATCTTCGTCAATTATGGCCCCACTTGACTTACATTGAAGTGGGCTTTTCAATGTATCCCGTTTAGTTATAATCCCATTAAATGTTAAAATTAATATTTATATGTAAGATCTATTTAGTCCTTATCTACATTAATGGTATCTTCTATAATAGTAAGGTTGCTTATTTATATCTAGAAAGTGCATGTGTACGTATTTGATGCGTCCCCGAATTCTAATTTTCGTACAGGTTAGGGAGGTACTTGATCTTTCCACGACGAGTTGAATTAGAGTCGATCTGATTCTTGTTATTTTAAATCTGAATTTTACACAATACAATGAATGAATAAAAGGACAAAGGATTAACAGAACTCACTCCTCAATTTATCCTCTAACGCTTAAGTTGACAATCTTTCTTAACGGATGAAAAGATGTGATGATTTAAGAGAATGCATGGAAGCATATGATAGGGAATCGAGTGTTTGGAAGGGCCTGATTGATGGCGATTTTGAGGTACGCCCGAATAATAAGCGGCTTGAAGGTAGAAGATTAAGTTTCGAAGATGTGCCCGACCAGGGGGCAGCTTATGAAGTGGAGGACTAAATTTCAGGATGCGCTCGGTTTGGGGGTGGCTTATAAGGACTGAGCTCCAAGAATGTGCCCAACTTCGGGGTGGCTTGTAATTCGAACAATGGATTAGCTCACGGTATTAAACCCATCAGTATTCAAATAGTCCCTCATCAATGCCATGCAAAACTATTTACAATTGGTCTTATTTTAAACCACCGACTATATAAGCAACTCGTACTTTATATAAGCATTTCCTCCCTTCCCCATCCGAATTTACCTTAGTTTACTAACTTCTGTGCCCTAGATATATTAGTCTACCTTCTAGTTTAAACAATATTATATAGACTCCTTTTAAACACAATCAATATATATCAAATTATTTGATATTTATTTATATGAAGTGACCATGGAAAAATAATTAGACGTATTAGTTATCTTCTAGTAATCAAATATCAAAAAAAAAGGAAAAGGGGTGACCATGGTGATCTCAGCTTGCATTTTCAAACTGTCGATTTGCTCTTCCTTGGTGCCGGCTGGACAATGTAACGGCCAAGTGCAATTCATGAGTGGTTGCTCTGCATGCAAACATGAACTCCGTCGTCACCTACATCTTATTATCCGAGAGCCATTTGGGTTTGGCTGTTCTAGCCTGAGATTTAATGTGTCCCAAAGCCTAATCAAAATTAGTCTGGATACGAATTGAATTTATATAAAAAAGTTTAAACATTAACTCAAAGTCATCTTGATCTAGCATTAATATCGGGATTAAAAATTATAATTATATACATCTATAATAAAAATTAAATCGATTTAAATTGATATCACGTTGATATCATATTGATATCTTAGATATCACGTTTAGTCCGTTGGTATATCTTTATGGATCAGACTATATTAGATCTTAGTCTATGGCTGAAAATCTATAATTTTAGATTATAAGTAGGACAGTATTTCTCATGCCCTCAGTTACCAACTAATGTTTAAAATCATCCTAACTTTTACTTCTATATTATCATAAATCACACTAAGCCAGCCAATTCTGATTGGACGATGGAATTTAATGAGGGGGTCCCACGAGGCATGCAGCCAGATACAATTTGAACGTTGCAGGTGGCATGCAGAGCAGGGGAAGTTGTGACAGATATCATCATCGATCAGTTGAAGCCATGCATGCATGAGCTGCTAAACTCTGATGCCGCGAGTGTTGGCATGCATGTCGGTTTTGCCTCTGCAACAAACACGAGGAGTAGCGACATCACTGCTATAACAGCCTAGCTACTTCTACATAAAAGGTCTTGGACTTTTTCTACACCAAAAACCACCAGGTGGCTGGATTTTCTTATAAAAATCAAAATTAAAAAAATAAAATAAAATGTATGGTATTATGTGGTCGAGCATATTAATTGGTCTAGACCTAGTTATGGGAAGGTCAATGCATCTGTATAATGAGATATGAAGCCCAGCCGATGCGATCTAGGAGGCTGGATAGCCTTGTTGTCAATTGGGGTCTGTGTTGGGAAAAAGGAGGGCGGACTACTTTTCCGATTAAACAAGACAGTAAGAAATGTAAACAAAGAAGAACAATGAACACATGTATTTTGCGTGAAAAACCCTTTTCAACTAAAGAAAAAATCACGGGACAATCCGTCCACTGAATGTGTTTCACTATAAAAGAGATTTGGGAACAATTTTCCCTGTTACACAGTAGAGAAAAATTTGAAGAACAGAGCAACAGCAATACACTTACACGATTGCTTACAGTTTCTCCTACCTTCACAATTCTCTTTTCTCTTTTTCTCTCTCACATTTCGTCACACACCCACACCTCAAAAAAAAGGAATATACATAGGGCAATATTCAATACATAAAAGGACAGAAACGGTTCATTCCAACAATATGAATATTCCATTGTCCAAAAATACGGCTCCTGCAAAACCGTCTGAGATCATGTATCTCCAGAAGATCTGCTGAGCTGGCGCTGCTCTGGATTTCCTAGTGGGTGGCAAGCAGTTGGCCGTCCGCATACTCCACAAGACCGGTCAACATTTTGTTGACCGCCAATCCGTCAACGTCTCGTTGACCGCCCATACGGTCAACGTCCCGTTGACCGGAACTTCTTCATGGGAGAGATTTCTAACAAACTTTCCCTCTCGACCATGAGAAAGTTAACTCTGTTAGCTCGGCCATCTTGCAGCATATTTCATTCTTCCCTTTCGGTAGAATCTTTGTCATCATGTCTACCCCGTTCTCTACCATGGTCACTTTGTCTATTGACAGTAGACCTTCTTCCAGCACCTCTCACATCCAATGATATCTAGTCTCAATGTGCTTTGTTTTGGAATGGAATAAAGAATTCCTACATAGATGAATGGCACTCTGGCTATCACAAAATACCACATGTCTCTCCTACTTGATGCCTAACTCTTGGACGAACTCCTTCATCCATAGCATCTCCTTGCAAGATTCTATGATTGCAATGTATTCTGCTTCAGTTGTGGATAAAGCTATACGCTTTTGTAGCTTGGATTGCCAAGAAACTGCACCGCCCATAAATTTTACCAAGTAACCCAATGTGGATTTGCGTTTGTCAATATCTCTGGCTATATCCGCGTCTGAGTATCCTACCAACTGCGGTTTATCACTTCCAAGACACAAGCACCTCTTAGAAGTACCCCGAATATATCTTATGATCCACTCCACAGCGGACTAGTGCTCCTTTCCCGGATTGGACAGAAACTGGCTGACTGTCCCGGCGGCATGAGCTAGGTCCGGTCTGGTGCAAACCAAGCCATACATCAAGCTTCCTACAGCTGATGAGTAGGGAACGCCTTTCATGTATTTCTTCTCGTCATCCGTAGTCGGGCATTGACGAGTGCTCAGCCTGTAGTGATTTGCCAACGGTGTACTCACGGGCTTTGACTTCTCCATGTCGAATCATTGGAGCACTTTCTCAAGATGGTTCTCTTGAGACAACCACACCTTCCTTGCCTTCCGATCGCGTAAGATTCTGACTCCCAGAATCTGCTTAGCCGATCCAAGGTCCTTCATGGCAAATGACTGTCCAAGCTATTCATTTAGCTTCTTTATCTGGTCTTCGTTTCGTCCGACGATTAGCATATCGTCTACATATAGAAGGAGAACAACGTAATCATCGTCTAAGAACTTCTGTACAAACATGCAATGATCACGAGTTGTCCGCCGGTACCCCTGGCTAGTCATGACCAACTCGAACTTCTTGTACCATTGCCTAGAAGCTTGCTTTAATCCGTACAGACTTTTCCTTTGACGACAAACAAGTTCCTCATTTCCTTTGGCTTTGAACCCCTTCTGTTGTTCCATGTAGATCTCCTCCTCAAGCTCACCATGGAGGAATGCAGTCCGAACGTCCATCTGTTCCACCTCTAAGTCCTGGGAGGCAGCCAAGCCTAGCACTACTCGGACGGAGGACATTTTAACAATTGGGGCAAAATTTTTATCAAAATCAATCCATTTTTGCTGATTGAAGCCCTTCACCACCAATCGTACCTTGTACTTTGGCTTCTTGGTATTCTCGTCCTACTTCAAGCGATATACTCATTTGTTCTTGAGGGCCTTCTTCCCCTTAGGAAGTTTGACAAGATCAAAAGTATGGTTCTCATAAAGAGAACTCATCTCATCCTTCATAACTTCCAGCCATTCCTCTTTGCTGTTGTTTTGCATCGCCTCTTCATAGTCCTCAGGCTATCCGACATCAGTGAGCATGACGTATTCATTTGGTGACAGACGAACGGACGGCCGTCTGTTGCGTAAGGACCGTCTCACAGGGATATTCTCTGCCGGTTGAGGAATGGCTCCCTCAGTGGTGCCATCCAGAGCTATGGCCTCCTCCTCATTATCCTCAACCGTCCCCTGACCAAGAACCTCTCCCTCGAAAGATGTCGGACGAACAGCTTCAGCGCTCATTTGGTCTGTTGGCACATCGTCACATTTTGCATCTCTGCCAATATCTTCAATCGTCTCATTCTCAGCAAAGGTTACGTCCCTAGATCGGACGAGTTTTCTGGTAACTGGATCATAGAACTGGTAGTCCAGTTCATCTTCCCCGTAGCCCAAAAAGATGCATTGTGTCGTCTTTGGCTCTAACTTTGTCCTTTCATCTCTTGGGACATGTACGAATGCTTTACATCCGAATACTCGCAAGTGATCATAGGACGGCTCCTTGCCCATCCATATCTTCTCTATCACTTCACCCATCAGAGGCTTGTTGGGCGACCTGTTGATGATGTAGGCCGCCGTCCGGAGTGCTTCAGCCCAGAACGAAGCATGAAGCTTTGCTTCAAAAAGCATGCAACGTACTCTTTCTAAGAGCGTACGGTTCAACCGGTTCGCCACTTCATTCAATTGTGGAGTCTTTGGTGGTATCCTTTGGTGCCTAATACCAAGTGCCCGGTAGTAGGCATCAAAAGGCCCCAAGTATTCGCCGTCGTTGTCACTACGGACGGCCTTCAGTTTCTTCCCCGTCTGAAGCTCCACATGAGTATGAAACTGCTCAAATGTACCAAAAACCTGATCCTTGGTCTTCAGTGGATATACTCACAGCCTTCTTAAACAATCGTCAATAAAAGAGACAAAATATTGGGCTCCACCAAAAGACTTGTCTCTGAATGGTCCACACACATCTGTATGAACAAGTTCTAGGAGCTCCGCCTTTGGTCTGGATGATTCCCCATGGAATGAAGCTCTCCTTTGCTTTTCAGCCAAGCAATGAGGACACAATTTTTGTCCTTCCTCCTTTACTCCGGTTATTAAGCCTTTTCTGGCTAAGCAGGATAACCCTTTATCACTCATGTGGCCTAACCTTCTGTGCCACAGTTCCATTGTTCCAGTGCTGGTTGTGGTGTTTACATCTCCAGCCACTGTGCAGGCCTTCATCACATATAGGCCGGAGGCCTTTTTACCTCTTGCTACAACAAGAGACCCTCTTGTTAGCTTCCACTCGCCTTCACAGAAGGTGTTACAATAGCCTTCATCATCCAGGCGACTGGCTGAGATGACATTCAGCCGAATGTCAAGAACATGACGCACATCCTTCAGCATAAGCTTCGTCCCGTTATTTATGACTAGGACGACATCTCCCCGCCTACAACAGGAGATGTTCCTTCATTTCCCATCCTTATTACTCCAAAGTCTCCTGGAGTATAAGATATGAATAACTGCCTTCTGGATGTGATGTGCAAGGTAGCACCGGAGTCAACTATCCAGCTGGACTCATTGTCCGTTACGTTTGCTACGTCTCCTTCACTTGTCAGCAGGAGGCCGCCTGCTGTAACTACGAGACGGAGGACTTCTCTTCTGCTCGTCCACTATCACCTTTCTCTTTTTTCCTATTTTTTTGCTTCCATTTGAAGCAATGTTTTTTAATATGGCCCTTCTTGCCACAGTGGTGACACTCAAAGTTTTGATACCTTGATCTTGACTTGCTATGGGCTTTATCTCCTTACTTTTGACCACAGCCTCTACTTCTTCCCATTGATTCAGTCACAAGCACCTCAGACGCGGGGTCCCTTGTGATTTTTTTGACTCGTTCATGAGTAGGGAAGCAATAACTTCATCCAACTTCAATGTATCCTTACCGAACAACAAGGTTGTAACAATATGGTCAAAAGAGGCCGGCAGGGAGGCCAGCAGGACCAACGCCTTGTCCTCCTCCTTTATTTCTTCATCAAGGGCGAACATCTGCATCAATATCCGGTTGAACTCGTCCAAGTGTTTCTCAAAGCTCCCTCCCTCCGACAATCGCAGGCTATAAAATTACTTTTTAATATGAAGCCTGGTCGTCAAGGATTTAGACTTGTAACGGCTTTATAACTTTTCCCAGACCTCCGCCGGATCAGTTATGCCAATAACTTCTTGAAAAGTGTTGTCCGCCAGGCACAACTTGATGGTACAATTTACAATATCTCTCTTATCTTGCCATTCATCATCAATCAAATTTACAGGCTTGTCGTCATTCTTCTTCAACGCCTTCACTGTCCCTTCTCTCGTTAGAATATTTTTCACCCTTTCTTGTCAGAAAATGAAGTTGCCCTACCCGTTGAACTGCTCAACGCTGAACAGCAGATTCTTTGACGACGAGGATGCCATTAAGA
Organism: Nepenthes gracilis; assembly: GCA_033239525.1. NCBI lineage: Eukaryota > Viridiplantae > Streptophyta > Magnoliopsida > Caryophyllales > Nepenthaceae > Nepenthes > Nepenthes gracilis. The sequence continues at coordinate 29,461,342 of BSYO01000002.1, read as the reverse complement.
CGGAGTATGGAACCACTTCTCTGATACCACTTGTTGAGAAAAATGAGGGCGGACTACTTTCCCCATTAAACAAGACAGTAAGAAATGTGAATAAAGAAAAACAATGAACACAAGTATTTTACGTGAAAAATCCTTTTCAACTAAGGGAAAAACCACGGGACAATCTGTCCACTGAATGTGTTTCACTATACGAGAGATTTGAGAATAATTTTCCCTGTTACACAGTAGAGAAAAATTTGAAGAACAGAGTAACAGCAATACACTCACACGATTGCTTACAGTTTCTCCTACCTTCACAATTCTCTTCTCTCTTTCTCTCTCACATTTCGTCACACACCCACACCTCAAAAAAAAGGAATATACATAGGGAAATAGTCAATACATAAAAGGACAAAAACGGTTCCTTCCAACAATATGAATATTTCCCTGTCCAAAAATACGGCTCCTACAAAACCGTCTGAGATCATATATCTTCAAAAGATCTGCTGAGCTGGCGCTGCTCTGGATTTCCTGGCGGGTGGCCAGCAGTTGACCGTCCGCATACTCCACAAGACCAGTCAAAATTTTGTTGACCACCAATCCGGTCAACATCCCGTTGACCGGAACTTCTTTATAGGAAAGATTTCTAACAAATCTGATAGGCATGTAGGCTTTTGAACTGTGGGATGTAGGAATAATAAGCATGCCACAAGGTCGGCCATCTTTGATAAACTCGAGAGCAGTCTATTTGAATGCAAATGATCAAATACTAGAAGCTATAAATCGTAGAAAAAATCAGGCCAGGGCTGGCCCAAAGGAGCTCAGGAGGCAAGAAGTATTGGTTACGGTTGTATTATTTACAAGCAGCATATAAGATTGATATGTCTAATATTAAGGCATATTCTTCAACAAATTAAGGTGCTAAGGCACTTGTTTTCAACAAGTGTTCAGTGAAGATCTTATATCTTGAAATCTTTCATAGAAATACTAGGACTTTTTTCTCAAATTTTTAATTTGTCTTTTTAATAAGTTAAAAATACTTGTTAGCTTGTCTAAACTTGTCATTTTCTATATAAACTGATCTTGTATTTATAAAGGTATTAGAACTATTCAAAAAATTTCTATTTGAATACATTTGCGTGAGATCAAAAGATGTGAAAATAGTTTTCTAACTTATAATATATAATTTTAAATACTAATCAATCAATACCATATCTCTATAATTTTTGAGACTTAATTGCCACTACAATTATCATAGGCTTAGTTTAAAGAATGGTAATTTTCAATTAATTGATTAAATTCTAACTTGTGATTTCCTTAGTGATGCTAAAACGGTGTGCCAATTGAAAAGGGTCCCATATGCAAGGATGCTAGACTTTTCAATAGACATGTTCTGACAATTTGAACACTATGGCATATAAAGAGATTTTAGATCTTTGGACAATACAATCCCAGCCTCTTAAATCTTTGACAATTCGGACTCTAATACCTCAAATTCGGATCACGTATTCGGAGTATCTATTTTGCTTTCGGACCCATTAATAAGTGCTAAGTTTAAATTTTATTATAAATGTTGATATTAAAATAATTTGATAATAAGATGTGATCTGAAAGAGGTTTTTCGCCACAAGAAAAGGAAAATATATAAAAATTATTAATTCAAAGTTAGGAAATAAACAGTATGCGGCATGCATTGCATCTACAGGGAACGAAAACTGGAAGACAATGAAGGTGGGTGTGATCCAAACCATGAATGCCGGAGGATGTTTGTTAATGCATCTATATCCAATCAAATTTGACATGTTATATATCTATAAGTTTAATTGACACAGTTTTACTTTATATTTGAAAAATATGAAAAAAAAAATAGTTAATTTGGATATTTTAGTAGTTAATCACTTAATATATATCATGTGATTTGATAAAAACAAGCGACAATTAAAAATATATTCATTGTAAATATATTCATAGTCTATCAAGTATGCAAAACCTTTCAAAAATAGTTATATATCTTGTAATAATTTATATATATGTATATACCGTAAAGGAATATGCTATATCTAGTATATCATATTACTATCGTTGATGCTATGTCAAATCAAAGGTAAGTTAATTTGATAAAAGTGACCAATTAATCTAATGTAATAAGTACAGAACAAAATTATATGGAATTTTTTTTAAAAAAAATTCAATTTAAAAAGTTAAAACGTTTTTAGTTAAAGATATACTCTTAACATCATTCTTCCTACATAATTAGCTTAAGAATCAGGTTGACGGAGTGGATGAGGCTATTGTTAGATATTGAGTCGCTTCTTTGTAAATCTCACACCCAATATATATATCAATGTTAAATTTGATATAAGTAGGGAAGTTCATTCGATATTCGTACATCTATCTTTTGAGTGTAGGGTTTTAGTGGTTGAGGAGCTCAGCAAACGATGTATTATTCAATGAAACATGTACACAACTGAGACATAATAATCAAACATACTAATACGCACATGAATACAAATTGAACAAAATAATCATGCACATAAAAAACATGCGTGTATGGATAGTTGAAATCCCAAATATAATATCTATCTTGCTCCCAATGCCGTTGGCATGAGTTGTCATTAGTGTAATTATAGGAATGAATGTTGGTATGATTTTCTAAATATAGGAATAAATGTTGACATAATTTTTTAATTTTAATATATATCTCCTAATTTAAATGTATATCCGATTACAGACTACCTATATTGTTAATATATACCCCTTCCATCTCTATAAAATTCAATCAATGAGGATATTACTTATCAATCATGGTATCAAAGCAAAATAATCATTCCTGTGCTCTTCGTCCTTCGCTTCAGTTGAACTTTTTCCTTGACTGCCATTGGTTATGTCTGATTTCTCATGGCCGCCATCAATGACCATCTTGGACAATCTCATTCTTTATAAATCCTAACTGACTTGACCATTAAGGTGCCTGAAACTTCTAGCAAACCTCACCTTTCCACCATTCTAGCTGAATTAAACACCAAATGATGGAAGCCCTGACCAAAGTTTCAACCCCCCATTTCGAATTCTGACATCTCTGCAACTTCGATTGGCATCAATTTGGATGGCACCAACTATAAAATTTTGTCCCAGGTTATGCGGATGTACATCTCCAACAATGGCAATTTGGGATATATCAATGGTGATTACTCCCAGCCACCTCAAATAGATCCTTCCTTTTGGTGGTGGCACATGGATAACGCCACTATTAAAGGTTAGTTCATCAACTCCATGGACCCCTCCTTGGTTAGTAATTTTATTTGTTCCTTACGGCCCACTAGATATGGAACTCAATTACTACTATCTATTTCAATAACTGTGATACCTTTCATGTACCTTCGGCGACATACGATATGTTTTAGGCAAATTGGAGGTTCCCTTGAAAAAACACTTAATGATCTTCACAGACTATGACCTGATATTAATTTTTGTTGCCCAAATCCAATAGAATGCTCTATTGATATCTAGCACTGCAACATTCTATTACAAGAAGGCTAAGTGTATGTCTTGTTAGATGGAATTGATGACAGTCTTGATAATATTTATGGTGAAATTCTGCAACTGTGACCATTTTCTATCATTGAAGAAGTATACTCCCATGTACATAGGGAAGCTATCCAACAAACGGTCATGCAAGTTGAAAGCTTTGACAATATACGAGCAACTATCCTAGCCTGCAAAGGTCCCACGCAAGGATCCCCTGTCTCAGTCCCCTCTGCAACTCTATCCTTGAATAATAGAAAATCTAGTTCTTTTTCTAGGCCTAGAACCGCCACCAATGGAATTAAGTACTAAAACTATGGTAACTCGAAGCATACCTATAACACATGCTTCAAACTTCACGGATACTTTGAATGGTGGAGTGAACTCTAGGCTCAAAAATATGCCATTAGAAACACAGGAGGTATAATTGTCAAAAATGTAGAAAGAACGAGTAAGGTAGCAGTGGTTGCAGCGGAGCCATCTCTTCCCTCATGCCCCCTACCAAATCTTTAGATTAAAATTCAAGTAATGCATTTTTTGGATCTCACTAAGATACCAATAGAAATGCTTGGATTCTTAATTCTAGCGCCACCAACCACATGTCATTTGATGTTAGAGATTTTGTGAAATCTTCCCCACCTCGACATTGGAGTATTGCCAATGCCAATGGAGTTGTATTTCTAGTTATAGAAGTTGGCACTATAATATTGTCACCAACCTTACTTTTATTAAATACTTTATTTGTTCTCTCTATTTCTTACAAATTACTATTTGTTAGTTAAATTACTACTAATCTATAGCATATAGTACTCAATTATTCTAAATTTTGTCACATTCAAAATATTTTTACTAAGGAGATAACCGAGTGTCGTACAAAGAAGGGTGTCTATATTACATGGATGATTTTAGTATCAATCAAGCACATCACATGCACCAATTGATGGCTACCGAGAAGCAACAAATTTGGCTTTGGCATCACTAATTAGGGGATCCATTATTTGGTTGCATATAACATTTATTTTTGAATTTAGTTTATATATATGTCAATTTTGAATTTCAAATTTGAAACTCCTCAACAAAATGTGTCACTGAGCAGAAAAATCATCATGTTCTTGAAACTGCATGAGCTTTTCTACTCAAAGCTCATATACCTAATCGATATTTGGTTAATGTTGTTACCACAGCTATATATTTCATTAATTAGATACCATCCAAAGCCTTGGATTTTAAGACTTTGTCCCAGGTCTTAACAACTCATATTCCTTTACCTACTATGCTGATGATTCCTCCTTGAGTTTTTTGATGCGTTGCATTTATTCACCTCCACAAGAATTGGCATACAAAACTTGATTCATGTGCTATTCGATACCTCTTCTTTGAATAAGTTATAAAACAAAAAGGATACTAATACTATAATTCAGCCACCAAATGCTTCTTTGTAACTATGGATATCACGTTTTTTGAATCTGATACCTTCTTCTATCCATCAGGACTCAATGCACCTTTTCAGGGGAAGCTGAGAAATGAAAAGCTAAATTTGTTAAAATTTAACTAGTCAGGATTCAATAAAAAATTACATACGGATACTACACCTATAGAGAGTAGAAGTTTTTTTTTCTATCCAAGGAAGAATCAAATACCGAATCAACAGCATCTGATATGGCATCCAAAACTACCATAGAATCCTCTCTTTGTTTAATATCTGACAACCTATCTCTTGTGAATATCCTTGAGGTAAGCTCCCCTATCATATTTAGCAATTCTAGAGATATGAATTCTCTTACTGTTAGCTATAAGTTATCTTTTAGGTATAATCATAGCAAATCATCCCATCAATATTCTTCAAACTTCTAAGAACAAAGGTCAAAGTACCTAATTGCCAACTATATATCCACTAAAAAGCTTCCGACCCACTCAAAAACTTTGTGCACGAGATTTTTTCATGTAAAATTTCCACGAGTGTTGAGGAAGCTCTAATATACCCTAATTGGATTCAAGTTATGAAAAAAAGATGGAAGCATTGATGAAGAATAAAACCTAGACTCTTGTCCCTTTACTCAAAGGGGAAAAAAATAGTGGAATGTCAATGAGTATTCTCCATTAAATATAAAGCCGATAGATCAGTTGAAAGACATAAGGTAATGTTATAGTATGTGGCTATGCACAAATATACATAGTAAACTATTAAGAGGCTTTCTCGCTAATAGCCAAATTGAATACAATTAGCCCATTATTATCCCTCATGGCTAATCTTAACTAGTCACTATGCCAATTTGATGTAAAAAATACATTCCTTCATGGTGATCTTAAAGATAAAATCTACATGGATATTACACCAAGATGTATAACAACTTCAAGAACAAAGATTATGTTTAAGTTACATAGAACTTTTTTCAGATTAAAAAACTTCCTTTGTGCCTAGTTCAAGCGATTTAACTTGACAATAAAGAAGTATGGCTTCTAACAATGCAATTTAAACTATACACTATTCTTGAAGTATTAGATAGATAAAGTAACCGCATTAATAGTTTATATAGATGATATGATTATTATAAAAAATGATCCAAAAGAGATATCTAGATTTTAAGAACAATTGACGACAGAATTCAAAATGAAAAATTTGGGAGGACTTAAAAATATTATTTTGGTATTGAAATTGTTCAGTCTAAATAAGGAATAGCCCTCTCCTTGTATAAATATATATTAGAATTATTGTTAGAAATAAGTCTATTAAAATAGAAGCTTGTAGACATACTAATAATTTAAAATCACAAACTCAAAAATGTTCAAACCAAGTGATAATGGATAAAGAAAGATATCAAAGATTAGTTGAAAAGCTCTTTTATCTTTTACATACTCGACCTGATATTACTTATACAGTGAGTGTAGTAAGTCAAATTATACATTATCTAAGTGAAGACCATATGAATGCAGTTCTTTGAATTCTTCAATACTTAAAGTCCTCTCCTAGAAAATGGCTTAAATTTTCAAATGATAATTATCTAAGGTTTAAATGCTATACAAATGTCAATTTGGTAGAAAACATTTCAAATAAAAAGTCTACCTTGTGCTGCTTCATGTTTGTTAAAGGAAACCCAGTTGCACGAAGAAATAAAAAGTAGAAGGTGGTAGTTTTATCTAGTATAGAAGCTGAGTTTTGTAGGAATGCTAAGAGTATTTATAAATATCTCTAACTTAAATGACTATCAAAAGAAATTGGCTTTTGCTTAAGTTTTAAGATGAACCTATTCTATGATAATAAGGCTACAATTGATATTTCCTGTAACCTACTTTGACATGATCGGCCAAGCATGCAGAGGCAAATCAACATTTCATCAAATAAAATCTTGCAACCAAAATAGTTTCATTCTGTTTTGTTAAATCAAAAAACGAACTACCCAATATTTTTACAAAAGCTATATGCAGCTAGAATTTTTACAACTCAGTTGATAAGTTGGGCATAAGAGACCTATACGCATCAACTTGAGGAGAGTTGGCGTGAGTTGTCATTAGAGTAATTACAAGAATAAATATTAACATAATTCTCTAATTATAAGAATAAATATTGACATAATTTTCTAATTTTAATAATTAATCCCTAATTTAAAATTCAAATGAGAATATTACTTTTCTGTCATAGCAGGGTTTAGTCCTTCCATGTGCCAGATGAGACCCGTACTGATTTATCAACGCCCAGAAAGTCTGTACTTTACTAGTGTCCTCATCTTACAAATGACTAACACAACACCACATACAAAAATTCAAACAAGTGGCTCCATTGCACTACCGTCTAGCATGCTCAGTTAATGGTGTTGGGGTCACTCCCGAGTGATAGTAGTCTGCGGACTCCATTGGCAAAATGGACGAGGACGTTGTTGAAGCGTCATATCCGAGAGGACTTGGACGAGGACTCTACAGTGTAGGCATTGACTCTATCCTCGTAGGCCTGCTGCGGCCGTTTCTACAGGTGGGTTGGTCACCTACCCTACTTGGAAATTGAGGCGTAACAACTTTTCAAGTGTCAGGTCCGCCATCTGGCACGCCAGGTATGTGCCTGCCATGGCAGGCCTAGGGGCGTAGGTTCAGTAACCTACGGCCAGTAGGGTGGCTGGCTGTCCACCCTGTCTTTGTGTATATATAGAGCTTGTACCCTTACTTGTACATGCGTGAAAGCTGAGACATTTTGTAGGAAGAGCTTTGAGAGAGAGCTATGGGCAAGCTTTGTAAAAATAGAGTGAGAAACACTTTAGTGAGAGAAATTGCACACTTGAGATTGTTTTTCTTTCGTTTGAGCTTGTGTAGCTAACACTTATAAACAATCCTTTATAGTACATTCTTTCTTGGTTTTTCCCTTGTTGAAAGAAGGGTTTTCCACGTTAAATTTGTGTGTTTTCTTTCGTTCTCTATCTCTACTTTTGTGTCCGTCCGAGAGCTCTGCTCTGCGTAGCCGTCCGAGAACCCTGTCCGCTCGGTCACCGTGTCTTCCGCAAGTTTTGCGCCAACTAGTGGTATCAGAGATCTTGGTTCTTTGAACGGTGATCTTGTTGCTGGCTGCGATGGAGGTTGGAAGTAAGATGATCTGTTTGAACGGATCAAACTTTGACACTTGGCAAAGCAAGATGTCAGACTTGCTTTTCGTAAAGTCCGTGCATAATCCCGTTTTTGCCGCAGCAAAGCCGGCTGACAAAACGGACGAACGGTGGACGTTCGAGCACAAGCAAGTGTGCGGCTATATACGGCAGTTTGTGGACGACAACGTGCACAACCACGTTCGGGGTGAGTCCAATGCCAAGACGCTTTGGGAGAAGCTGGAAAAGCTCTTTGCCTCCAAATCCGGAAATAAAAAAATTTTTCACTTCATGCGGCTGATGCAAGTACGGTACAAGGACGGGTCATCTGTCGCCGATCACCTGAATGAGTTTCAGGGCTGCGTGGACAGGCTGAATGGCGTGGGGATCAAGTTCGAGGATGAGGTCCTCGGACTATGGTTGCTGGCAACCCTCCCGGACTCATGGAAGGTTATGAGGATCACCATTGCCAATACAGCTCCAAATGGCGTGGTGACTTTAGAGATGGCCAAAGGAGCTGTGCTAAACAAAGAAATGCGACGGCGTTCTCAAGGCACGTCCACCTCTCAGCACTCCGAAGTCCTTGTTACCGAATGCAGGGGAAGGAGCCGAGGACGTTGCCCAAAGTCTGAAGACAAAGGGCGGAGTAAGTCACGTTTCCGGTATCAAGACATGGAGTGCCACCATTGTTGCAAGAAAGGCCACATCAAAAAGTTTTGTTACAAGTGGAAGCGTGAAAATACTACCAAGCAAAGGGGCGAGAAGAGACATGGCGAGGAAGAGTCCTCGGTCTCTGTTGTGACAGGAGAAGATCTCCTTTTGACCCGCGAGTCTGAGGACTTAGTGGCCGTGGCTGAGCAATCCTCGGATTGGGTAGTGGATTCTGGCGCTTCAATCCACGTTACCTCCAGGAGAGAACTGTTCTCCACTTACACTCCGTGCGCCCCAGGAGTGTTAAGAATGGGCAACAAGGAGACGTCCGAGTTTATTGGACGTGGTGACATCACCTTGTTGATGAGCACTGGAGCCCGGTTGACTTTGAAGGACGTCCGACACGTCCCTGATATTCAGATGAATATCATTTCAATAGGACGGCTTGATGATGAAGGCTACTGCAGCGTCTTCTGTCACGGCAGTTTCAAGTTAAAAAAGGGCTCCATGGTGGTTGCCCGAGGAGTAAAGGTTTCAGGCCTTTACGTTGTGAAAGCCCAGGCCGAGGTAGCAGAGGTGAATGCTACAGGGAGTGTGGAGTCCTCGGACCTGTGGCATAAAAGACTCGGACACATGAGTGAGCGTGACATAAGTCATCTGGCAAAGAAGTGCCTCATTCCGGAGATGGATGGAGACATGCCGAGGACTTGCCCTCACTGCATGGCGGGGAAGCAACGCAGAGTCTCCTTTTCAGGAGATGTGTCTTCCAAGAGGTCCGAGGTCTTGGAGCTCGTCCACACGGACGTGTGCGGTCTCCTCCCGAAGAAGTCATTTGGGGGAGCACAATATTTTGTCTCATTTATTGACGATTGCTCGAGGAAGCTATGGGTGTTCCCTTTGAAGACCAAAGATCAGGTTGTGGGAACCTTTGAGCAGTTCCATGTCCTCGTTGAGCAGGAGACCGGGAGGAGACTAAAGGCCGTTCGAAGCGATAATGGCGGGGAGTACATTGGGACGTTTGATGCCTACTGTAGAGCTCACGGCATCAGACATTAGAAAACTCCACCTAAGACGCCACAACTGAATGGCGTGGCCGAGAGGATGAATCACACCCTGATGGAAAGGGTCAGGTGCATGTTGTTCAAGGCCAGGCTTCCGGGATCTTTTTGGGCCGAGGCCTTGAGGACGGCCGCCCACGTGATCAACCGGTCACCCAGTAAGCCTCTAGACGGAGAAGTTCCAGAGCAGATTTGGACCGAAAAAGAACCAGTGTACAGTCATCTTCGGACTTTCAGCTGTAAAGCCTTTGTTCATATTCCGAGAGATAAAAGGACCAAGCTAGAGCCAAAGACAATGCAATGTGTCTTTTTGGGCTATGGCGAGGATAAATTTGGGTATAGGTTCTATGACCCAAAGGAAAAGAAGCTGGTGCGGTCCCGCGACGTGGTCTTCGTTGAGGACGAGACCATCGAGGACATTGGGAAGAAGCAGAAGTCTCCTCCCACTACCTCCCGGATGGATAGAGTTGATACTGATGTTGTCCGTCCAGTGCCTTCTGAGTCCGATGTCGGCGGTTCAGGTGTGGCAGGCAACCAAGATGAGGCGGTTCCTACGTCTCAGGACCTGGTTGAAGATTTGGCACCTCCTCAGGCCGAGGTTGCCCCAGCAAGACGGTTGTCCAGAGTGAGACGTCCGTCCGTCCGCCTTCCAGCAAGTGAGTTTGTCCTCCTCACTAATGCTGGAGAACCAGAGAATTTTGACGTGGCCATGTGTAGCGCTCAGAAGGATGAATGGTTTGAAGCCATGAAGGAAGAAATGGTTTCTGTTCATAAAAACCATACCTTTGAGTTGACTAAATTGCCCAAGGGAAAGAAGGCTCTGAAGAACAAATGGATCTTCCGCCTGAAGGCGACTGAGGACACATCTAAGCCAAGACACAAGGCACGACTTGTGGTGAAGGGCTTTGGTCAACGAAAGGGTGTTGACTTTGATGAAATCTTCGCACCCGTTGTGAAGATGTCCTCGGTCCGTGTAGTGCTCGGACTGGCAGCAACTTTGGACTTAGAGGTTGAGCAACTAGACGTTCGGACAGCTTTTCTCCATGGAGATCTAGAGGAAAAAATCTACATGGAGCAACCAGATGGCTTTGAAGTCAAAGGGAAGGAAGGACTTATCTGTCGTTTGAAGAAGAGCTTGTATGGACTGAAACAAGCTCCGAGACAATGGTATTGGAAGTTTGAGTCTGTTATGGTCGAACAAGGATACCATAAGACTTCTTCGGACCACTGTGTCTTTGTTCAGAAGTTCTTAGAAAACGACTTTGTCATCCTTCTCCTTTATGTAGATGACATGCTGGTGGTCGGACAGAATAGTGCTCGGATCATGGAGCTGAAGAAGCAACTGGGGCAGACTTTCGCCATGAAAGACCTCGGACCGGCGAAACAGATTTGGGGATCAGAATTTCTCGCGACCGAGAGGGCAAGAAGCTTTGGCTGTCCCAGGAAGGCTATGTTGAAAAAGTGCTTCAAAGATTCAACATAGAAAGGTCCAAGCCTGTCAGTACCCCTTTGGCCAACCACTTTAGGCTGAGTAAACAGCAGTGTCCGTCCTCGGACACTGAGAAAGCGCGAATGAGTAAGATTCCTTACTTCTCGGCCGTTGGCAGCTTGATGTACGCGGCCGGACATTGCTCATGCGGTTGGCCTTGTGAGCAGATTCCTCTCAAACCCAGGTATGAAGCATTGGTCTGCGGTGAAGTGGATTTTCAGATATCTACGCGGGACATCCAAGACAGGTTTATAGTTTGGAAAAGGGGAGCCTCAACTGATTGCGTACATGGACGCAGACATGGCCGGGGACGTTGATTCTCGGAAATCAACGTTCGGATACTTGGTGAAATTTACGGGAGGGGCGGTCTCCTGGCAATCCAAGTTGTAGAAGTGCGTCGCTCTCTCAACTACAGAAGCAGAGTTTATTGCCGTGACCGAGGCCTGTAAGGAAATGCTTTGGATGAAGAGGTTTGTCCAAGAATTGGGTCTAAGGCAAGAGACGTACGAGGTCCTTTGTGATAGTCAAAGTGCCATTCACTTATGTAAAAACTCCTCATTCCATTCTCGGTCAAAACACATTGACGTGTGATATCATTGGGTGAGAGATGTTTTTGATGATGGGCAGCTATCAATTGGAAAGGTCCGCTCGGATGACAATGGCTCGGATATGTTGACAAAGGTTTTGCTAAAGGGAAAGCTGGAAGCTTGTTGTGACATTGCCGGTCTGACTAACTTCACTCCCACTCGGTCGTGAGGGGAAGTTTGTTGGGGTCACTCCCGAGTGGCAATAGTCCGCGGACTCCATTGGCAGAATGGACGAGGACTTTGTTGAAGCGTCATGTCCGAGAGGACTTGGACGATGACTCTAAAGTGTAGGCGTTGACTCTATCCTCGTAGGCCTGCTGTGGCTGTTTCTGCAGGTGGGTTGGTCACCTACCCTGCTTGGAAGTTGTGGCGCAACAACTTCCCAGTGTGTCGTTCGCCATCCCACGCGCCAGCGCGTGCGCCGCCATGGCGAGCCTAGGGGCGTAGGTTCGGTGAACCTACGGCCGGTAGGGTGGCTTTGCATCCACCCTGTCTTTGTGTATATATAGAGCTTGTGCCCTTACTTGTACATGCGTGAAAGCTGAGACATTTTGTAGGAAGAGCTTTGAGATAGAGCTGTAGGTAAGCTTTGTAAAGATAGAGTGAGAAACACTTTAGTGAGAGAAATTGCACACTTGAGATTGTTTTTCTTTCGTTTGAGCTTGTGTAACTAACACTTGTAAACAATCCTTTATAGTGCATTCTTTCGTGGTTTTTCCCTTGTTGAAAGAAAAGTTTTCCACGTTAAATTTGTGTGTTCTCTTTCGTTCTCTATCTCTACTTTTGTGTCCGTCCAAGAGCTCCGATCTGCGTAGCCGTCCGAGAACCCTGTCCGCTCGGTCACCGTGTCTTCTGCGAGTTTTGCGCCAACTAATGGTTCGTACTTACCTCGGCCACTGTTATTCCAACAGTGTCTGTATCCGTTTGACAGTTATCTAATTATATGCGTTTCCAATTCCCCCATACCTCACCCCCTAAAAAAAAGTCTGTGTTTGCTGCCGCGCTAGAATTAGCCATGTTTTCTTCTCGTCACCGACGATCACGCCCAGAGAATCAACGTTACCCATGCCACCGTTATCCCAGAAAATCCACAGGACAATAAAGGCTTCCAGGTATTAATAGTCCCTATTCGGGAATTCTTGAATTGAAGTCATCGACAAGGACTCTTGTAATGTTTGGTTTTGAAACATTTATTATGAGGGTCACATCTAATAAATAGATCATCTGAAAATTTGCTCGATTTCTATATGAGGATTAACTTGAACAAAAGATTAGAACGGCACAAAAAATGGTACCAACCGGGCACTCGAAGAGCATTTATGTGAATTTAAGGCAATGTTATTGGATTTTAAATAACTTCCTTATAAATTTCATATACATTAATATGTCATTAAGTGGTAAACTCGACCGGAGATGCTTGTGTGCCATTTTCAGTGGTTCTTCAAGATCCTTCACACCTAATGCCCTTGTGTAACATGTTGCCACTACTTACATATGATTCACACACGCCAGCCACACATGCTTTAACGCTAGTATAAAATGTCATGTTGTGATTCCAAGGCAAGATATAAAGCACTGAAAACACAAGAGGCTCCACGTGAAAAAGAAAGAAAAGTGAAAAAAGGGAAGGAGAAAAATTTTAGTATCTAATCAAAAATCGATTTGAGTTTTATCCTTCATTGAATTCGGGTATATTGCTTTAGCATTATTTATAGGATGTATTACAGATTATTTATTTATTTTCTCATTATTTTTTTTCTTATAAGTTACTAAATATATAATGATTAAATGTAACCCATTATTCACAACGGTAATTGTAAAGAATTCTCAGTGAAAATTATTTATAACCTAACAATTTAAAGTATAACTGTTTAAAATTTATTTCATGATTTTATAATTTATTAAAAATAATTTTATATTAAATATTATTTTATAATTTATGTGCTTAAATATTTATTGTTATTCCTCAAGCTCAAGCAAGAAATTGGTTATTGATGATTAATGAAGATTCATTCAGAAGTTATGCCGCTACATCTATGATATACATGTTTTGAATCTCAATACATACTCAGTTCTTGAAAAGCATAGCGATTGTTGCAGGCAAACACATGACAATCCAAACACTCTGGCACTAATTTTTGGCCACCCCAATTGATGCAAAAGGATTCCCCCGCATCACCAGAATCTTTTGCCTGTGCCCACGATCTCCGCACGAACCAAGTAGTTTCGTGCTTTGCTTTCTCAATCCTTATGATTCACATATTTTTCTTAAAAGTTAAGTAAATAAATTCGTGCTTTGCTTTCTCAGCCAAGTGTTGGTCAAGAGAAAATGTAATGTTGTTGTTATTTTTACGCTATGATTCACATATTTGCCTTAGAAGTTTAGTAAATAAATTATATGAATTGTCTTAATTAATTTAAATATATATTTAGCCTTTTATCATTTATTAATTATATTTTTAATTCTAACCATAGAATAAATAACAGATTATTCATATACCATAGCAACTCTGGAAAAAAAAAAACAAACAAACAAACAAATCCTCGGCTGAGCAGTGTCGCTAGCCCATGTTTATAACAATTTGTGCTGTGGCAGGCCACATTCCAAATATTTTGTGCAGGCCCATAGGCTAGCTCATGTACTGGAAATATGGGCTAGCCCACAGCAAGTTAAGTTTTTATGTTAATTTTATACTTTCCATTTGTAAACCAAAATTTAAATTAAGTATACATAGTACTGATACAAAGTTATAACTTTATTAGTAAATCAAAATTTGAATTAAGTATTTATGATACTGATACATGATATGAAAGTTATAGCTTTATACAGCAAGAACTATAATTATTGTAACACTTACCCCCAAAAGGAATAGTAATCTTCGTTATAATATTTAGTGAAATAATCAATAATCACATTGAATTAAACATAAGAAAATAAAAATTAATGAAAAATTATAAATACACAAACATGGTGTGTTATGAAAGTACCTCATCGTATTGCCAAGTATAGTACCACGTTAAAAAATCAGTCATTGGCATTTGTTATACATACAGTTATATTGTTACTAGTAAAATTACTTTAGATAACTCACCATATCAAGTTACTTGAATTTAATAAAAATTTATTTTTAATCATTTGATCTCCAATCAGTTTCTAACGAGAAAATATATTTTATCTGTATGAGCTTACCTTTTACTCATACCTTTGGTTTAGCTTACTAATATTGGACAATAGAGATTGAGTTAGAAGGCTTTGTGCCCTTGAAGGGATGACATGGAATATGTCTATGTTGGTTCTCTATCAAACCAAAATATCTAAGGAATTCGGTTGTCATAAACTCATCCAATTGATTAGATTAGGCAATAATAGGTTTATTGATTTTGCTAATATTAGTATTTAATTTTATAGGTTTTGGTTGTGGAGAATATTATAAATAAATATATAGTATATCAAGTTATATGAACATTGTTGTTTTTAATAAATATTGTGTTCAATTAAGTACTACGTATTAATATTGAACATATCACATATGTGTTGAACATATTATTTGATGTTATTGATTATTTTTGCTATTAAACATCTTATGGTACCTATTTAACTACTGGAGTAGTCTTTTAATCTTTATTAACTTTATTTCCATCACTTTTGTTACCTCACAAAAATCATTTTCACTCTTTAATATAAAAAAGAAAGTTGTTAATAAAAAATATATATATATATATATATTTTTTTTTTATTTTACAACATAAGATATTAAGAAAATTTATATATTTTCAGCATTCTTCATATAAACTATCCAAAGTTTAGCTAAGAAGGTATCCCTTATGAAATATTCTAAATTATATATATATATATATATAAAGAAATCTACCTAATTATATAATTGAATATAAATCTCATAGCACAAGCCATCTTGCCTACATGAAACCTTAACTTTTAGGTCCCTTGAGGAAGATATTTTGACATGCAGTATTATTATTTCCAACCTTGTGTAGTGAGGATCAAGCAGATAAATATATCAGCTAAGGATATAGCATGTTGTGGACCTCGTTTGGGCAGGAACGAGTTACCTTTGTTCTGTAGATCAGAGCTTTCACACACGACCATGCCCGTCAAACGTAAGGTCATCTCAATGCCAAGTATTTTTCTTATGCGTTGAGGGCCATGGCCATTGCTATTATTGATGTACTCAGTCGGAGCCTTTATTTCGGAGGAAGATACTGTTCGTACATATTAATTTTGGCATCAATACTAGTTATTACTCATGCAGATTCAGATAAAAGCAAGAAATTGAGATGTAAATAAACTAGTAAGCATTTGCAATGTCAAACTCTTGATCCATTGTCTATAACAAAAATTGCAAGGTTTTCTTTTTGGTTCTCATTCGGCCAACTGTTTATTACACAATTTACTGTACTATATGAAATAGTTCTTTTTAACAGTTTTATGGGTAATCTTTTACATAATTTTTATAAAATAATCCACTAAAATTGTTTATTTTTCAATTTAAAACAAATTCCACATACCTAACGTGTTCTTTTTAGGCTTTGTTGTCGACATAGTTATTTGATTGATATTTACCCAATGTTTTACTTGAATGGAACTCTTTTTGGATGATTTCATGAGATATATGCGTGCTAGTAAGTTTAAACAGTGAATTTGAGAGAAATTTTAGTGGCTGACCATATGAGAGTGGCATGATAATCATTAAAGTAGCCACACAAACTATAAACATGATGTTTTGATTTTATTTCATATTTGGAGAAGATTATTTCAAATCCTATACATCACATAAGGGAAAAGGAGAGAGAGAGAGAAAAGAATAAGATAAATGATTTGTCAACTATTTGATATTCGAATTGTAGTCTACTTTTCGCCAAACCTAGATATATTATTTTAGTTTCAATTGTGAAGCATATTACCGATTAATTGAGCATATATTTTATATAGAATTCTGTAGATAATTGTATTTGATGAAAGTCCTATGTACGGCTTTATCTCTTAGTTTATTCACTTGAAGGCATTGCATAATCAAGTTGTGCATTTAAGGTTAGTAATAATTGAATCTTTGAATTGTATAATCATGATAATTGTGCTTAATGGTAACTAAATATCATACTTGTAGTATTATATAAACAAATTAAATTAAAAATGGTTATTAATAGTAAATTATCGCGCATGTTATTGTGAAGAAGTTATATAACTAAATTGTTTGAAGGTTAACCAAATTGCACTTAGAATAAATATAGTTATTTAAATAAAAAATCTAATGATTTTTTTTGTTTGAAAATGTCTTCTACATAAAAAAATAACTTATTATTATGCTGTTATATCATACAAATTTAAACAAAAAAGGTGACAAATTCAATTCCGATTATTTTTTTTTTCAATTTCAAAAATGCTCCCCAAAAAATATGCTTGTGGCAAAGAGCTTGCATTCACTAGCCAGTAAAACATGTTGAACTGGCACTGAATAAATTGTTTATATGCGGGCAGTGGCTGAAACAACACGACAATAAAATTCACACTTCATTTTTATGAATAAATTATAAAATCAACTTCCATTAAAAATGGGTGTAATATTTAAAAATACTTAACCCCAGTGATTAAATTACCGACCCGATAACCCCTTGAATCCTAATGTAAAAGACAAATTACCGAACGCTTTTTTTAATTATTTATTAGTTGTTTTTAAGAAGTCATTATTATTACGGCATCGTTTTAATTTCCTGAAGGTTAATGCTTATCCCGATCATCCTCTTCGTGACTCAGAAGGTGTCAATCCCTCGCCAAATGGGAAGACCAATCCAAGATGCATTTTTAAAAAAACAAAAACAAAAATAAAAATCAATCACGGTGGTAAACGCGGCGGTGGTTGGTGGAGATCGCTTTCATAGAACTGTAGATTTTTTTAATCCGTCCAATAAATCCGATAATTAATCACGCCAAATCCCAATCTGGCTCACTAATTTGGAGCCATCTGCATGTAATTAGAGACCATGCCAATAAAATTTTAAAAAAAATAAACAAATATATAAAAAAATATTGTCTTATGCGTGAATTGTGCATCACTAGGCGATTGTGACGAGGGCTGCATATGATGGTTTGATTGGAAAGGTAAATTCATAATTAAACTGTAAATAGTTGTTTAAATTTATTCTAATTAAACCGGCTCATCTAAACCGTGGGTACGTGAATTAATTTCATTCTTATGATTTATAGCATTAAAGTTACTAGTATATGATCAATCTATTTATCAAATATTAAGACATTTCATATAAATGTCAAAACTGCTTAGTAACAGCAATGGCAACATTACTTTACAAATTCACATCATGTATTTATTATTTTTTTCACATGGTAAAATTAGTGAAAATGAATAAATAATGATGAAATTAAAATTGCATTTTAAGTGAAAATGGAATTCAATTCAGTTAATTGCTGATTAAATATATAAATAGGCAATCAAATCAAAATATTATTCATATATAAAAATCGAATTTAACGTGTCTAGTTTCGATTTTTTTCTAATTGAGCCACGTATCAAAAAATTTTCAACAATTCAACTGTAAGTGCCCAATAAGCCAACTATAGTCCACTATATACGTAGCAATCTTTGATTTTTTTTTAGGTTATATGAGAATTCTATTTTTTTTTTTTTTTGTAATTTTTCTTACATCATTATATTTATAAATATATATTTGTGGATGTTACTTCAGCTTGGTAATTTTCATCGCAGTCTACGGTTGAGCCCTGAAATATGACAAATAATTTAAATAGCCACCCACAAGGAATTCACACATAATCATTTCGTACAATTTATGAATTCTTTGTCTTACCATAGCTGTTTACAAATTTAGTAGATATTAAACCTTCGGATACGATTATTGCTTTTTTTGAAAAAAAAAAAAAAGAAATTAATGGCCCATGAGTCTTATTTGGAGTAATATTTAAATTTTTAATCTAATGTATTCTAGATTCAGATTATTGGCAAGTTAGAGTGCCGCTAAATTTTTGGTCGAATTGAAACGAGTCTGATTCCTGTATTTCTCGACCTAAATCTAACATACCACAACTTAAAAATAAGAGGTCAAAGAATTAGCGAAACTCCCTCCCTAATACGTTTAAGTTAGTAATCTTTTTTAAGAGATGAAAGATATTAAAATAAAAATATACAAATGATGATATAATGAAGGGATTTTTTGAGTTAAATTTACAGATTGCGCTCAATGTGGAGCGACTTTTGTGGTGGTGCGCTCGTGCGGAGGGGCTTTGATAGCGAGAGGTGAGAATGGCATGGGAATTCTCCCGATACTCTGTGGATAGAGCGCAATCTCTTATGAACTCTTTGGAAGTAGTGCTTGAGAGTTGGTATCAATGTCAATATAGGTGTCGATGTGAATATATCCTTAGAGCCTGTCACAATGGCTTTCTATAGCCTTTGGGCCAACTTAGCTCTACTTGGGCGGAAAGGCCGACTAACAACTGCCCTGCGTAAACTCGAAGGACTAGCATGAGGATTAAAAATGCCGATTTAGGTAATTGTGGTCAGTCGAAGGGGATTTCTTTCTTCCTTAAAAAGATACTGCATACGACAAATATTATAATTACTATTACGGGAGATACGGTGAGTTGGAAGTTGACATTTCTAAACAAATCGTGATTTATGATAATATTTGGGATTCTTGATAGTTAAAGTAGGCGATCTTTGATGTTCGAAAACGGTGTTGGGGACCATCCGAATTGGGCTGTAATTAACCTGTTGAAGTGTTACTTTTTGTCAACAGAAGCGTTGATCGACCTCTATGCCTATAGATCGGACGCCTCCTAAAGCGGCCGTCAAATTGGTAGATTTTTGCACTGGGCCGGTCATCATTTCTACCATCCCATCAAAATGAATATAAAGTAAATTTTATTATAGTTGTTGATAAAATTAGTTGATACTGAACTTTCTGATGGCGTCATCATTTCTTCTTCAAAAAAGAAAGAAAAGATACTATTGGCCTGTGAGCATTCCTTCAAGTAATTTAATAATTTTAAATCAATCTAAAGCAAATTTTATTTTTTACGTAAAAAATAAATAAAAATTACTTATTATAAAGTGAAAAAAAAATTATTTATCAATTACTAATTCTCTTCAAACATTTGACAAGTCATCGTGCTATTGGAAATTACAACGTAGGGTGTCACTTAATTACAAGTCACCTCCAATAACGGGCAGGTTTAAATGAATCATTTGTACTAATTTACTAATTAATTACTGGAAAACATTAAGATAATATGATTTTTTCTACTGACGAAAGAGAACAAAGCCATCATTTTCCATTTTCTTTGTCACTTTCCAGCAAAAGTCGACGAGCAGCTCGCACCAAATCAACGTCTTCTAAATATAATTAATATTAATTCAATTAAATGACATTTTAATTTATTTAAAATAGCACCATTTTCTAGGGTGGTGATGACCTTATCGTAATCTATCTAATTCCTAATTAGATACTGCCGACTGATTAATTAATAAGGACAAATTTTGAAAATGATTACTAATTTTCAACGTCATCCAATATTTTATAAAAACACATTATTGCCAGAAAATCATGCAAAACATTAAAAATATCACATACTTCTAAATACTATAAATAATCAAAATTTCCAGAAACCACTCCAGAGCTCGCCGGAACTGCTGGAATCCAAGCCGTTGGAGTGTCGTTTCGGCTTAAAGCCCACTTTCTGCTTAAGAAAATAAAGACTAGTAGTTTAAATAGATTAAAATTTAATAAAAACTTAAGTAAATTATCTCCTTAATTAAGATTAATAAATCCTATATTAGTGAGGGATTTCAAACAGTAAGATTGAATGACATTTTAAACTAACTACTAAATATAAGTGAACTTTTTTTTATGAGGCGATTGATTTTTAGCTTTTAGTTTTGTATTTTTTAACTATTTTTTATCTATTCAAATTCTTATTTGTTTTTAAAATAGGTATCCACATCATCTATTTGGTATACACACGATTACTAGCCTGCCACTTTCTATATTATGACTATTTGCATTATATGTTGGGATTCAATCTACTTATTTAAATCGTGAAGAATTAATCAATAACGTACAATAATTAAGTAATAATCACAAATAATGAAGAATACTAAATTTTATGTGAAAGATTTCTTTTAAAATAATAAAAATGTCACAGGATGATTTATCCAAAATATATCTATTATACAATAAGTTCGGTTATATAAACTACTAAATATAAAGATATAGAATTTTATCACAAATAAATTTGAATAGTAGATAATATAAGATAACAGAGAAGAAATAAAATTAATAAAAATTCTTTTTAATTTTAAGAATAATATTCTCAAGGTCGGCGGATACTAGAATACGATTCCAAACTCAACCGGATACTTAAATATTCATCTTCTTCATTTTTTATCTCTTTTTCTTCTTTTTTCTCTCAAAGTTGGCCATCTCTAGGTATTAAAGTTATAAGTGATGAACCCTAAAATACGTCAAAGCATATTTATACTGTGAACCGATGTTCGAGCGTTCATTGAGCGCATCGAGTGTCACTTGGTTTGGCATCTCGAGCACACCTCCAACGCTCTTTCTTTGGAATCAGCACTTATGTGTCAGTCACGCGCAAATATTACAACCTTTGTATCAATACAATAATCGTGTATTCTGGTCCAAACAATCGAATAGTGTTTTAAATAGGTGTAGATCCACACTAGAATCACTCATAACCCAACATTACATTCATATAGCATGAATCATAGATTATTTAGTGGATCGTATCTCTCGTTCAATATATCAAATAATTTTTGTAAATAATCTACCGTTTTAATTTTTGAGTGTTTTCACTTCCAATAATGTTCTTTCTTCTTTCTACCTTCGTTTTTTAGGCTAATGCTACACTGGTTATGGCTATTTTTGATGATCTCTTGACGTATTATTTTGTCCATAACATTTAATACATTTATTCATCAATTACTTAGAAAAATATCCAAAATAAAACATATTTAATGCACAACGTAAGAGTCTTTGATTGTGTTTAGGGTAAAAATGACAGATTCTAGAAACTAAATCTTCGAAAAATTTTGTGAAACAATACGGTATACGCTTTTTTGCTATAATTTCTCTTTGAACAAATATTATAAGAGGCTACTGAAAAAGAAAGCTACTTTATTTTTTTTTATCTTCTTCCCGAGACTCAAAAGTCTCTAGAAACTTGTCTCTACACTTCAATTCAAGTCAAAACTCTTACAAGCGAAGAAATCGCATGATGACGTGGCCCAGGGAGGCCCCACTTGATGCACAACATCTGCATGATTGATCAGGATCTTCGTTTCGATCCTCACCACGCTGTCGTTAGATCAGCGTGATGAATTATTAAAGCAGAAGAATTCAACTGATTTGTTGAGAAATTTTAGTACGTGCCAATTTGAAGTCCATGTCATTCAGCTGATTAATTATGTAACCAGCTAACTTTGAAAGCTGCCCAGAGAGGCTAGTTAAGACGAAGGAATTCCGCTTGGTAAATGCTATATTTAGCCAAATAGTTTTGTGAATAAGTCTTGTTCCTATGAGAAAATACTCTAAACTTGGTTTTGATCTATGTATTAAAGCAAAAATACTAAAGCCTGGATGTTTGATATAAATAAATGATATGGGAGTTTATGAAATTCAAGTCACACAATATAAACCAACCATCAACATAGAAATTAAAAACATTAGAAAAAAAAAAAACTCAACTTGAAAAAATATTTGGATTATCAATAATCATATTAAATAGATTTACTGTAAGATAGATAGCTAACTTGCATCTAATGATAATGATGCATTCGATTTATATGTGAACTCCTAAAAATGACTCATATCTTAAAAGTTTTTAAAATTTTTTCTTAATCAAATGATCTAAAACCTTTATAGTTTCTTCTTATAAGTAAATATTTTATTTTTATCACCGGGACTCTGTCTACCTCTCAATGACTGTATAATAAAAATTTTGATGACTTTAAAAGTCAAAACAAACAGAATGATTCTCTCATGAGAATCGCAATGGAGAAGACGAAATATTTGTGTATTAAGTTAGGTAGATAATGAGGTACAGAATGATTTTGTCATGAGAATCACAAGGGAGAAGATGAAATATTTGTGTATTAAGTTAGGTGAATAATGAGGTATGTTTAATAAAAGAAAGGGATGTCAAAATCTATAATGAGCAAAAACCATGATGCATGTTCACCATATATGCAATGTCCCATGCCTCACCAATATTCACTTGGTGTATAGCTCTTGCAATTATCTCAGCCAATTCACTACATAAATGCCGCTTAAAACCTAAGCAATCATATGATTTTTACAATTGTCTTATACAATTTTTTTAATCAATGTTGCTCAAGTTAGCACAAAAATAAAAATTCTAAATAGCTTAAGCACAGATTATAGATTTGTACTCCATAAAATTTAAGATCTAAATTAACGGATGTCATAAAATTTTCAAATTCTATTGACCTAATAATCAATTTTTAAGCTATAGCATGTGACAACAAACACTTTGCATTTAACCAAATCTTTTCATGACTAAAGTATTTAAAAATTAAATTCTCCCATACAGTAATTTATGGTTAGTTCAGCTTATATCAATTTTAATATATTCAACAATTATTTAAAAAATTATTAATATATTTTGAAATAAATTTTATTAGTATTACGTAGAACTACAAATAAGTCAATCCTTTTAAGAGTACCTAAAGGGTTATACTTGGTAAATTCTTCTATTTGTGAAAATAAGAGAAACTCAAGCCTAATTTTTTAACTTGTTTGGTAAGTTGGTTAAACTTGAGCCTGACCTTATTTAATTTATTTAGACTCATAAATAATTTAGTTAGAATTATAAATTGATATACATACTCATTTAGAGGCCTATTAATAAACTCATTAAAATATAGTTTGATTCATTTATGAATCTAGCTTAGGAATGTGATGCGGGATCGTTTTTCAATAACCATCCTTTCACCTTTTAAATATAGTTTGATTCATTTATAGTCGAGATATTTATCTTGTTTAAAAGTAATTTCATTGTTTTAAATTGAAAACTTATATTTTTATATATTATATAATAATATGAATTTATAATTTAAATACTATTAGGAAATATTTGAGAAAAAATATATTATTGAGCATAAGTGACATATATCTAAATACATATAAACTTCCTAAGTTTATACACCAATATTATATAAAGATCTTCTTTAAAAGTATAAATAATGTAATTTATCATAAAGCTTTTATATCATAAACTTTATTAACTAATAGTATTTTTAATTATTAAAGTATGTAAATTTATTTCTAAAATATATGTTAGTTTTATTATATACGTGATAATAATTATATATATTATTTTAGAATTAGTTGATATTAATGAAAAAGGAATTGATGATTAGCCACTGGTAAAATGAGTTGCTGCCGCCTGGATACATGTAGGGGGTTGGGGTTGCGATTAATATCACGATTTTTCATAGAAAATTTTCCTTTTTTTAATAAATAAATAAAATTAAAATTAAATCAAAATATTATATTAAAATTCAGAAAACGACGAAATCTCTCATTTAAAATGACGATTAGACAATCCATCTTAGGTGGGCGATATAAATGTTGACATTTTAAATGTATCTGGGCGATCCCATCTTAAGATTTTCTAAAGATTAATTTTATTTAAATATTTAAGTATATATATAATTATTCTAAAATTATTATTTTTAGTGTTAAAAAATAAATAATAATAATTAAAATATTGTAATATTTATGCTTAGTTTTAATAATTTTAATATAATTAAATATATAATGAATTGTATTTCACTTTTCAAAATAATTGAAAATCATGATCTCTGCCGATTAGAGAGTAACACGCGTGACCCATCAACATGCAATTCTGTTTTATATCTTGAAAATGAAAGGTTAATTTCAATTATTTCAAGTGAAGTGGACAAATTTAATTAGAATGCACAATCAAAAAAGAAATATTTAGAAAATAAAATTTTAAGCCAATTCTAACTATTTGAAATCGGATATTATTGGGCAATTAGTATTTAAATTATCCATACTTAATGACAAAACACAAGCGGACAAATTATATAAATATCAAGGACCCAAAAATAATTAAGAAATAACTAATTCTAAAAAAATACTATAAGCCTTTTAAAGTAATAAAAATAAATTCATTAAGAAATGTCAACTTATAATATAGAGAGTTCAAAATATATTTTTATAATATTTATTTTTTATTGAATAATCCTAAGGATTTGCTCTAACTATGGGCCCGAGCATTGAATTGTTAAAGATGAAGAGCCTTGCTTTTATTGGTTTATGTGGTCATTGTATTGTTGTTGTGGACTACTATATTTGTAAGAAATTATTAATCAACACATATCTTAATTTTATAATCCCCGATAAGAAAAATTATAGTGGAATAATAAAAGAAATTATACACGGCAGTATTTTCACCAAAAGGGAAAAAAAAATTTATATATGAATTGAGAAATAATATTTCATATGTTATATTTATGGACTTTTTTTCTAAAAATTAATGGTTATGTCTTTTCTATACCTTTATCTAAGAGAGTTGCATATTTTAATTTTCTCACATCAAAAATAAATAAACATTTTTTTAATATTTTAAATCATTTTAATTAGACTTATATACCAAATATTTAATAAAAACCAAAATTTTAATTTCTAAAACATTGTGATCCACGTAAAAGGCTAAATAATAATTGGGTATATCAATAGTTGTGCAGCCCCTGTAACCACATGATGACATATAATGACTTTTGGACCACAATTATAAATCTACACTCAGTATAATTTTATTTCTTATGGCTTTTCTTAACATTTATTGATATCAGCACCATCTCTGATATCACTTATTAGGATTCGACATCTAAATCTATCCGATCCGGTAATAACAGAATATCCAGACCCCCCGTTATCGTCAACCACAATTTAGTAGAAACAAAAACACAAAAGATGCACAATAATTTTTTTAAGTGAAAATACCTTCTTAATTAAGAAAAAAAATCATGGGACACAAAATACACCAATAAATTCACTATATAAAATGGTTACACAAATTCAGAAATAGAGTATAACAACCACCATGACTACACAAACCTTAGAGGTAAAAAATTGAAGAATAGAGTACAAGAATACAAAGAATCCCCATTTTATGTTTCACTTACTACTCTCCCTTTCTTCTCTATTTTTCTCTCATCATTGTGGTGCTCTCTACTATCACATTTTACAAGTATTCGTGAAACGACAACCGCCGTTTCACCCCTGCACTCATGCGGCCAACACCCATAGCCCTTGGTGCTCAGCACCCTGGCTCCTTAATGATTTCCTCACCCTTGGTGTTTTCCACCCCTTCTAGTGTCTTCTCACACACGCATTTAGTGGTTTTTTCACACCCAGCACAGCATGCCGAGCGTGCATATATAAATTGATCTGTCCAAAGACCTTCAACCAATAGGTTGGCTGCGTATGGACAAATGCCTACCACCTACTCTATAACCTGTCAAAAATTTTATCCACTAACTCTACAGATTGCCACCTACACAGACGGCGCACACACACTACAGGTCTGTCACCTGTTCTATAGAGCCAATTGTCCACAACTTGTTGCCAATTGTCCACGACATTCTCGGTCGTTGCTGCAATCAAGTCTCTGGACTATCTGTGCCCTTTACCCATCACAAGAGTCCTCTAATGTTCCTTGATCTCCAAGTAGTGACAACGACCTCGACATCCCATATCCTCGGTCGTCACTATGCACAACCCATATCGCTGAACTCTACTGTGCACTCTGCCATGTCCACAGGCGATTTCATACCGGTAATACCAACTGATAAATTCTTCATTCTCAACCGGTTAACAAGTTGACCGGCAAGCTCTCTTAAAAGACGCTCTAATATTTGTCGCTCCGAAATACTCTTCGAAAATCCTCTCCGAATTTCCTCTCCATCCTTAGCCAATCAACTTTTCCTTGATTGGATTCTTCTCCTATCCGGTCAACCTTCTGTTGACCGTCTTCTGCTACTCGTTCGCCATCCAGTAGTACCGCTACAGTCCTCAGCCGGTTAACCACCAGTTGACTAGTTTATTCACTCAGACGGTCAAACCTCCCGTTGACCGAAATTTGCTCTCCGGATTTATTCTCCGTCAAATGCATTACGTCATTTGCTCTCCACAAATTCTTCGATGACAAAACTTATTTGTTGAATTATCCACAAATGAGTAACCTACTCCAACAAAGGTCTGGAGGAACAAACTTGCGCCTATATAGGCCCAAACTTGTTGTCTAAAGTGGACAATATATATGATCATATGGATGCAGTTTGTTACATAATGGTGTCGTATCCAATCCCAATTGAAAGTATGCAGATGTGACACGAGCCAATTATTCACTATGCCACATGCAAGCATCGTTCCATAAGCATGATGGACTGTAAAAATTGGTATTTAGAATCCCATATTACCTCAAGAAAGAGATGAATGCGCTTTATAATGAGACACAATCATCTTTATGATAACAAACATTTTGCTAGGGATGCTCTGAAAGAGTAAAATCATAGGAGTGTAAACCCATACTCGCTACTCAGTACAGATAATATGTTATCATGTAAATTATGGTCACTACAATTTGCTTTCAATAAATTGCTAAAAAATATTTTGATAGTTTTTAAAATCATGACAATTTTATTCTTATATTAATTTAAAATACATCTCTTATATAATATAAGGTAATATTACATAAAATAGATTTATAATAGCCTAATCTATTTTTTCAAATTTTTCTTATAATCACAATCTCTTATATTGAACTGGTTCTTTTTATTAATTTAAATTGCTTCTATATTTTACATGTAAAGTTAGGTTAGTTTCTTTTTTGTAGAAATTGACACCCCATAGATGTTGCTTGGAACTCAAAAATGATAATCTTGCAAATCAGATGGGCAATTGTGGTTTAATGATTTTTAAAAATAATTAATTTTAATATATTTTTATTTTTAAAAAAATATATTTGATGCTAATGGCAGAAAATGGCAGAAAATGTCTTAGTATGTCGCCGAAAATTTTGACCATGTGATACGCCTGACTTCGCGCACAGCTCCAAAAGGTATTTTTATTTTTAAAAAAATATATTTGATGCTAATGGCAGAAAATGGCAGAAAATGTCTTAGTATGTCGCATTAGAAAATTTTGGTTTAACATGTGATGCTATGTCATTCTAATTTCATCAAAATAAAATGCTTAATTTGTTAAACGGGGTGATTCTATGACTGTAAAATTTAATATATTCTAACAGTATTAAAATAAATATAAAATATCAAAATATTTTTATAATTTTACCCATTTGCCTCCATATTTCAGTGTCGTTGACGTTGAAAAGAAGAGTGCGTTACCATAGGACACCAGCCAAAATTTATTAAATTATCTGCAATACAACAACTAATATTTAATATATTAAAATCATACAATATAAAAATATTTTTATTAAAATATTAACATTTTTTAATACTAATATGATAAAAAAATTTTATATTTTTAAAATATTTTTAATATTAAATTTTATTCATTGGATCTCAACTCAACAAATGTATTAGAGTCTGATGTGTTCCTCATACCCTA
This sequence comes from Nepenthes gracilis, assembly GCA_033239525.1. Taxonomy (NCBI): domain Eukaryota; kingdom Viridiplantae; phylum Streptophyta; class Magnoliopsida; order Caryophyllales; family Nepenthaceae; genus Nepenthes; species Nepenthes gracilis. Next base: position 29,432,793 of record BSYO01000002.1, on the reverse strand, counting down.
TTCAAGAGGTTGTGTGTTTAATCTTCGTAGCTGAAAACTTTTTAACCGACTTGAGAGAATCAAATGAATTCTTTAACTAATTCAAGAGGTTGCATATTTAATCTTCGTAATTGAAAATTTTGACCTTATACATCACAACAACTTAATAATATATTAGAAGTATAAAGGACTCACTTTTTGATATATCCTTTAATATTTAAATTAGTGATCTTTATCAAAAAAATAGAAAAATATAGAAAGATAGAAAAAAGAAAAAGAAAAAAAAAGATGAAAGTTGAGTTTTTGTGAATTTGAAGGATTGAGCTTTGTTTTGGATATACTCTTTATGGGCGCTTGTATTCCAAAGTATGCCTTGCCCATGCTTAGTTAGGGATCCATATTTATATCGGGGTTCTAACCAATTACTTAATTTAAAACCACCTCTTATAATGAAAGGTGTAATATTATATTAAATGTTAACTGTTATTTTTGAAATGTAACTGATATTTCGATTGATTCAGTAATTGTTTAATCAATGCTGGTTAATATTTATTTGGCCATTATCGAATGGGGTTGTTCATGTTTGAAGTATCATCTTCCGATTGATTGTACCCGTTTGTTTAGATTTAATATTTCGTTTATTATTTTATAAAGTCATTATTTGTCTCGATTTTACACATTCTCCACATCAGGTTGCTCATGAGGTCGGCAGAATCGTTTACATTAGTATTTCAATTGGATGCATTTGGGCCTCATTTTTAGTTTGGGGTAAACTGGTTATATCAAAGTTATCCAACAAAGTTACATGACTTGTGACATGTATACGCATCATAGCGCTCCTGTGGTAGGCAAAAGTGAACGTTCTCTTCATCCTTTTTTTTTTTTTTTTGGGGGGGGGGCCCTAAAAGCATATCTTAATCTTCTATTAATTCGTTGAAGGGAAGCAATAATTAGGGGATCCCCGGGGCCACTTAGCAGGGGGCAGAGCGTCTCCTGCTATGCATTTCAGGCTCAAATTTAATTTTTATAAACTATTTTAAAATATAATATTTTTTTTATAATGTAGATATTTTAATATTTAAAAAAAAAACTATAAAAATCATATTTATATTTTTTAATAAATTAAATGAGTACAGTTAAAATTAAAAATAGTGAGGGTTGCTAAATTGCTAGGCTTTGAAATCGGCAGATGAACAAAGCGCTCCCCAAAATAAACAAATTTGTTATTATCATTATTTTTAAAGAACTATCGAGTTTTATTATAACTTTTGTGATTCTTCCAGTTGGTCTTTAAATTATCAATTTATAAATGACAGAAAAAAATAGTAATTTGTCATAATTATAAAGAATTTAAGGAAGGCTCTATCTCTTTAAAAAAATTAAAAAAAACTTATTATTTTTATTTTAAACATTTATTTTTAAATTAATAATTGCAACCTAATTATTTTAAAGTAAATTATTTTTAATTTTTTTAAATAATTAAATTATAATTATTTATTTAAAATTAAATAATTAATGCATAAAAATTAAGGTTTTTTATTTTTATAAAAAATAAAACTCTCCCAAATCTAGCTGGACGACGATGAGCTCGACTTTCGTCTGAGAGTATATAATTATTTGCAATTTTATCATGTTAGATATTGAAGATTAGAGAAAGGCATGGACGGCTTTTCCCATTTAAAGTTTCCTACTTGTTTCATTCATTCTCCTTTAGTCAAAGTGCATGGTGTGATCGGAGCCCTTGAAACTGAAAGTTTAGATCCCATTTTGCCTTTCCACATTTTGGCCTCCAACTCAGTTCTTGATAAGAATGACTTCTTTATGTTTTTTTTATCTCTTTTGATTAATTTCTAAAAGTATAACTTACCTAATTAAATATGCCCTTAATATAAAAATAATTATCCGGTTAAATATATCTTGATCGATTTCTTATCTATGGCACAAACGAGCTCACCCTATTATATTTTATAAAATTTTAAATAGTTCTACTTTCACTATTATCTATATAGATGTTTCTAATGTGAAAATGTTACTTCTCTTTGTTCATAGTGGCATTTTTTTTAATCCTTGCTTATATATTTTTTTATATCCTGTGTAACTCAATGTATTAATAATATTCTCATTCTCCTTTCTATAAAATTGTGGTTCATTTTTTACTTAAATAATTTATTCCGACTTTAGGTCGTCATCGTATGTTATAGTATTCAACTATAGCTTTCTCAAAATACTGTAGAATAAGGGCATCATAGCGGGTGTTTAATCCTAGTATATTCATATTTTATGTGAATTTTAATCTCATCCCTTTTCTTTTTATTAATTATAATCTTGTGAGCTAATAGTATTGTCTATATAGTAGTAATTTTTAGGTATCATTGCTATAAACAGGTAATATATATATTTTAAAACGCTATTATTTGTTAAAAAAAGCTATTGAAAAATACCAAATTTTCTAATAAAAAGGTTCTACTAAATGCATTCAAATAGGGACATAGGGGATTTTACTATATTAAGTAGTTAGGTTTTCTATCTTGAGTTCTTAAAAACACCATTGCTAGAGTCGGATGAGTTTTTCCAAGCAAGTGGGTGTCAATTTTTTTGCAGTATTGTTTTGTTTTCATCGCCAAATTTTAAGAATTTAGTAGTGTGTACGCCTTTTCCATTTAAAAGCTCCTCGAGTATTAGTTGCACATAAACTTTTGTGACTAATACAAATTACCTAGTTACAAATTTTCTCTTTGGAAAAAAAGCAAAATCTATTAATAATAAAAATTGTCTTAAAGTTTGAAACAAAAATTAAAAAAAAAAATTATAAATCCCACCCCAACAAAAATCCATAACAACAACTAGTGTAAACGTAGTAGCCAAAAATGAATACTTCAAATATCGACAAGAGAAAAAAACCAGCTAAATAAAAAAATAATAATACAATAGCAAGACAAAAAAAAATGCACCAAGAAGTGCAAGACATCCCTACTATGCTCAATCCTAAATTAATAGTACTCTATTGCCAAAAATTCTAAGATCTAATAGATAGTCATACAAGTATTGTCCAAAATATCCTTCTCAAATAAGTGATCGTTATATTTCTTTAAAATTAAATAAATTGTAGCCATGAGAGAGATCATAATCATTTGATTATTTAATACTTTACCTTTCTATTTAATTAATGCTCACTAAATAGCTCTATTCTAATTCTCATAAGGCTATAAGTATTCAATTCTACTACGAATAATATCTTAAATATATTTGGTAAATTTATAATTCAATAATAAATAATTAATAGTTTTAGATGTATTCTTATAAAAAATATATCTTGAGTGGATTAAAGAAAACTCAAACTGTTCATTGTATCCAAACACTCCATGAAATTCAACTAAACAATAAAAGTATGAGAAGATAGCAGTTGGGACCCCAAACAAGTAGATCTCCATTGACTTTAGGGTGTTACTTCAGCCACTTTGATAGAGAATCCCCCATGATTATCCATTATCTAAATGATAGAATCAAAAAATTTGAGTTGGGCTCATTTCAGGCCATGTTATAACAAATGAACCCATGGCAACACAGTTGTGAGATTTAATACAAATATTTATATAATAATATTAAATTAAAGTAAATTTATAAATTATTATGGTCAATCACGGGTTTTGGTTAGAAATTAAATGTCAACTGTAATAAAATAATATGAGAGGTACTTGATAGTTACAAGGGTTACATATGAGTATATTTAAAGTAAAATCGTCGCATGTGAAAAGTGCTTAAAGAGCATTTGTCCATATTTATTCTAAAATTACAATATTTGATGGGTAATTGGCCTTCATACTTGAACCTTGCCTAGTTAGCGTATGTGTACAAGTTTATTATGTAAACTACTTTTGCTTTTTTTTAGCCTATTTTGCTGAGTTGCTAGAAAAAAGAGACAAAAGTAGAAGAGGAGAAAAAATAGGAAGAAGAGGAATGAATTTTGGAGTTTAAATCAAAAGAATTATTTGGATTTCAGTTAAGGTAAGTAAAATTTTAAGCCTATACATACTAAAATTTTTAAGATTTTTCTTCATATTATGCCTAAAATTTGATATTTTATTTTTTAGTTATATTTAAGTACTTATCCGTATTCTCTTTGATATTTGACTTGCATTCATGTCACTCTTTTATAAGTTTTCTCAAATTTTAAATTATATCATTTATATTGATAATAATGTGCTGCATTTTATTAATGAACATTAAAATTTTAAAATTTTAAAAATGAATGCCCTATTGTATGTCATTATTTTGACAAAAACTTTGAAGAATCTTTATATATGTCCAATATTATATTTTCTCAACATTGTTCATTTATTGATAATTGTCCATTTACTCACAATTTCTCTTATTCATCTTTATTATGTTCATATTTATTATATTATCTATTATTTACTCACTAAATATTTAACACAATTTATATTATCCTACCTTTTTGATCAATAGGTTTAGTCTTCATTGAAATTTGTGTTAGAATCAAATGCTTGTTTAAACCGTGAGGAAATATACAATAGATGATATCAAGCACATAATAAACAATCACGAACAATAAAGACACAATTTTTACTTGAAAAACTCCCTATAAAACGGGGGAGGAAAACCACGGGACACAGAATTTAAAATTTTTATTAGTAGCAGTTGATCGGTTACACAAACCCCAAATCACAAAAATCAATATCAATTAGCTTTGGACAGCCTTTACAAGAAATATAAAGAACAAGAGTAGAGATAAAACCCGGCAGATGTTCTTCACAGCAGTAAGAACGCCCTACGTGTGATTACCGAATATTGGAACTGATTGAAAACCCAAACGGAGGCTCAATTCTTCGTCATCATCTTCTTCTCTCTCTTTTCTCTCTTTTTCTTCTCTGAAACGGTGCTCAAACTGATTAGATTAACCTAAAAATACAAAGTGTGCGTTTTATATAATTGGCGCGCGCTCGAGCGCCTATCGAGCTCGCGGCGGGCGCAGGCCAGCACTTGAGTGCCTAGCGAGCGCACAGTGAGCGGGGAGCATACTGGAATTCCTGCTCGAGCGCCATTCGGGTACACGGCGAGCGAAGGCACACTGGAATCTTCGGCTCGAGCACCCAGCAGGCGCAACTCGATCTTTCTTCATGCGGTGAGGATATTTACCTCCATCCGCCATATCAAGTGGGTATGGGCCCACACGAGAATAACTCATAACCCAATAATTTGAACAGATAATTTTTACATGAAGCATCATGGGTTTTTTTTATTTATGCATGTATATTGAATTTGTGGGTCATGATGAAAATAATTTAAGAATTTGGTTGATTATTTTGGCCGTATATTGAATATTTAACATAACTGACGGTCAGAATATCAGTTTAATTTTGTACTATAATATGATAATGGTTATTATGAGTTATATATGTTTGAGATCAAGTATAATATTTGAGGTCAAGTTAGAGTGAATTTTAATCAATTTTCTAGTACAAACTATATTTTTATATGTGAACGGATATAGTGGTAAAGTTTATGCAATATCACACTCCCAATTATAATTGTATATGTTGCATTTATTATAGTGTTTGAACCAGGATCATGTCAATGGGCAAGCCCAAGCCATCTCCATCCATTAGTTAAATGATAAAATCAACTCTAATATCTCAAGGAAAGCCAGACCCCAATGTAATATGATTAGAAAAAAAAAAAAAAGTGCAATTCCTATTGCCTACAAAGGAAAATTCCTTTATGCAATTTCTATTGCAAAAGTTTCAAGGCACAGATTATGAGAGCTTACCTATCTAGATTGATCGGTCTTTGATACAGTACCTTCTCAAGTTTACCCAAACAAAATTACCAGTACTAGTGAAAAGCCTCCACATGTGTCTAGCAATGAGAGCATTATTCTAAAAATAGATATTCCTAAAACCCAATTTCCCTTAAGCATTAGATCTACGTGTTGGGGCAGAAGGCCGATCAAACAGAATGGTACCACATCACACGCAGTAAAAGAAAAGATAAAGAAGAAGTAGAAACAAGTTTTACGTGAAAAATCGTTCACAAATCGAAGGAAAAAATTACATGATATGAAATCCATAAAAGTCCATTATGTGAAAAATTAGTTATGAAACCCCCAAGATGGAGTATCCGCCACACATTCGAAAATAACAAAGCAAAATCTCTCTGGAGCAAACAGGAAGCTCTCCTTTATTCATTCTCTTTTTTTTTTTCCCTACTTCCTTACTAGTGGTGTACTTATCTCCTTTCTTTTCACCCTTAGACATCTTGATTGTAGATCTACTTGATTGTATGGGTCATCCTCCTCTCCACACTCCGAAGTGCAAGTTGCTAAGTTACAGAGAAGAAATAAAAGGTGCGGCTCTAAGTCCAGAAAGAAGAGTCAAAGCAAGTCCTGGTCGAGGTATCAGAATATCAAATGCCATCACCGCGGAAAGAATAGATACATCAAGAAATATTATCATAAATGAAAGTACGAGAATGCATAGGATATGGAGAGCAAAGCCAACAAGGCCGAAAATGAGGAGAGAGTTTTAGTCATTACCCATGGTGACCTCTGGCTAGCGTGTGAAGAAGACGAGGTAGTCAATCTGATTGAGCATGAGACCGACTGGGTAGTAGATATCGTGTATCACTCCACACCACGTCGTAGAGGAAACTCTTCACATCTTATACTTCAAGTGATTATGGAGTGTTGAGAATGGGGAATGAAGGGACGTCTTGGATTGTCGGCAGAGGTGATATATCCATTATCACCAACAATGGAACTTGACTGTTACTAAGAGATGTATGACACACTCCAAACATATGGTTGAATTTGATTTCAACAGGTTGAGTAGAGGATGAAGGATTCTGCAATACATTTTGTGAAGAGTTATGGAAACTGACTAAGTTATCTCTAGTAGTTTCTCGTGAAAGGAAGGTCTCCAACATGTATGGGTTGTATGCCTTTGTCATGAACGGAGAGGTGCACATTGCGAGTGAGGACTTCTCCGATTTGTGGCATCATTGGTTAAGTTATATGAACGAGAAGGGGTTGAAAAGTTTAGCTAGGATGGACCCTCTCCAAGATGTGAACGGAGCCAAACTGAGGACCTATCCCCATTGCATGGCGAGGAAGTTAAGGTGAGTTTCATTCATTAGAAACCCGTCCACAAATAAGACCAAACCCCTTAAGTTAGTCCACGCTAATATTTGTGGCCCTTTTAAGGAGAAGTCACTCAAATGGGCATTGTATTTCATTATGTTAATTGATAATTATTCAAGAAAATTGTGGAATATCCACTAAAGGCGAAGGATCAAACACTCAGTATTTTTGAACACTTTCATGCCTTGGTTGAATAGTAAACTTGGATGAAGTTAAAGTGCATTTGAAGTGATAACGACGGCAAGTACGTCCTAGTCTTTGATGCATATTGTTAGTCACATGATTTTCGGTATCAAAAGACTCTGCCAAGACACCGCAACCAAACAAGATGGCCGAGCGGATGAAAAGAATGTTGATGGAGAGAATTCGCTGGATACACTCGGAGGCAAAGCTTCTCGGTTCATTTTGGTGGGAAGCTTTGAAGGTTGTTTCCTATATTATCAACTGATCCCTAAGTGGCCCATTGAATAGAGAAGTTTCAGAAAATGTGTGGTCCAGTGGGAAAGTGTCCTACGACCACTTGCGAATGTTTAGGTGTAGGGCATTTATTCACATCCCGAAAGGTTGAGAGGATAAAGCCGAAGTTGCAGATGAGGGAATGCACCTTCCTTGGTTGTGAGAAAGACGAGTTGTGATATCGTCTCTATGACCCGGTTGAGAAAATACTTGTATGGTCAAGAGATGTCGTATTTGTGAAAGACGAGAAGATCGAAGATATCAACAAGAAGATGAAGGTCACGTCCAACAGTAACAGTAGTTGGGTTAGGGAGACAAATGTTGAGTCCGTCTGACCGGTGCCGGTCCATCAAGAGGTTGGTGGTCATGACATTGATGAAGAGGAAGGAGAGTGACAGACTCCGATGCCCGATGAGGATGGGGATGATGCCACTCCTCATGATATTGTCAAGCCAGCCCAAACCATCCTACTTCGACAATCCTCGAGAGACCAAAGGAGCTCTATTCGTTTATCAATTGATAAGTATGTATTACTTATCGATGCAGGGGAACCAAAAAGCTTTAATAAAACCATGGGGGACGAGCATAAAATAAAGTGGATGGAAGTCAAGCAAGATGAAATAAATTCTTTGCTTGAAAATCACACATTTGAATTGACACAATTGCCAAAAGGGAAGCGAGCGTTGAAGAACAAGTGGGTTTTCCGCATAAAAATTGATGAGAACAACCCATAACCAATGCATAAGGTAAGGTTAGTAGTGAAAGACTTCAACCGACGGAAGGGCGTCGACTTTGATGAGATCTTCGTCTCGATTGTGAATATATCTTCAATTAGGTGGTATTCAGACTGGCCGTTGTTCTTGACTTGGAAATTGAATAGTTAGATGTCCAGATAGCGTTTCTCCACGGTGACCTTAAGGAGAAAATTTACATTGAGCAATCGAAGGGATTTCGAGTTGAAGGAAAGGAACGATTGGTGTATCATCTGAGAAAAAGCCTGTACGAGTTGAAACAAACCTCGAGACAATGGTATAAGAAATTTAAATCTATTATGGTAGGCTACGGTTTTCGGAAGACTATTTTGGATTACTACGCCTTTGTGTAGAGATTTTTTGAAGACGGCTTCATTATTCTCCTACTTTATGTAGACGACATACTGATTATCGGTCAAGGTACATCCCAAATTAAGGAGTTGAAATAACTTGGGAAAGCCTTTACCATGAAAGATTTGGAACTGGCGAAGTCAATTCTAGGTATTGGGATATTTTGCGACCACAAAGCAATGAAGTTGTGGCTATCCCAGGATAGTTTCATTGAGAAGGTGTTTCAACATTTTCATATGGAGAAATCCGAGCAGATAAGCATCCCGTTGGCTAATCACTTTGGACTACGTAGCTGACAATGTCCTTCCTCAGATAATAAAAAGGTAAGTATGAGAAACGTATCCTACTCTTCAGCCATAGGCAACCTGATGTATACTATGGTGTGTATAAGATCGGACATAGCTCATACCGTTGGCACAACAAGTCATTTTCTGTTGAACCTCGAAAGAGAGTATTGGTCCATGGTAAGATAGATACTGAGATATCTCCGGAGAACTTTCATACCATGCTTGTGTTTTGGAGATGACAAACCATACCTGGTCAAATACACTAATGACATGGCAAGCGATGTTGACTTTCAAAATTTCACATCAAGATATATGGTCAAGTTTACAGTTGGAGCAGTCTCTTGGCAATCGAAATTGAAGAAGTGTGTTACTTTTTTAACCACTAAGGCAAGATTTATTACTGTCATAGAGGCGAGCAAGACAATTTGTGGTTGAAGAAGTTTGTCCGGAATCTTGGCTTCAAGCAGGAGAAGTACGTGCTACTTTGTGATAATTAAAGTACAATTCACCTCTACAGAAATTTCTCATTCCATTCCAAATCAATGCACATTGATGTTTGATATTATCGAGTACGAGATGTCGTTAACTCAAAGTTATTGTCACTCGACAAGGTCAAGATTAAGGAGAATGGGTCGGATGTGATGACCAATGTATTACTGAAAGGGAAGCTTAAAATTTGTTATAGTATTACTGGAATGACGGATATCGTTCCCACACAGTCATGAGAGAAAGTTTGTTGAGATATGGGTTACTCCCGTGTGGACCCATATCTGATTAATAGGTTGATCAGAGTTATGTCAAACACTCACATTTGGTACAATACCAAGGTTGAGTATTGTTGTGTTTGCACACGCTTTGCGCGTGCAGCGAGCAGTCGAAGAGCAACCAGCCAAACTACTTTGCCAAAGGACGTTAGTCCAAACTGCTTAACCAAAGGGTGACCGACTCGGTGCCAATGCTAAAGGGAGGCCAAATGTTGAGTTCGATGGGTGACTGGACTGTTGAGCATGAAAGAGAACCAAATTACTTAAGGATGACCGACTGCCAATCCCAATTGCACACAATTGAAAAATGTACGAAACTCCCTTTAGAATTTGTAAAAGAGAGTGATGTTGATAGTGAGACATTACTTATAAAATTAGATACCAGTGAGTACCGTTAGTGAGAAAAAGTGAAAAAAATAGAGAAAAAGATCAAAGTTTTTTTTGCTCTAGAAATTTCTTCTACATTCACTGTTACTTGGATCCATTAGATATAAAGAGTTGAGTTCTTGTATTTTAGGTTTATATAACCGATTTTATATATTGAATATTTATGGATGTATAATTCCATATTTTTTTTTTCTTCAGAAGAAGATTTTCCATATAAAATTAATTGTATTTTATCTCTTTATTTTGTGATTTTTTATTTGTCTGCTGTGTATTGTTGTCGTCACCGTTTCATATTTTCCTCTCGATTCATCTACGCTGATTGCGGTATATCTTAACATATTATTTATTTTTTGTATTCACAAATTTAATATCTAATGATTTATGAGAAATTTGGATTTATTTTGTTACATCGGATTGGGTGTATTTGGATATTAAACCTCAACACAAAGGACCTCCGAAGATTGGCGGAGCTCCAGGTAGATGGCCAAATGTAGTCCACCCTTATAGGAATACGAAGAAGCCAAAGGAATTAGCCTCTCATGGAGATCATCACTGAGATTAGCAGCTAAGCCACCGCTTAACACTAGCGTCTGAAGCAAGAGGGGAGTACGAAAAGAGAGGGAGAGAGAGCGTTGCAAAATACATACATATACATATATAAATATACATATACATATACATACATATATACATATACATCATATATACATATACATATACATACATATACATATATATATATTAGCTTTTTCAAAAACCACAAAGCACCCATGGTACTATTACATTGCATGTAAACTAAAGAGACAATCAAGATTTTTGTAGTGTCCAAATTCAAAGCTTCCTTCACATGCTGTAAAATGGAAATGAGCATGGATCTCTTGGACCATTTACCATGCACGTAATCAAGCTTCTAAGATATAAGTGTTGGGTTATAGGTTATTTTTATGAGAGTCCTATACTCATTTGATATGTTGTTCGGTGACTTATATGATAGTGCTCGTGTATTGTACTAATTTGAGAAAATTATAATGTGGCTCGCTATGGGCACCTAATTGTAACATGTGCGTTGATTTCATATTGGAGGCCACTTAAGAAACTCACGATGGACGCACGGACGTGATTTCCCTATTGATCAGTGCCCGATGTGCTCTCGAGAAAACGCTCGTGCGCAGATTATAATGGTCACGCATGTGATGGGTGCTCAAGGGCCAATGCTTATATAAATGCGCCTGACGCGATTTTAGGGTTACCACTTTATAATTTTTGAGACATTGAACGCTGAAACTATAAGAAAAATGAGAGAAAGAGAAAAAAAATAAAAAAAGATAAAGGTTTGAGTATCTGTGCAAGCTTCGAATCGTGTTTCAATTTTCACTGACATTAAGTATGCTGTTTCTAAAATTGATAAGAACGTTTTATCGGTCTTATTATATATATTTAAACAATTAAAAAATATATATTAATAGTTTTTTATAATATTTAGATATTAAAATATTCATAATATAAAAAATATAGTCATTTATATAATTTTTTATTTTTTAATAATGCATAAGTTTTTGGCTCCCCCATCCCTATGGCAAATAGATGCTGTATCTCGTTTCTATGGTGCAGTGCTTTTATCTCAATACAAATAATTTTTAAAAAAAAATAAATTATGTTAATTTTTTTAGTATTGTATTTAGGCTTTTAATTTAATAAGTACAAAATTACATTACAAAATACTAATTATTATTGTAACTGTACAATTAGCAAGCGCAATTCGCTCGTCACTCACAACCGCCGCCAATCACGAACGCTAAAGGCTGGCTACGGCCACTCTCGGTGAGAATTGAGACAATTCATTAGTGTACGTTCAGTTATAGAAAATTGATTCCATTTTTTTAAATCTAATTAAGACGAAAATGTAAAATCCAAAAAATCAGTTTTTTTTTTGTTATTGTTAACTTTCTAAATTTTCTACCGGGTTTAAAAATTTTATAAATTATTGAAACAATTTTTTTTTTTACAGGTTTTCATAATATTTTTACAGGTTTTTATTATCTTATAATTTATAAATATCATTATATACAAAAATTGAACAAAATAGCTAAAATATAAGCCGGCAGAATTTGATGTCTTTTCCCACAGAATTAATTTGAGATTTTAACCATTAAAAATGATATTTTCTGCACATTAAAAATTCAGTAAATTGACTTACACCTCTTCCCTCAGGATACTTATAGCTTACTTGAATGTAAAAAGAATCACTTAATATTTGGTAAAATCATACATAATACACTCAGTAACACAATTAACAGTATAGTAAATAAAATTAGCGTGTCATTAATATATAAAATTATAAATAAATTGGGTATTAATTTACTTACACTGAGATTTTCTTATTTGATAAGTGCAAAATTATGGTCCAACTTCATGAACTGATTTCGAACGATTTGAGGTAAAGCTTCCGAGAAAACTATTACATCTTTAGTATGAGTTGTTTGACAGCCTTGACTAATGGTCAAATGGTTAATGTGTGTTTAAAGGCTATAAAATAGACATCAATTATAAAAATAGATATTCTTTAATGGCTTAAATAAGCACACTTTTTTTAAGAAAAATATATTAAATTGAGACGGCAAAAATAGGAAAAATAAAAAGAAAATTAATTTTTTAAAAAATAACCATTCCACTATTCTTTTTTACAAATCATGTAATGTAGTAGCTCTTATTATGATATTTTTACCGTATTTCACTCCTATTGCATAATTATATCATTTTTATGTAATTCTCTAATCTAAATATACCATAATAATGCAATTATGAAAGTAAAAGCGATTAAATAAAAGTCAATATGTAAAAATGTATTTTAATGCAGAACTGATTAGCATACTTAATAATGATCATTATATAAGAATTATAAGTTTAATTCTTATATATATATATATATATAGAATTTTCTAATATGTGATGTTTACAAGTAAGATTTTGTATATGCAATTTAACAAAAGTTAGTAAGTAGGGCGCAGGGTTCCAAGTTGTCAAAAAGATTAATAAATAATATTGGATTCTCGTATATCTTTTTTTATAACCATTGCAACTATGTTTTGTGACTGCTCTCCTTTGTACGTATTAAACAGTGAGATCTGGCCATTTTTATTTAAGGTATTGTTTACTTTAGAGTAAGCGTGAGACACATTGGTTTATAACCTTGTTCAACATGGTCTTATCCTTTAAAATATGTATGGAACAAAAAAGAAATTAATTTTATTTAATAGAAATAGAATATCACATTTTTACCCAATTAAAATAAAATAATATATTCCAACAACATATATGACCTATGAAGAGGTGGAGATGAGGCTATATGGAGACACTTGTATAAATTTTCATAGAAAATATCATTGTTGAGTTCTAAGATTAATTTAATTTCAGTTTAAAGTATTATTTTTAAAATAGACACATAATATATCAGTATCTACTGTTGTTCTTTAAGATTTTATCATTGAAGGTGCAATTTAAAGAAGAAAATTCGTGTAGGACTATGCTAGGGGGATATATTCCGAGCATATCCTAAAGTAAATAATATTTTAAATGAGGACAAATATGACATTAAAATTTTCTAGTATCTAATTTAGTGCTTATAAAAATATGTAACACTTACCAAACAGTAACGTGTGGACTTGAGCAAGCCAACAGACTTTCATACTTAGGAGTGGTGCAACAATTTAAATACCCTTTGCATGGTTCCTAAGGAAATAGTAACGAACAATTCAAATACTCGTTCTTCATAAATGTTTTAATTATTTAGGAACAAGTTAGCAACCACACAAAACCAAAAAGAAAAAATCAATTATTTTCTTCATTGAAGAGACACTCTTATTATTTTGTTGGGAATTTAACATCCGGATATATCTAACCCAAAACAGCGGAATAAATCTGAACCCCTCATTAACTGTCAACCACTAAATTTGTGAACACAACAAACGAATAATATATAATAATTTTTAACGTGAAAAATTCTTTTTAACTAAAAAAAATCACAGAATAAATTTTAAAAATATCTATTATGAATAATGCCAGTTACAAGAACTCCCTTTAAAATCTCTTCACTCCAAACTTGAATAAAGAATTATTGAATACAATCCCCACTCAATACACCCGACAACCTACAAGAAAAATATAATAAAAAAAAAACAATCAAATGAAAATACATTTATAAAATCACCTCCAAAACGATGAACCTGATCTTGGTGAAAAACGAAACTCAAATTAAATATCGACCGGATGTTAAATCACTTCCTCCTCTTTCTTTTTCTCTCCTCTATCTATGTGTGACACCCTATATGGAGAAAGATTTAAAATCATAACCCTAAAATGCGTGAACTACATTTTATACCGCGTATCGATACTCGAGCACAAGGCAAACACAAATCGAGTGCACCAGGTTCTGGATTCCATGCTTGAGCACACCAAATCTAAAATCCGCGCCTCTTCACCGCTCAAATGCTAGGTGAACGCATCCTCCAACAATATGGAATTGGCACTCAAGCGTCCTTCAAACACTTGACTTAATCTTGCATCCTAACCCTTCACCGAGTATACGAACACTCCGATTCTCGCACAAAATTTATACTAATCTTAGATGACTTTTTATTTGTTGAATTACCCATAATGAAGTGACCAAAAACCCAACGTATTTAACGTAAGTAAGATCATTTTGGCTTATGTTTCCTTTCCCTCCTCTCCATCAAACTCATTGTTAGGTTTCGAACCCCTTATTTGAACATCAGGAAGATAAATTGATAATACACGATAAAGCAATGATAATTACAATAATAAGGCATAGAAATATTTTACGTAAAAAATTTATTTTCAAATGAAAAAAAATACAATACTATTTGCCTAAAAATATTTATAAATTAGTATGTCCTATTATAAAAACTCAATAAATACAATAGTCTAACACATTATAATAAATGAACCTGAATAATAATAAAAAATATAAGATAAAAGGAAAAGAAAATGATCGATAAAATATCTTTTACAATTATAAAAATAACGTATCCAAGATTAGTGAAGAATAAAATATAATTTGAAACTCAAATGGATGAGTAAATCTTCATCTTCTCTATTTTTCCATCATTTTCTCCTTCTTCTCACCGTATTGACACTCTGTCTCAAAAATCATAAAAGAGTAATCCTAAAATCACATTAAGGTTTTTTATATCAAGAATGATGTTCAAATGCCCGTTAGGCACGCATCAACTACGAGACCATAGTGCCAAATGGGCAATTTAGACATTGAGCTTGTATCAGGTACTAAGCAATTTGGACCAATTCTTCTCATATATCCCTTAGGTGCCCAAATTTGAACAATGTACACATGTACCCTTTTCAAGTGCCCCTAATTTGGATATTTGAGACACATACGTGAATTAGGAGTCTGTCGTATGTCACATAATAGTTTTTTTCTGATTAAGTCAAGGCACGTGCGTCATCATGTATATATCAAATGATTTATTAAATGGTAATGAAATTTATAAGAAAGTAATCCATAATCCAATAGTAATAAAATGTGACCCGGTATGCCTTAATTAAAATAGGGCTTAGTAACCACAATGGCATGAAAAATCTATGCTCACCGGTGATTTTGTTGTGTGCATCCGTGGATGTCAACTAAACTAGAAATAAATTTTAAATTGAATGGCACTTTTCGCAATAATTAGTATAAAATTATATACACTTCTAAGCATTAAAAATTGAGTAATAATCTGAATTTGCCGCAAAGTGTACTTCTGAATTGCACGTAAAACTTAATATCATCATACTCTTTAGCAATAATTTATATCATTGGGACGTATCAATATCCAATATTTCTGTAGATATGTCATAGCTCAAACTTTATTTTATAAATATATATTTATAAAAATTTATAGCGTATAGATGCCCAAATTATATGACGTTTACTGTACTTGTTGGACATTTTTTGAAATAACGTCGATAATTGCTTCAAAAATCAAAGATGATAAACAATTTTATTTTTTTATTTTACAAAGTTAAATAATAACTAAACAGGGAGGGGTGAAATTTTCATGTCAAATACAAATATATTTGAATTATATTTTAATTACACCATCCTTAAATCTCGAATAAATAAAATTTTTTATTTATTTTTGGATGGAAGCTCCCATTTGTTCCTCGTTTAAATAATTTATTGAGTTTTATAAAGTAAAAAATAGGATAAAAGAAATTAACTCAAATGAATCAAATGGAGGACGGCATAATTTTACAGTCTGTCATTCAGTTCAATACCCACAAGCCTGTCAACAGGAGGGATCCGGGGGGCATCCTTCTCTTTTGTGGAGAAGGACCGTCTTTCTCTTCATCTGAACCGTCGGATGTAAAATCCGACGGTTCACACGTTTTGAATGGATAATATAACGTGGGCCGTTCGATTTTAAATTTAATCATCTAAAATACGTAACCGTCAGATGTAAAATTCGACGGCCCAAATTAAGAGAATGACGGTCCTTCTCTATAGGAAAGAATGATGCGCCTTCAATCCCAGCAGGAGAAGCTTTACTTTTAAATTTTCCTATTTTTACTCCCAAAAAAAAAAAAAGAAATAAAATAAATCAGCTTTTCACTCTATAATATTTTATCTTAATTGTTATCCTATAAATAAAAATCTGGGTCATTTTGTCTCTACAGTTAAAAAAAACTAATAGAAAGCATAAAATTTTTAGCAATTTATACTCTTTTATTATTTTTTTATGTAAGATTTATTTTAATTAATCAACTTATTTTTTTTCAATTTCATATAAAAATTTTATATAAATTATAAATAGGTAAGATAATTAATAAATCACCAAAAAAGCATTTGAAAACCTCCCCCGTTGTCGTCTTCTATGCTGATGTTTGTATGACTTCGCTCGCTTTTTATTTATGTCCAACTAATTCTTATTTAATTCCTAATTAATCACTAAGGATGCACGAAAGTCAAACTTTTGGTAATATCAAATATATATTGCGAGAATTTTTAGGTGCGTTAGCTCTGTTAATAAATCACAATTGGGTCCCTGTATTTTATTCGTACAAGTTAAATTATAATTAACATTAAAAAATTAGTATTCCTATTTTTCAGGAATTTATTAATTGTAAATTACAATTTTTAAGAAACTCAATCAAATTAAATATGCAATCACTTTGAAAAGTAATAGGCGAGAAACAATATCGTATGTGAAATAGTCAAGCTATTTTTCAGTTATCATCAAAATTTTCAAATAATAAAACATTTTTAATATTTAATCAAATCCAATAAAGACATAAAAAAGAGTTTATATGTCTTGATATTTATATTTTTTCGATATATATTAAAAAATACAATCTTTAAAAAAAAAAAGTCGATATTTTTATTTGGGGTGAGGGTGGGAGGGAGGGGGGGCTAATAAAAGAATAGATTGAAGAATATTTTCTATTTTATCTTACATTCCACGTTTCTCTCTCTCTCTCTCTCTCTCTCTCTGCTCCTCTCCTCCCCCTTCTTCAAACGCCAGTATTTAGGGAGCTCTCCTCCTCATTGTGCATTTTTCCTTAGCACCTTCCATCTTATATTTTCAAGTTACAGACTTTTTAGATCCATAATTCCCTCCTTCTTGGTTCTCTTCTCTATCTCTATCTCTTTCATTATCACTACTTTTTCCATATATTTGCTCTTCGAGCTTATCTTCTCTTCCATTTGTATATATATATATATATAAAAGAGAAGTTTCCCCTCTGAAATTCTGCATCTTTGAAAGACACCCAGTAAGGCAGAGAATAAAAAATCGGTGCTGTTTTGGATTCTACCCATTCAGAAAGTTTAGGTGAATTCAAGGCTGTGCTCTCTGAAATTGCAGGGTGTTGATAAATACCCAGTTCCTGAAAAAAGGAATTAAACTAGATAAATTCAGGATTTGTAGAGCTTTCTTTTTCTTTATTAAGGGATGGAGAATTGTCCAGGTTATCTTCGAGAGGATGAACCCATGGATTTACCTCCTGGCTTTAGATTTCATCCGACAGATGAAGAGCTTATCACTCACTACCTTTCACCTAAAGTTCATAGCGCTGGCTTCTCTGCTATAGCTATTGGAGAAGTGGATTTAAACAAGTGCGAACCATGGGATCTGCCAAGTAAGAATTTTTTCTCTTTTTCTTTCAACTTCTCTGCTCTTGTTAATTGAATCAATCATCTAGGATGAAAACATTTTTGCCAAATTTTTTCTTCTTTTGTTGGTGGTTTGGATTTAGGGAGAGCTAAGATGGGAGGAAAAGAATGGTACTTTTTCTGTACGAGGGACAGAAAATACCCAACTGGCCTAAGGACAAACAGGGCTACTGATGCTGGTTACTGGAAAGCCACTGGGAAAGACAAGGAGATTAACAGAGGAAAAGCTCTTGTTGGGATGAAGAAAACCTTGGTTTTCTACAAGGGGAGAGCTCCTAAAGGAGAGAAATCTAACTGGGTTATCCATGAATACAGATTGGAGGGAAAATTTTCTCTCCAAAACCTCCCTGCAGTTGCTAAGGTACGATTTGCTTTACTCTGCTTTTCGCCTGATTTTCCCTCCGTTCCCCCTGTTCAGTTTCCTCCTTCCTCCAGGATTCCCTCGATCTGATGATCATTTTCTGTTATTGCAGAATGAGTGGGTGATATGCAGGGTTTTTCAGAAAAGTGCTGCTGGAAGGAAAATTCATCATCCAGGACTAATGAGATCGGACTCTTTCAGCACCGAATTCGATCCTTCTGCTCTTCCTCCATTGATGGAATCTTCACCGTACAGTGAACAAACCAATCCAGGCGTGCCGCCATCGGTTCACGTGTCCTGCTTCTCCAGCCCCATGATCAACAATGCCCAAGGAAGCCATGAACAGATCTCACAGAGCTCCAACAGTAGTAACTATTGTTTTCAGAGGAACGGCGCGATGAATCCAATTTATGCACATCGAATTGCTCATATTCCTGGGAATCCCATGTCAGAACAGGCAATCTTGAAGGCAATCTTTGAGCGTAACAACAATAACAATGGGTCAGCGATGAAGCAGGCCATGAAAGCTGAGAGAGATATGGTTAGTGTGTCTCAAGATACTTGTCTGACAAGTGATATGAATTTTGAAATCTCATCAGTTTATGAAATGGGTAACGGCACATTTGATGATCAAGAAGGCCCATCTACTTCTGGCGGACCACTGGACTTCGACTGCTTCTGGAATTACTGAAATTGAAGAAAGGAGGAGGAGGAGGAGAAGCAGAGCAGAAATTAGCGGAAATGGAAACGCTTAATTAGGTTTTTTCTCTTTTATTTTCCAAGAAAATGGTTGTCTTTAGTTTGTGTCTGTATTCGACTGAATCCATATGAATGATTGAGATGTGTACTGTTTTTTATTTTCATCTATGTAACAGATCATACCAATCGTCCTCTTCCTTTTAATTTACAATTTTTTTGCTGGATTTTTCATATTAGTCATAATAAATAATTGTCAGAATTGCCAGTATCAACGACGAATGACAATGGATTCAGTTTGGTGGCTTAACTGCTGTTTGTTCTGTATTCAGTTGTCCTGTTTTCTCTGAGAATTGTAAATTAGACGCCCACCCAGCTTTAAATAAAATATCAAAATCTTTTTTTTTTTTTTTCTATTTTCAAAACTTTTTTTTATTTAATTTCATTTTTAAATTTCCAGTGGCATGCCCTGGCAAAAAACTTGTGTCATTTATACTCATGACATAAAAATTATCAAACTAACCGACACTTTAATTATTTTTAAATGGAATTTGAGGGGGCTTCCTCACAGGTTGAGAAGGAGCCCATTTTTGGGATAAATTCTTTAAATAAATAAATATATAATTTTTTTAAAATTTAATATCAAAATATTTATATTATTACATTTAAAAAAACTAATTCTAATCTTTTAATAATATTATCCTTCATGCATCCGAAAATTTAAATTGTAATATGGATTAATGAGGCCAAAGTTTGTCTGTCAGGTTTGAAGCGGGTCTGATCTTTATACATCCTCAATTTAAATCTTGTGTAACACAAAATATAGTCAAAGGATTTGACAGGACTCACTCCCTGGTATATCTTTGATACTCAAATCAGTATCATTCTTTTATAGAGAGGAAAAAGAGATGATGTAAGTTATATGTTTCTTGTTTGGGGTTTGCGTTTTTATGAAAGCGTCTTAATTTTAGAGCGATAGTGTGCAGCCTCTTGACGTTTTTAAATTGCCTTTGATTTGTTTTTAGTGTCGACCCCATTTTCTGTTGGAATGAAGGGTTTTATAGAAGTTAGGGGATGATTGACTTCTTCTATCAACCGTCCAAGATACTGTCAAGCGGATAAAATTTAGCCCAACAGGTGGTTTCAACCGGTGCTCGAGACCGTTACTTCAAGATAAGAAAGGAAAACTGTATCAGCCGTTAGCGTTGGTTTCGTTTTCGTTCCAAGAGTAAACCGTTCATATAATGTCATCGGACGTGTCCACCAAATTAGGCTATATCGGTCGTTTGAACCTTCATAATTTATGGACTTAATCCATAGGTGAAATCTTCCTCTTGGACTGTCAATAAAAATACCCATCAGTCCTAAATTATTAAGCATTTAATCCAATTATTGAGAACCACAATGGAGTCTCCCCCCTTCCATAGAGGGTGCCCCCCACCCTCATTAAATGTTAACAATTTGGCATATAATTTTTATTATAATAAAATAATATGCATTTTATAACCGTTATTTATTTAATTTTTTTTTCTTTTATTTCCTTTTCTAATAATTTTTACTTCAATTTGTGGGGACTGAAATTCATCAATTGAGCTGTTGCGATGTCACTCTCTCCATCATCCCTAACAGCAATATTAGTGTGTGCATTTTCATCTATCGTTGTATTATCTCACAAAAGTAAGGTGATAGGACCACTTTGAAGTTTATAAGCATCATCTAAGAGTAACTTTACTTATCATATGTGCTCTTCTCAAAATTATTAACGACTTTAAAATAACAATTAATTTTATCAATACATAGACATTTCATTTATTGCTGCATAGTCCTCCACCGATTATGTGCTAAGAGATGCAACAAATAAGCATCTTTTCGTATAAAAGCGGCCCAACTTTATGTGAAGTCTTACAAATTTTTTCATATTTTTTACCTTTTTTTTTAATGATCATGCATATATAGGATCACGGCAAGTATATTATCTTTATAAAAGCATAATTATTCATAGTTATTAATTTTATTTATAATAAGAAAATCTTGATCCGAATATTCTGTACCCGGCTATTATGCTTGTAGAGTCCTAAGTTCTTAAATAACAAAATGGACGTGGGCCCACTAATCAGCACTACTTAACTCCTAAATAGCATCATGAATCATTTCAATCTCAAAATATCTTAGATTCTTTAATTAATATATTCAGGAGTAATATCATAAATCATTTCATGATCAATCTTGTAAAAAGCATCTTGAAGATTAAGCTATAATAACCCCTCACTTTAAGACTTCTACGTTTATCCATTTTACACCATGAATGTTAGTGCATGGTCTAACTCATTGGTTCGACTGCTATTATTCTTGCAAATTATTGGTCTTACTTTATGTTTTTTTTTTTTAACATTTTTATAGCATCAATCCTAAAAACGTGCGGTGTAACTTGGAACTTAGAAACTAAAATTTCAATTTAGATGGAACGATCCTACGTTTAACGAAAGTGGGTAGCAGCCTGACAATTTTGAACAAAAAAATCATTGAATACATTTGCTCCGTAATCAACCAAACATGTACATACAATAATAATAATGACAGAAATAAAAATATTTAATTACTATGATGATGCTAAAACATAAGATAATAACAAATGATATTCGTAAAAATTTATACATTCACTTATAAAAAATAAGATGAAATAATAACGTCTAAAATAATTTTTACATAAAGTATATGTCAAATAAAGAATATGTAAGTTAAGTGAGTTTTGATTTTTTTAAAAAAGAAACAAAACAGTAAAAACTATAAAAAAATAAAATATAAAGATAAAAAATAATTTAAAATTACTTATACTATTAAAAAAATTATTTTATGTCAATTGAATATTATAAGTAAATTACATAATTAACCATACTTGATGGTTTGTATTTGAAGCTAATGAAGAATATGACAAATAGTGTATTTAGACGGTGGTCAAGAAACCAATAGCCAGCTGTGCTTACTTGAAAAGGTTAAACTAGTTTATTATAATTGGGTTTTGCTTTTAAGGAAATTCCCAAAGTACCCATAAATGTGACTAGACATCACTTGGAGCCCACTAAAGACGAAATTGTCCAGACTCATTTCATCGACGTATTGTGCCATGCCTACATGCCTACTATAAAGTTGTTACGTTGGGACCGACCTATTTGCACCAATATTTATCTTCACTCTTATCACAATTTTATTTCTCTAAATTTAGGTGGTGCAAATTCATATAATAAGGTAGAATAAAATTTATATTATCTAAAAATAAGATAGCTATTACATCTATAATAATAACAATAACCAATAGTAGATATTATTTCACCGATAATATTTATTTATGATCAGAACAAATTACACCATATTTTCAAAGTGTTAAATACTTATATTTTTTTTATTGTAACGGTTCTCGTTTAGATATTTAAAATAAATAATATAAAATAAAAATTTTTAATTTATTTAACACAAAGCCTCTTAAAATTTAGTGTATAGAATTATTTGTGTTACACATCATAGGCTGGGATACGTGATGGCTTTAAAGGATATAGAGAATCATTGTGTGTTTTCCCATTCCACAACAAAAGTAAATTGTTTGGAGCGCTAGTGCTTTATGGAAAAATGGACCGGCCCTTATGGCACCTCGAGCTCAAAGGCATCCTCCTTGGATGCTAGCTCCACCCAAACAACCGATCAAGGAATGGGTCCATTGGGTAGCTCCGGCTCAGATATGAAGTATTACATCTATCAATTCTCATATCAAATGTTAATATCAATCAATAGGTGAAGAATAAAAAATGACTAATTGATTGATAGAAGGTAAATCCATCACAATAGCTAATCATTTTTTATTTTATTTAACAAAATAACATATTGTATCATAATCTTTTAAACTATATATTATATATATTAATTTCAAATGATAAGGTCTGGTCTCAGTTTTTGCAACTCTTCATAAGGTTCTCATATTCAGCGTTATCCATAATCTATCCAATTAACATTGTAGATAATTCGGTCCCCATAATAAACTCCTATGGAGGATTTGATTTATTTATTGATTTTGAGGAAATTGACCGGCGTGGCTGCTTTTTCAATTCCTCTGGGGATATATAATGGGTAAAGAGACAAGCTGCATGCCCCTACTCAATTCTTCATCAGGAATTATAGGGTAGATTAGGTGTTTTATTCAATATATTTTAGTATTTTACATTCACTACTAGTTAATCTAATGTCAATTCAAACTGTATATCATGTTTCCTTCCCCCATACGGCAGCTGGAAAGGATGTCATACCTACTTATAGGGTAAACAAAAAAAAACAAAAAATAAAAAAAAAAAAGACTGCTACTAAGGGAAAAATATATAAAAATATCATCAACTTTATCTTTTTTTTAATTTTATTTTTATATCCTATTGAGTGTTAATTTTACTACCAAAAACATTAGTTCAAATGGTTCATATTCCTATGGTAATTTTTTTTTAATAAGTAAATACTTTAAGATATTTCTTTAAAAATGTTATTTATAAGGCTTTGAAATATCAAAAAGAAATAACAAAGTGGCCATTAAAAGCTAACTCATTTTAATTAAAAACTTGATAACCGATAAACAAAAAAGCTAAAAGTAACATAAAATAAAATTAAAGATGTGCCACTGAGATGTGCTCGAAATGCCACCACATTGATGGGTCATCACACAGGTTTTACAGTAAAAAATCATCACTATAAAACATATTTTATAAAATATAAAGTTTAAGATAAACCCAATAATCTTATATCCGTTGAAGCAAAAGAAAGTATCAAATATATAAGTATTACAATTAAATATATAAGTATTACAATCCCCTTAAATAAAGTAAATCAAGCCTATTAGAATTAACCTAAAACAGAGGTGGATGTGAGAATGAAAGTTCCATCTGATAGTCGCCTATTTGATGGCCAATCACATTTGATATTAAACCAAATAACCTTCTAAATTTTCTTGGTCACGCCATATTAGAAAAAGATTAATTTACTGATTCCTTTAAAAACCTATAAAGCACACTATGAGAAGAAAGATGAAGAAAATGTCATCTATCTAAGGTCTTGAATCTGTCTCTAATAACCAACTAGAAAATAAAAGTATAGAAATAATGATAGCTATGACATTAAACAAAGAGGCCAACGCAACCACCAAACCATCCAGCTAGGATATCCTTTAAACCCCCTAAAATATACACATGATAAAAAATAAAAATATCAAAGTGTTAATGTTGGAAATAAAAATCACTTTTAAAGGTTTTTTTTCTTTGAAAACTCAATAAAAAAATATCACTTAAAAGAAAACTAATTATAAAACAAAAGACGATAAAATTTTTAAAAATAAATATTAAAATAAATCAATAATCGGCAGATAGTAATATTTTTATTACTTTTTTGGGTATACACAAAAGCCTACATATATCCTATATAGGCATCGTACTTCTAATGGGCCAAGAATTAAGGACATGGTCCACGAGGAACCAAGTGGAGCTTGGGCGGGTCATTTTCTTAGGTAAATATTAATTAATTTGTTGACCCCAAATTTAATTATTTAAGCTCAGCTAAGAAATGCTATTCAATCACAAGGAATAGATAAAATACTAGAGCTATGTCATTGAATCTTAGTGAATCAATATTTTGGGTGGGTTATTTTTATATGAGTCATGTCCATATTTACTACAACTGAATAAAAAAAGAGTTTATATTCACTTTAATTAAACTAATAAATGGTAATCTAGATATGAAGCAAACAAATTCTTGATTAAAATCAAGCTAACAAGATACAAGATTACATCTCTAACTATTAACTAATTCAATGCACCTAAAATGAGTGTAACAACGCAATAAATTTGATTTCTTGCAAAAAAAAATATATATATATTTAGTATTTTCTCCTCCTTATCTCTTTTATTAAGTCCTGTTTGGTTGTACCAAGAATTCAGAACTGAAATTCAAATTTTATATTTAATTTTAATTATATTATTTGGTGTCAAATAAGATTAAAATTCCAATTAAAAAATATAATTATGATGATAAAATTATATATCAATTAAATATAATAAAATTAAATAAGGTAAAACCTATTAAATAAAATATTTTTGATTATTTGGATCAATAGAGATGGTCCACCTATAATTTTATTTTTTTAATTAATTTTTTAAAAAGTTATATAAAATTTTATTTAAAAATTTAAAAAAATCATATTTTAACAAAGAATATTATCTAAAATTTATATATTCGTAAAATATTATCTTTTTTAGATAAGCAATTAGTTTTGTATATTATAACAAAAATATCATGTATAGGATCTGGAATATCTAAGAAGTCAAAGCTACTTTACTCACAATATATCAAGGATTGATTGTTTAATTCCAAAATACAACAAAAATACAAAAAATGCACCTAATGAAAAGAAGTGTGAAACAAAATAAATAAGATACTGATGTCACCACTTTGAAAAAATGCCACATGAGAGATTTGGAAGGTGACATTTGTAGAGAACATTATTGCAATATAGGAAATTCATAACAAACTAAATAGTTTTGTTTTCATTGAAATGGAGAGAAGTCTCAAAAATATAAACTTTACTATCTCTCCAAATAAAGTAAATTATGGCTATCATGGCCAACCTAAAACAAAGGTTATAGTAGGAGTAAGCGGATCATTTGATAGCTACCTATCTAATGATTCTACTTTAATCAATATATAATTAGACGTATTTGATTCTAGATTGAATATCTTTTTAAATTTTTTTGTCAACTCACATCAAAAGAAGAGATAATGTACAGATTCTTTAGTAAACCAAAAATATATATAATAGGAAGACAGATGGTAAAAACAACGTTTATTTAACATTTCAAATCTATTTTTGATAGCTAACCAGGAAATAAATGCATGAGAAATGTGATAACTAGGGCTTCAAATCAAAGATGCCCAAGAAATTATTAGATCTTTTAAGTTAGAAAATTTTTCAATTTAAGTAGATAAAAAAGAAGCCATTGGGCTTAGGAATTCAACAAACCAAGTCCACTGAAGAGGGACAAGGGTCATAAGAAGGCCATACTCTAATAACAAATCCAACCAAAAGATGTGCGAGAGGTAGCCATCTCCTATAGAAAATTCTACTTTTTCCAACCTTTTTTCTTAATCCTTCCTAGCAGCTCCTCTCCCTTGTTTAACCTCGCTTCTATTATGTTGTGACCTCATTATTCCTAGGAAGGAGAGGAGGGAAATGGGGAGCCATTGAGAAATGCCATACAACAAATGAGAGAAAAATTAAAATGAGAGAAAACTAAGTGTGAGAGTTTAAAGATTCCCTATCCATTCTTATTCCCTTGGGTCATGCCATCTTTTGTGGAGAAAGAAAAAGACCCGTGCAAGGAGAGTAAAGATGAAGTTGTACTTCTTGAGACTCTAGATGTCATTTGTACTTGATTTGATTGTTAAAGATAAAAAATTTAAGTTAAAAACATTATCTTTTTTTTGACAATCTTTTTATTTTATTTAATTAAATATTTTTTTATTGATTAAAATTAACTTTAATATGTTAAATATATTATCTTGCATCCATCTTAAAATATTAATTTCAACCCCTTAAAAAATTCTAACAAGTGCTCAAAAATAATGTCTTTGTGACTGAATCCTTATCTCATATTCAAATTTTGATTTTTATACCTTCTAGTATGATCCTTGGGAGTTTTTTTTTTTTTTTCATATTGTTAGCTATGGCATGATTTGACCCTATAAGGACCAAATGTAACCTAATCCAAGTTGGAATATATGTATATATTTGAGGAATAGAAAATGAAATCCATAAAATTATATGTAAGTATAACAAAGGGGTAAAAATCTTCCCCTTGACTGTCAGTTGGTGTGAGCTTTTAGGGCTCATATATAAATTTTGTATGATTATAACTTAATATATTAAGGACCTTTATATTTTTAATAGTTAAAATATCATATGTCAATAAATCTATAATATGGTGAAAATGTTCCCTTCTATTGTGGCTTATATATGTTAATTTAAATATTAACCTGTTATTTTATTTGTCTATTCTATAATATGTCATAGATATACATGCCTTTCCAAGTACAAAGTATAAAATGTGACTAGATAAATCCAGTAGTGAAAATGATGACTTGGCCATTACCTGTACATGCCAATTAGGGTGTTAATATGTTGTCTTGCATGATTATATTATCGTATGCTAAAAATCTAATATGCACTATTGAATTGAGTAACTTACTAGGTAGATTTAAGGAATTGACCAAAATGTCCTCTTGGACAAGACCTTGGTGATAAAAATGGATAAAATCATAATTTAATTATATATATAAATAGATAATATTGGACGATATTTGATCTAGATGGTTATATATCTCCAGATATAAAAAGAAAACCAATTATATCTGATACATCAAATTGGCTAAATCTTTGATGATTAGTAAATTGGCCAAGTGGGGTAGGGGCTAAATATAACTTTTTGACATTAAAATATAATTTGGATGATAGAATATAATTTTATCTTGGAATGAACATAAGCAGCCTGGCCATGGGCTTTAGTGATCTTACTGGGCTGATTACTTATTAATTTTATGTTATTAGTTGATCAGATAGAAAATTTTAAGAATTTTGATAATCTAACCTTATAATATAAGATATCAAAAACGTAAAAATCTTCTTTTTTTTAATGGTCGATTGGCAGGCTATGTATAGGAGGGATAGGGTTTTACTTATTATAAATTCAGTCTAGAAGTGCTTAAGGATGACCAAATCAAGGATATATTATGAAAAATCAATAATTTAATTTAGACTTGACTGAAATTAGTTTTGGAAAAAAATCTTTATTAATAAATTTTACTTAATTTTAGAACAGTAAAATCAATTAAAGAAGAGTAGAAATTAACAAAATTAAAACATAATATATATGCATATAAATATATTGTTTAGTTAAATTTTCGTTCTTGTTCTCAAATGTGGATTGGAAAATATGTGTAAATTTCTCATTGGCTAATGAAGATTGCTAAATATATGTATTTTGATTTTGTTGACCTTTTATTGCTGATAAAGCTAATAATTAATAAATTAGAAGGAATTAAGAATTAAACTCTCACGGAAAAAGGTTGGAATTAACTCTACCCATTTTCCAATAAAAACATTAATATATTTCTTATTAAAGAATCAGGAAATCAGGAAAATATATATATAAATATTTCAATGAAATATATATCAAAAAATAATATTTCAATGAAATATAATTTATGTTAATGACGGTCTCCATATGAAAATTCAAATTATACAATAATTACCTGGTTATTATTATTTTTTTTATAACTAAAGTTCCTAACTAACATATTTTCAAAAATCTCTGAGAATTTTTTATTAATTTGGAGTATTCCATATTTAAAAAAAAAAAAAAATCGAATTAGGGCTGTGGGAAACTCCATTAACATGTGGAAAAAGGATGATCCAAATGTTTAATAAATAGATATTAATAATGGATATTCGCATACTTTAATTTTCTTCTTCTCCTATGTGGGATGGTAAATTGTCATGGGGTCATGACGGTCTCCATGGGTTGGATGAAAATTTACAAATTATACATACGAATATATTAATTCCGTTTTATATAAATAGTTATTTTATTTTTTTTTATAACTAAAGTTCCCTAACTCTTCAACATATTTCTTCGTTGCCATTTTCATAGCAACCTCAACGCTTATGCCACAAACTTGTTTACGATGCATCTGTGAGAATTTTTTTTGCTTGTTATTAAAAATGGAGTTTGGAGTATTTTGTTTGATATTTAAAAAAAAAACTTGCTTTCGTCAAGTCGAAAAACGGACGAGGTGCAGGGTGTTGGAGCACAAGCAGTGTGCGGGTTCATCGTGCAATAGCCAGCCCTTTGGGAGAAGTGAGAACTCTTTGCCTCCATTAACAATTTACCATTTGGAAAAGGATGATCCAAATGTTTAATAAATTTGGCTCCTAGATCCCGGATTAATAATGGACATTCTCATGTGGTGACTTTAATTTTTCTTTCTCTACCTCTCGGCCGGCCCGAGGTCCTTGTCACGAATCAAGGGATGGCCCAAAGTCGAAGACAAAGGGCGGAGTAAGTCACGTTCTCGGTATCAAGACATGGAGTGCCATCATTGTGCAAGAAGGGCCACATCAAAAAGTTCTGCTATAAATGGAAGCGTGAGAACCACTTCTCCTCTTAACTTGGGGGCAAAAGTGGACTCGGCGCTTGTCGCTCCTTGTGCCCCAGAGTACGAGAATGGGCAATAAGCGAGGCGTCCGAGTTCATAGGACGAGGAGACATCACGTTGGTGATGAGTCGAGCACCTCTAAGGGCGTCCATAGTGAACATCATCTCGGTTAGGCGGCATCGATGACGAAGGTTACTTGCAGTCTTACGTGAATGATCAAAATGACCAAGGGCTCCATGGTCATAAATTTTATGTTTTGAAAGCTCAGCGTGGCCGAGGTGAATGCCCTGTGGAGTCCTCGGACCTTTGGCAAAACTCGGACACATGAGTGAGCGTGGCATGGGTCACTTGGCCGAAAGGGCCTCATCCCCGAGGTGGATGGAGACATGCCTAGGACGTGTCCTCACCGCATCGGGGAAGCAAAGAAGAGTCTCCTTCTCCCGAGACGTAACTTCGAAGTCCGAGATCTTGGAGCTTGTACACACGGGACGTGTGTGGCCCTCTCCCGAAAGTCTTTTGGAGGTGCGCAGTGATTGTGACCTTCTTAGATGATTGCTCGAGGAAGTTGTGGGTGTTTCCACTAAAGACCAAGGACCAGGTCGCGGAAACTTTTCAAACAGTTCCACGTCCTTGTTGAGCGGAAACCGGGAGGAGACTAAAGGCAATAAGGAGCGACAAGCGACAAAACATTGGGCCCTCTCCTCATGGCATCAAACATCGAAGAACCAAAGACGCCACGGCTGACGGGTGGCCGAGAGGATGAATCGCACTCTCTTGGAAAGAGTAAGGTGCATCTTTCTTTCTTCTCCCGCCCATGTTATTAACCGCTTGCCCGGTAAGCCTCTCACTTCTGGTGCAAAAGAACTCCTCTCCATGTTCCAAGAGATGAGAGGACCAAACTCGGAGCCAAAGACGCTACAATGTGTTTTTACCTCCCACAACGATCCTTTCTTCGTTGAGGACGAGACCATCATTCTTTTCTCCCTCCTATCTCTCTCCCCGATCGGGTAGTACGCGCCAGATCGGAGTTGAAGAAGTGGTACCTCTCGGGATGAGGTATCCCAAGTGAGACGGTCGTCAAGACGTATCCGCCATAGAACCAGTGGGTTTGAAGCCATGAAGGAAGAAATTGCTTCCCTTCGCAGAACCATACGTTTCGGTTGGCGGAGTTGCCTAAGGGGAAGAAGGCTCTTCCGCCGAAGGCAACCGAGGACCCGAGCGCCCCAAGACACAAGGCGCGACTTGTGGTCAATTCGGCCAACGAAAGGGCGTTGACTTTGATGAGATTTTTGCTGTTGTGAAGATGTCCTCGGTCCGTTTGGTGCTCGGATCCAAAGATGTCCTCGGACGGCCTTTCTCCATGGAGATCTAGAGGAAGAGATCTACATGGAGCAAACCGACTTTGAAGTTAAAGGAAAGGAAGGACTTGTTTGTCGTTTGAAGAAGAGCTCAAACAAGCTCCGAGACAGTCAGGTACCTAAGTTCGAGTCATACAAGGTTACCATAAGACTTCCTCGGACCTTTGTGTCTTTGTGCGAAGTTCTCGGACAACGATTTCGTCATCCTTCTCCTTTATGTGGATGACATCTTTGGCGTTAGTGTTCGGATCATGGAGTCAAGCAATCGGGATTTTCGCCATGAAAGACCTCGGACCGGAAACAGATTCGAATCGAAAGCTTTAGGGCATCCCGGGAGGGTTATATTGAAGGGTGCTTCAAAGATTCATATGGAAGGGTCCAAGCCCACAAAGACACCACCAGCCAACCATTTCTCCACCGAGAAGGCGCGCATGAGTAAAGTTCCTTACTCCTCGGCCGTTGGCGATCTCATGTACGCGGCCGTGTGTACTCACATCGGTTGGCCTTGTGAGCTTCTATCAAACCCGAGGATGGAGCATTGGTCTACGGTGAAGTGGATCTTCGATATTTGCGCTGGACCTCCAAGGTGGGTTTGATGTTTGGAGAAGAGAAGCCTCGAATTGCGAACTTGACGAATATAGATATGTTGATTCGGGATGTTGATTCTAGGAAATCAACGTGCGGATACTGGGTGAAATTTGCGGGAGGGCGGTCTCCAGCGCCAAGTTACGTGCGCCGCTCTCGACCACGGAGACGAGTTCATTGCCGTGACCGAGGCTCCGGCCCAAGAATCGGGTCTAAGGTAAGAGGCGTCTTTGTGATAGTCGAGTGCCATTCACTTATGTAAAAACTCCTCATTCCATTCTCGGTGAAAACACATTGACGTGCGATATCATTGGGTGAGAGATGTTTTTGATGATGGGCTATCAATTGGAAAGGTCCGATCGGAAGATAATGGCTCGGACATGTTAACCAAGATTTTGCCAAAGGGAAAGCTTTGTTGTGACACTCTTGGTCTAACTAACCTTACTCCCACTCGGTCGTGAGGGGAAGTTTGTTGGGGTCACTCCCGAGTGGCCTTTGTCCGCGACTCCATTAGAATAATGGACGAGGACTTTTGCTTGGTGCGTCATGTCCGAGAGGACTTGGGCGAGACTCCATCCACACGTGCGTTGACTTATATCTGTCATTAATGCTCTGTTGTGATAAATGCGGGCATTGGAAGTTGGTGGCCGCCACAACTTCCAAAGGCGGTTGCATGACAAACTAGGGTGGCTGGGTAGATTCCTATTGAATAAAATATATTTATTCATGTATATATGTAGGAGGTTGGTGAGTGGTGGTGTGTGCCCTTTGTGAGCAACCACTTTTGTGAGACTTGTGAGAGAAACACTTTAGTGAGAGAAAGTACACCTTTGGTTGGAGCTTGTGTATTAACACAGATGGTAAATGAGCTCCAACATAAATGAGCTCCAAGAATATGTTACATGAGCTTCAAAAATTATGTATTTTCATAAAAAGAAAGGTTGTTAATGAATAATAGAAAATAAATGAATCCCGCTTAGATTTTAGTTTATCTAATCAATTTCAAAAGTTTAATTTCCAATTATTTCTTTTGTACCCAAATAATTGATTCAAATTCAGATTTGGAATTAAAATTATAAATCTGATTAGAAAGCCAAACACCATTAAAATTAGACTTTAAAAGTGAAACGCAAGGGGAGAGACTTCCAACTATAATGATGTCTCTGATGCATGCAAGCAAATTTTCATAACCTATACACAGTTACTTCTCGTAATAATCCATTAACAATAATATCCATGCCGTCTTAATAGAATTATTCAAACATAATTCCACAAGACTATACATGTA
The DNA here is from genome assembly GCA_033239525.1 of Nepenthes gracilis. Classification (NCBI taxonomy): domain Eukaryota; kingdom Viridiplantae; phylum Streptophyta; class Magnoliopsida; order Caryophyllales; family Nepenthaceae; genus Nepenthes; species Nepenthes gracilis. The sequence goes on along the minus strand of BSYO01000002.1, from coordinate 29,399,952 downwards.
TTTATATACCCAACTGGGCAATTCTATTGTCGGATACATAGTTTGGCCAACCAGCTATCTTTTCCTTATAATAAAAAATAGAGGCCCTAATTTTGTGGGGTTAGGCTGATTTTCAAGTGCATAAGTTTATCTCTAAAGATATGCACCCGATAATCAAGGAATATAATAATAAGAATTAAACTCATGATTTTGGTGCCGTGGCAATTTTCTCCCATGTGAGGCCCATGATTATTAGTATATAATTTGAAAGTATTTTGTATGTTTTGATAAGTACTTTTATATATTCCATCAAAATTTTTTGTATAAGAAATCTTGTATAGCAAATAGATCTATATAGGATCAAAGATACTACCTAACTAAAAATTTAAAACAACAAAAACAAAAACTGATAAGAGAAAAAAAACATCACCCCAATCAATAACAAAGGAATGTAAAAATTAAGAGGCAATAGGAACACCTTAGACCTATCTTGTAACACCCCAATCTTTAATTTGGATTTATTGGACTTTTAATTTAAAGAGATCATAAATGAGTATGATTAATAATCTTTTAGTTGAATAAAAATTTAGGTTAATTTCGTAAATGAGTGGAACGTTTTGAATTCTCAAAAAAATCAAAAGATTATTTTGATAATTCTTAGTGATGATCAATAATTTTTTCAGTAATTTAGAATAATAATTAAGATTTATTGTATGTATTTATGTGTGTAATTAATATAATAAAATTTAACTAAATTAATTTAGCTGTTACTATATCCTAAAAAAATTATTAAAACAAAACTACATTCATGGCCTTAAATCAAGTTACACGCATCATGTTTCCCCTTTCCACCTCACGCACAGACCAGTAATATCATATTCACACCTCTTTCTATCTAAACATGCCCAGCAACCTTCCTCCGTTCTTCATTGCCAAAAAAACCATTAACACCAAATGCAGCCTCCCAAAAACATGCACAGTCACAACTGCTTCCCCTCTTCTTCTCTCCTCGTCACTTTTGTGAGTTGAACCAGTGGAATGGGTGAATCATGAAGGAAAACTCTTTAGCTGTGGATTATGTTCTTACTGGAACTCAGATGGGAGAGGGGAGCTGACAGCCATTGCCTTGGAATTGCTACTTATTGGGAAATAGACGCCCGCAAGACAGTGAAATCAAGAAGAGAATTTATGACAATAATTACACGAAATAGAAAGAGAGAAAAACAAGACACACAATATTTAAGTGAAAACTCTCTTTTGAATAAAATGAAGAAAACTACAAAACACTTAATCCACAAAAATCTCACTATGTAAAATTTTGGTTATAAAAACACTTGGTTACGAAAACTTTTGAAGAACGGAGTACAATAGTAAAACACGATTCCTTATATTTTCTGTTTCTTACAATTCACGAATCGTAGTGATATACATATATACAGATGAGTCTTTTCACCAGACAGCACCTATTCTACAAGTTAGTCACATGTCCTACAAAGTCTACCGGCTACTATACAAAGTCGTCTTCCTACCCTAAACTTTATAGGTGACCTACTCTGTAAAGTTAGTTACCAATTCTAAAAAGTCAATTACCTACTCTATATAGTCAACTACCTGCATGACACTTTATAGTTGATCAACTTTTCAAAGAAGCCGCCCTTGGCCATCAGTCAGGCTATCCTCGGCCTTAGCCCTACATTGGTCCACCTTTGGCCTTGAAATTAGCACCCTCGGCCGGCCTTTATATCAGCACTCTCGGCTGCCTTTGTATCAATAGTATGGATCGGATTGACCTTATCATTCTGACCTGGCTGCACCACTCCAACCAGCATCACCACTCCGGTTGGCACTTCAATTCATCCCACTATCACCATTCTGGCTAAAACTCGTCATCCAACCATATCGCGCACACGACGAATACAATAATATTTCGTCTCAATATTGCACTTGTGTATATTTGGCCAAATCTTCAACCTTGCCAATCGGATATGACCCATACAGCAATGTCTCATATCCCAACACTACTATCATTGCCAAGGGAAAGCAAAGAAAATTCAAACAAGTAGAAATATGTCTTTTTATCTGTAATTTTTGCATCCTTTTATCATCAGGTTGATATCTAAACATTGTAAATATAGTAGATGAACTTGTTATATAAAAATCTTGGTTGTCCTCAAATATTTTCTATACCCTAAATTGTCTACAATTCACACGTGAACAATGCGCGGACAATGCATGAACAGTAACCCTAAATTGTCCTCAAATGCACGGACAATACTGCATTTGAGGAAAATGTCGTGATTTCTTTTAATTTTGAGCACTCCGTTATAATGTTTGAAAAGTGCGTTTATATAAACCGAGTTATTATTTTCATACTAATACTTTCATGATGTAATATTTTATTGATGAAATGTGATTCCATTTATAATGCATCAACAATTGAGTATCAAAATTGTTTCGACAATCACTAAAAACTGTCATTTCAGTGTTAGTAAAGATAACGAGTGATTTTCGATTCATCTATTTATACCTTGAACTAAAATATTTTTATATACACGATAGTTACTATTAATAATAAATTGCAGATTCTTACTTTTGACTTTTTGTAACGGATTATATTTCGGTCAACAATTTACATGATAAATAAGTTCATTTATGATCATAATCTTATCGATATTACTTTTTATTATATATGCTTTAGTATTATGTCGATAAAGTAATATAAAAATCAAAAAATTATGGGATAAATGCACCATGAGTGCATAGAATTTTGGCTCAATTTTCTGTCCAATGTGCTGGTGCTCGGATGTTCCTGCCAATTGTGGATTTGGATATAAATTCCAATCATAATTATTTTCTATCATTAGGTTAACTTATGTTGTATTATAGTTAAAATATGAATATTATTTGAGATATTTTACTATCTCAGTTGAACCAAGTTAAATTAATTACAAAGATTTGGATAAAATTATTAATTTTACGAGCTTAATTTATCAGTGATAAAAGAAAATATATATTTTATGACGTTAGAATTATGATTAGTATACTGGTAAGATTTGTAAAAATCAAGTTAAATCTTTAAAATGGGTTAGATAAGCAAAAAAATTTATTCCTTTAAATAAAATACACTGTTATTGTAAGAATGAGTCTAAAATAAAAATTAATTTAAAATTTTATAAATATACTTTTTATTAATTAATTGATTGATAGGTCATATTATCTCAACAAGCATACCTTGTGACATCCAGATATTTTGTATTCTGGCTTATTGGCATATTTAGTGCTTGATTAAATTATAATAATTACTTCAATGTTTGGTTGTGGGAGATTGACATTCTTTCACGTATGCAACCAACTGATGAGGTGGATCTGCTTCAAGTCACTATATACCTATCTAAAAGTATCCTTCAATAAAATGAAATGCCGTAGTATTGATTAGAAATGATCTCATCTGCTGATAGAAAGTCATGTCTTTCCATCATTATGACATGATATCTCTAAGTATATATTGAGGGGGAAAAAAAAGAGGATGATATAATAAATTTTTTAAAAAAATTCCTGTTCTTTTAATGGAAGAACAAATCCATTGACTAATAGTTCTACATATTATATTTATAAATTAAATAAAGATTTTACATTGATGAATCTATATACATCAATTTACTTCTTTATATATTAATTTAGTCAAAAAATATAATAAGAAGGATCTGAAAATAAGAATTTAATCTCATTAATAGAAATTATTCCGTCATTGTCATTAATTCATGGGTTTAAGATCAGATCAAGTGGGATTATCCATCTGTCAGCTCTTAATCAACTGTTAATGGTGGAGAGAAGAAATTCAATACGGAAAGGCTGTTTCATCCGTCCGTCACCAGTCAATGCCCCCAACTGTTGGAAAGAGGAAATACTTTCATTTTTCGTCCTCTTCCTTCCTTCTTAGATTTGGCTGTTTTGATAAGGTCATAGCTTTGCTAGTCAGTTTCATCAAATAGACTTCTCTCTCTCTCTCTCTCTCTCTCTCTCTCTCTGGACAAGTACACTGCACAGAGTTCATGTAAGCATATTAGGGAAGATTACTGGTGAAAGACAGAGGGATTTCCATGCACTGTGTCATACTGCATCGTTTCCATTTAAATTCACAAGTTTTATTTGGTTTACAGGACCTATTGCTGTAGATGATTATCATGAGGAGTTTATAGCTAATCGTGTAGTTGATTTTGGATTATCTATAAGAATTTAAGGTCTATATTGGATAACGACCAAAACAAATTTCAGATTTGGTCAAAAAAGAAGCAACTTTACAAATACTATGAGCAATCACCATCGATGAAGAAGAATATTTGAAAGCGAAGTACCGTTGGAAAAACCAAAGAAGCAAAAAGGGTATGGGTATAATGGACATATACATGGCCAAGTTGGCCCACTTAATTTGATGGGCCGGTAGCCCACTTTAAGTAACCTGCTACTGTATCACATCCAAGCCCAATAGTGTTTTCCTTGTTGTTACCAAATTTCTTCCATTTGGCAAATCAATGCATTCACAAAGCCGTTTCATAAAAACATTTCTATTTTTCCGTGTACTTTTTTTTTTTTTATTTAAGCGTAGTGATCATTAAAAGAAAATTGGGTGAGATCCAAACCTGATTCAAGCACAAACTCATGTGAATTAAACGGCAACCGTTCTATTCTTATATATTTTGTACGTGTTATTTTATTGTAACTTTAGTAAATACATCCACTATTAGACCAAAAATTAGAGAGAATATATTAATCTTTGTATTGATCAGTTATTCAAAGACATGTATTCATAACATATTTCAACAACCAATAAAATCTAAAAATTTTAGGCTAATTTATTTAAAAATTTTAAAAAAATAAAAACTAGAAGGGTACATTAAAGATTTGTTAACCCAAATAACTTGCCCAATTTGACTAGATATAAGGGCCAACTTTAAATTCATCCGGGTCGGGCCTACTTTTAATCTGGCATGGCCAATCTTTCTTGTGTAATAGTCCTTTGCCACATATAATCAAACCGAACAGATATGGCCTGTTAAAATTAAAATTTTGAATTTGGGTCATGATCATTTAGTTGGATAATAAGTATTTTTATTTTTTTTTAAAATACTTTTAAAAAAATGGAACCTACAATTTTTGTCAAAAAATAATTTTGAGGTTATTTTGGAAAATATTTGGAGAATCTATAATTAAAAGCTTGTCAAAAAATCAAGAGTAATTTATAGGAAATATTAATCAATGTCTTACTTTTTCTTTAAAAAATATTTTTTTCTTTTGTCTTCTATGAGAAATTAATTCAATACCAACGTCTCACGAAGGCAAAGCCTGCAAAATTGTAGTTGGAGAGTCAACATTGCTCCTTTATTTTAACATGTCAGAATTAACAGATGGGTGGACTCAATAGTCATCTTGTCCTTACAGCTTTAAAATAAAATTTCAGTGTAATTTTTATAGGATAATTTGGGTAGAAAAAAATTTGCATAGGATTAAATTGTTTATAAAAAAACGTTGAGAGTAATATTGAAAATTTGAGAGTAAAATTGAAAAATAATTTAAGTTTATCTATTTTTTAATTAAAAAAGTGGCAAAAGGACTAATGAAAAATATTTTTCATTTTTTTTATTTTTAATTAAAAAGATATTTTTTAAAATTTTTTACTGACTATAAAAAAAAAAAAAAGTCTGCGGCAGTTTTTAAATAGTAATCGTGCACTAATACCTTAAGAATTTCATATGATAATAGTATTATTTTATAAGTTTATACTTATAAATATACCCATTGATAAATTATGAAAAGTTTTTCAAGTTAATCTATTTTATTTCATTTTTTTCTAAATTATTAAGCATTTGTTAACTTAGACTCAATTTATTAATTTAATAAGCATAATTTTTTTTTTTAAAATTTGACTTGTTAGCTTTGTAAGTTTAATTTAAATGACCAAATTCATATCTAGCTTGTTTATTTCATTTAAGATTCAAGAGACATTATAACAGAATAATAACTATGATTTAATATCTAGTGTGCATAATACTTTACAAAATTTACAGGCATTAGTATAATAGATTGCCATTAAAAGTACATTTGATATATAATATGATCTTATACGGTAGACAAAGTTGTTATGACTTTGTATAATTATAAACCGAATTATCACACTATTAAAGAATATCTTTAACGATGATATGAATAGGTCATTCGTACCCTTTTTCTCACATTTTCACGCTTTTTTCAATGTGCTATATAAATGTTACCAATGCTGCAATGTGGTCTCCTTGGTGTACTGTCAGAAATAGAAATACATTGAATTATGTAGGGTCGAATAATACTATTAATGTTGTAAATTTACCGTAATTTTATCAAATGATGATATTATGTTCATTATATAGCAGCGCTTAATTAAAAGAATAAAAAACAACTCAATAAATATCATATCAAATTTCTTGTTAATTTATAATAATTTTATAGTAAAAATAGTATATTTTATTAGATTTGGTCACTTCCTTGTGGTGTTTTAATAAACGAACAATCATTAAAAGGTCGAACAAGTTTGTACAAGAATTAGAGCATTTGCATATGACGAACGACCAAGGGGACTAGATTGTTGTAGAGGTTGAGGGGCAACCAGATCGGTGTTGGGGCCGAAAAGTGACCAGTTGTACTGCCTGATAGAAGGGCGACCAGTTAGATTGTCGAGTCAAAGGGCAACCAACTGGACTACCGTGCCGAAAGATAACCCACTGGCGGTATTAATGGCTCACAATGTAAAAGTATGAAAAATACATTTTACGGTTATAAAAACACAAAAAATATGTTTTGGGCCGAATATCATTATAAAACGCACGAAGCGTTTTAAGATTTATGTGAAAAAGTGAGATTTTTACCAACACTTGTAAAATCAAGTAGTAGAAAGCGCAATCAATTAAAAGAAAAGAAGAGAAGGAAATGAGCGAAAAGAGATAAAGAGATTTTTCTTGGTCTGAAGGTTATTTTTCTTGCTCGGTTTTAGGTCAGTTGCTAGTATTTTATTTTAAAGGTTTGTATTACCGATTTCATATAATGAATATTTTTAAAAATTTATCTTATAATTTTTTTTCTTAGTTAAAAAATATTTTTTACGTTAAAAATTATTATACATTGTTATATTTCTTATACCCACAATTGTTATGACTGACTATTAACGAAGGGCTTGAATTTATTTCACTTCGTCGTGTTGTGCGTAATCGGGTCTAAAAACCCCAATATGTTTATCATGTTGTCTTAATGCTTAATAGTAAGGATATGAGTTAAATAAGTCTTCGTTTTACATACATGTCGCAGAGCTTTTGACAATCAGATTAAAACGGTTTCATCGTAATGCTTTTCATTTTTTAGTTCTTTCATTTTAGAACGATGCCATTGGATTAAAGTTTTTGTTGAATGCTCGATTATTAATGGAATAAATTCTTGTTATATCTCTTTTATAACATTATCAAATATGAAAATTACAAATTTAATTTATAGTATCAGCAAAATATTGGACTTAACATTACAATAAACTATAATATGAAAAATTAACCTAAGTATTATCCTTATAGTGCGTAGAACTAGGCTCGTTTTGGCAATTGGGGTGAGATTTTTTACTGCGCCCATCCATCAGCTAAGTTGGACCAGCTGGATCGGCTGTGGACAATATTTTCCTACTTTTGAATTAAAAATGTAATAACCATGACAAAACATACAAATATAAAACAATTCCTAACTTAAAAAAAAAAATCAATGCCAGTAAATTATTAAAATTACAAAAACAAATTTACGCTATTTGTATGAAAATCTAATATTTTATATTTGCTTAAGAATTTAAAAGGCGCACATGTACGATCACAATAAAATTTTATCTACGTTGGATCTGGTTGATTATTTTTTCTCGTGGTTACAACTAGCATATACATTAACCTTAATATATAAATTTAATGAATAATTCGACAGCTTGATACTGATAGTTTTATGAAGATGTATGTTTAAGTAAATCTTAATAGGCACTATATAAATCTGCCAAAAATAAATGCTATTTCCGGCTTTATAAAAAATTATCTGGTGCACAATACTCTTTATATATGAAACCAGTTTTTTTTTTTTTTTACTCAAATGACAGAAGGATTAACCTCGTAAATTAATTTTACCATGTCAAAAATATGAGAAATATATTGCAATATTCCTATTATATTTACATTATATGATGTGACAAATTTTATGAATTACCAGCCAATTATGCCTGGCTATGGCAGACTCTTCCTGCCACTATACGATGAACACTAAATAGATGCAGTAGGAATTAATTTTAGCCACTGTTCATGCCAACAAAAGCAACCCTTCTGCAAGTCGTTCATATCATTAATATTCTTCTGATGATTTTAATTTTTTTATTTGTATAAATAAACGAACACGAAATATTAATAATTTGCCGGAAAAATAGTAATAAAATAAATTTAAAAAAGGGGATTGCAGGCATAATTTGTCTGCCATTTACTGCCTTCACGATCGGAAATTATGAAGGAGTTGTACAATGTCGCCTGCCTGTGTAATTGTACTAGATAATTTCAATTTCACGTCGTATTTTACTGTCACCTTCAAATAATTATTGTGTGTCAGGGGTCATTTTATTATTATTATCATTATAAAAAATATTTTTTTAAGTAATTATCAATCATATAAAATAACAGACATATTTATATGATTAATATAATAATAAAAAAAACTATTTAAAAGTATTAATATCTTATTTTAGCTTTAAGAGTTAGGGGCTATTAGCTTCTTTGTTCTATGGCCAGCAGTCACTTCCTATACCTATTTCAATCTTATCCATATGCCTATTTCAATTTTGTCCAACTTTGACAGAAATTAAAGACTTTTTTCCTATTAGAAAAGGCCTATAGAGTAAGTGAAAGTCTATAAATTTATTTAACAACGATATTAACAAATTATTTGTAAATAATAGCTAAGTAATAACAAGTCAAGAAAAAAAAAATCTCCACAAATCTCCTATAATCAATCAAAGGTCCAACTGACCACTGTACGGCGTCCTTCCTTGTCTTTGGGTGCCTACATAACGAGCTAAAATTCTAGCATAAGAAAGTCGAAGGTAACCGAACGACAATCCCCTAATTACTACATTGACCAACTATAATAACTCTAGGTATTTTTTTTGGAGATATAGTATAGCTTTGTTAGTTGGATCTCTCCCGCCCTGATTCCAATAGAGGCAAATTATAGATGTGAATTTTACTAGAGGTTGAATTTTTAAAAACCTATTTTTTAATCACCATTTTCAAGTACAGCAGTCAAAGAGCCATCACCCGGCAATCTTTAATAAAACTAAGTAGCAAAAAGTTAATTGAATGACCAAAGTATCGGCTCTTGCTGATCAACGATGGTTACAATATAGCATTATTTATCTTCAAAGTATTCTAGTTATAGCATTAATCAGGAGCTTTCCTTTCCATATTCAATTGAAACCATAATTATCGCCAATTTGTTTAAAAAAAAAATACAATAAATATATAGTAGGATATCGTATTAATATATAATATGACTAATTATTGGCTTTAATTTTTAAAATGTGTGCTTGATTTAATTAAAAAAAAGTTATAGTATAGTAGAAACATAACGTGATTTATAAAATGTAAATTTAATTTAATAAATTTTAGTATATGCTATTGTTATATTTTCTTTTAATTACTATGCAAATAATTCTAGGCAATATTAGATGTCTTGAAATTGCATTTTGTATAAGTGGAATTGGTCCTAGATCCTTTCAGAACTTTCTCTAAAATTATTTCATTATAATTCACTAAATGTCAAATTTTAGATATTAAGATTCTAAAAATAATTTGTTCATATTACATGATTAAGATTATATGTATAAATAAATAATACATCTTAAATGTTTTAGGATCCTTCTGGTCTCCATTTTTTTGACTCTTTAAACACACAGTAAGTTCTTGGCCACCTCAATAATGAGGATTTTTCAACCGGTTTGATTGGCAATGTATATATATAAATAAATAATACATCTTAAATGTTTTAGGATCCTTCTAGTCTCCATTTTTTTGACCATTTAAGCACACAGTAAGTTTTTGGCCACCTCAGTAATGAGAGTTTTTCAACCGATTTGATTGGCAATGTTTTATCTGTGAGATATTTATGATTTCAACCTTCTTTTTTTTTTTTTCTTTGGCTAGCTATAGAAGACAAGTTGGGCATTTATGATCGGCTCAATCACCTCCACACTCCATCACAATGATGTTTCTATGAGAAACCAAAGAATTCATCCATCACCTCTTTTTAAAATGTCAAGTTACTAACACATTTATTATCTGAACTGCAGGACAGCACGATTCTTGTAGCTATACGTGGAGTGGGACAAAGCCTTAAAATGGGCCTCTATTAACAATTAGAAATCATCCTAAGATAATGCTTGGTTTAATTAGCTATTATATTTAGAATACTCAAAACAAATACATTTTGATAAAGATCACTTATTCAATTGGGATCACACTATTTAAATCATTTGAAATGTCATATAATAAAATAGATTGTTAATTATTAGAATATCTCAATTGCTTCAGTCATATAGCATATGTTCATTAAAGTATCCTCCTTAAAATATACTTGGAGGCTACATATTATGAAGATGGAGTTTTTCTATCCCCAATCTTAATTGCTTATTTTAAATTGAACATTATAATTTAATTTTAACTAACTTTAATTTAAAAAAATTAAATAAATTATAGTTATCTATTTAATTATAAACAATTAAAATTAAAAATCGAAAAAAACTCGTCTCTATGAAATTACATAGGCCCTCGCTAATGTTTGTAGTAGTTATCTATCAAACTAAGGATGGTTAAAGATAAAGGTAAAAAAACTTAACCATTAGCTGATTTGAACAAGTTATAAGTAGTTTTGCTTGATGAAATCAATTGTCTTATTCAAATTTTATTTCAATTGTTAAATAATTTTTTGTTAACTTTGTTTTTATTGAGCAATGTATAGTATTACACAGATAGCTAATCCTACTAAATTAGCAATGGTAAGATCAGTCACACTTGCTTGTTCTATTAAATATATCTTTTAATAAATTAACATAATATAATGTTCCTCTATTTATTTTTATATTAATACATTAGTATAGATATATACAAGAGATATACTACCTAATAATGTTTAAACAAAGTCTAAAATTTACTCTTTTCACACAAATTTTTCTTAAATACTCATTGCTTATCTCTTTCACTTCCAGCGTATCTATATTACCAGTCGATGTCTCTGGTGAGGTAATGTTACAAAATTATATCAAATAATTTCATAGGATTTTTAATTCGGAAAATTTAGAAATAAAGCTCGTAAAACTTTTTAATTATAATATAATTTCATTGCGTAATTATAATGCCAGCATCAAACCACATAACTCCTCTTTTCTCGACCAGGAGACAAATCGAATAGACAATAACAACGCTAAATGCCTTCCCATTTCACTGTTCTTCCTTCTTTCTTAAGCTCTTATTTTTTGCTTGGATTTTTCCTTTTTTTTCCTGAGATGTAATTGTTTGTGATTTCTTTTTCCCTTGTATGCATGCATAGTCATTGAAATCTATAAATTTTGAGTCGATGAAGCGCCTCGTACAAGTGGGTAATTGTCTATTGCTTTAAATTTATTAAATTTGTTCCGTATAAATTCAAATTTTTTTAAAAATAAATGACATGAATGTTGAATAATTTGATTGGATACGTATATATTATTCTTGACAAAAATAAATTATTGATAAAATTTTATATTTTGTGGTATTTGACATAATTTTGTATTTTAGACTTTTTTAGTATTTTGTACATATAAAAAAATAAATTGTCAACGAAAAATTATATATAAGCTTTGAAATTAATTCACTATTTTCAAAACCATAAATTATCTTTTAAAACGTATTTAATACTCCCACTGTCACTTATTGATGAAGTTGTCGTGGAAAAATAACGTCGGCAAGATAGAGAAATTCAGAGAAAACAATAATGATACACACAGTAGGGAGTAAAAGAATCCAGACATATGATATTTTTATATGAAAATCCTCTTTTAAATAAAATAAAAAAATTACTTTGAAATTTTAACCAGGTCATTTTTCATACTGAAAATTTAACCCGATTATTTTACACTGAAATTTTAACTCGATCATTTTATTCCGAAATTTTAACCCGGTCATTTTCATAGTGAAATTTCATTCGAACATAACAATACTTCCCACACAATGGTAACCTAAAATCCCAACAAAAGTCTTTACCCATAGATGATGTGATTTTCGGTGGTCGGCAATGCCACCTTCCACCGGCTGCCGTCCCTGATCGTCAGGCCACTACTATCAGTGCAGGTTAAATAGACAATAAAATAATAAAAAATTAATAAATTAATAAAATTAAATATTAAAATAATAAATATTATATTATCTAATAATATTTAAATAATAACTAAAAATTGTCAATTAAATATTTTTCTATACTATTCTATGATAGAAAGATACTCAAATATTATGTTTGACTGAGGCAATACCATAAAATTTTTAACATAAGATCATAATTACTGCTTTTTTAAGGTGATATTAATTACTTGTCTCTCCATTTGATTATACTTACAAGAACATTTTCACCAAGTTCGAGGGCCTGCAACGCGCGGAACATTGAGGTGATATTAATTACTTGTCTCTCCATTTGATTATACTTACAAGAACATTTCCACCAAGTTCGAGGGGTTGCAACGCGCGGAGCGTCGCAACCCCTGCGATGCCAATGGGGGCCATTGGATTGAAATATCCAACGGCTCCCGTTTTATATATAAAAAAATATTTTTAGTTATTTTTTTTATTTTTATATTTTTTTTGGCATTTGATTAAAAAATTTTTTTTAATATTTTTATTTTTTAATTTTATAATATTTTTTTTAAAAAAAAGGAAGCCGTCGGATTTCAATCCAACAGCCCCCGTTGGCGTCGCAGGGGGCTGCGATGCCCCGCGCGTCCGTGCCCCCCGGCCCGAGTCCCATTTCCACCTAAATTTATCGTGTTTCCAATAACTCAATAATTTTTTACCTGTCAAAAAATTTTGATCACTTAAATTAATTTGAAGAAATGTCAATATATTTATTTTTTTTTTTGGAAAACAATTACTTAAAAATCCCACCATTCAAAAAAATAAAAATATTTTTATCCAATTTAAAGCATTAAAGTTCTCTGAATATTGATAATCAAAGACAGATTTCAACCACAGAAGTCATGACGTGAACAAAGTATCATAAAATAGACCACACGTTACATTTTCGTTCCTATTACACGCCATTGAACGAAATATGGTTTAAGGGTTTGTCTCAATACTTACAAAATACATTTACTTCGTAGAATATATATACTGAGAACATTGGATATTATATGTGAAATGTCACGTCACACGATTATATCAATCATCCCGCAACGTAAATGTTAACAGCCGATGACATCACGTAGATTTGGCATCCGAATGGGTAAATATCGTGCTTACTTGGAGGGTTTTGATTGGTCTTCAACGTGCCAGGTTGGATAAGATATAATATGCCACAATAGCATGCGCAGTGCCACCTCTTTTGAAGCAACCCTTCCCTGAGTCCATTACAAACTGTGAGCTGGCTTGCTTGCTCTGTGGCAGCTGCTACCTATCATTATCTACTGAAATCACCGACAATATGCACATGCTCGCCCGACTCATTTCATTCTTGTAGGTCACCCCTTACGGTCTTTATTTTTTTTGTTGCACGATAATTTTTTAGGTGATTTGTCCATTAGGGTGTTAGCATATCTTTGATCACAGGCTTTAATAATAATCGGTAGTATAAGTAGGATTTGTTAATATGCTTGATATCTTTCAAAAATATCAAACAAAATTAACTTGATTTAGTTAGCATATTCGATAATAACGATTTAAGATACCATAGGTATAAATTTAATTTTTATGACAAATTCTACATAGTTTATAAAATTTAAATATGGTATCATATATTCATTGTTTGTACTAAACTGGTAAGTTGATTGTGAGCATCGATCTTTCTTTGCTAAACAAATACCCATGCTTATTTGAAACTTCATCATCAACGTCTTTCATTGCACTTAGACAAAACTTTATGCAGTGCCATGTATAAATTCAAAAATGAAATTTTCATTCATATTTAAGACTTTTTAGGACCAAATGGTTTGGTGTAATGTTCCTTTGATTAAGTGATTAAAATGCAAATCTTATTTAGGAATTCCGATTTGCTAAAATCAAATTTTAACTCCTCTGGTATTTGGTCGTGCTTTAAACCTAAATGGGGCTTCCATAAAGGAGCACCTTATGGTTTAAAATTGTTAATGAATTCCATAGGCAATTTTACAAAGCCGGTGTTGATTATTATAGGGTAGAAGGGATCCAACATTAGATTTATAGAAAGCCTCACCAAAGTTTTAGATTTTTAAAAGATAATTTTTATATTATTTTTATTCTTTTAAATATATCATGATCAAACAAAACGATACTATAATGAGCAGTAATTTGCATATAAATTTTTATGTCCTGAAATTAATAAACATTAAACATAAGCATAATCATACCTATTTTTTACACATCTCTTGTTATTTGAAATCCTTTATCTCTTTGTAACTATTTAATTACATTTTCAATTTTACATGACTCGGTCATTGCAAAAATTGTTTTTCTAATTTTACATTTTTCACTTTTATTTATTCATTATATTAGACAAAATTTAAAGATAAATTGATGACATCTCGAGTCCAATAAAAATACGGTCAAGAACTATAAAAACATAAAACTACAAAATTAAGATCTATTTTAAAGTTTTGTCATATAATATAAGATCATAAGATGTTGAAACATATTACATTAGAATGTCATTACATAGTATGAATATATACTAATATAAAATTTTATAATAAATTTAGAATTCAAAAAAAACTTTATAAAAACAGAAAAGATAAGAATTTGTTTTCCTCACAAGTCTTGAAAACGTGAAATAATAAAAATGAAAAATAAAATCCATCTGATGGGCTAAGGCGAAATTTTCTTGGGTCTTGCAGCTAAATTGGGAAAACAATACCTGAAATTCAAGTTTTCTGAACTAATAATTATAGCTGTAATATGGATTAGGGCTGTTTAGCAAGTTGATACTTTGCTAATTAACCAGTGCCTGGCGGCACCGCTTTGCTGCCGTCGTTGTCGCCACCTCTTCCCCTTCTCTCTTTGTCGTTCTCTCCTCTTTTCCCTGAAACTCTCACTGCCACCTACCTCTGCAAACATCCTGCTATTCTCTCCTCTCTTACCCATGTAATTATGTATAAAAATATTTGTATTTATTCACTTTTAATAACCCATGGACACAATATTAATTTGTGTGTCATAGAAAGATATATAGGAGAAGTTTAATTACTATAGTTATCTTGATTTTCGGGGGATATCAACAGATTAATAAACAAAATATTGATAAATATATTTAGACATCTAGAAAAAAAAAGACAAAAAATTCAAATTAATATTAAAAGATATTTTTCTAGCATCCTCATAATGGATTTGAGGTATCAGCTGTAAGTTTAAAAATTAAGTTACTAGACCAATGATAAAACGTTTGTTCCTCAAAGGTTCGATCTGATTTGGAAATCCATTGTGAGCCAATTTAGATAGATCATGCTTGAAAAAAGTCCGATTGTGATAGAGTAAAGAAAGAATTCAATGTGGAAAAATGTAATCATAATATGGCATAAAATGAATATCTTATGGAAAAACCCTAATCATGATTAGCTCTAAACATTATCGAACTTAAGAAAATTTAATCATGATTTGGTGTAAAAGAACGTTTAAAGGAAAAATCTTAATCACAGTATGCTGTCGAATGAATCTATTTTCAAAAAAAAATTATTTATAATTTGGTGAATAAAGATTTATAAAAAAAAAATTCCATCATATTATATAGGACCTCTTTGATTCATGTCACTGTCCGTTTGGTAGGGAATAAAACTGAGCCGAATGTAAAGGAGAAGAAAGTACGGGCTGCAAGATCACTATGCTCTCCTACAAGCAATAATTTTAATAAATTTATTAGATACAATTCTAAATATCTGCAAAACTTTTAAAAAATTAACAAATCCAATTTACTAAGCAGTGCATACATTCTACAACACATTCATACTCAACCCTCTTTGTAATCAATGCACCTGCTTTCTAGAAGGGTGGTGGTGAGAATGGGGTGGGGGTCAGGGTTTTACAGGGATGAATAATAAGTAAATAAGACATAGTTTAAGGTGCTAACCGTTAGGTCTGGTTACTTCCTTATGGATAGCTTAATAAATGAATGTGTCATCAAAAAATCGTATAGGACTTGTACGAAATTCAAAATGTTACAAATTCGCTATAGCAAAGACCAGAGAGACCAATTTATCGGAGTGTGTAAATATCAAAGAGACCGATTTGTTAAAGTGGGCAATTGTCAAAGTAGCCAATTTGCTTGAATGAGCAAATCTAAGAGTGAGAAAACTTTCGAGTGTTCGCGTTGCATGACAAACGACCAAAAGAGTAGCAATAACGCTACTCTTGGGCTAACCGGTCTAAAAGTAGGAGGTCAGTTGGCCGAGTAGCAAGGAGGTCGAACAGCAGGACGGCTAGCCGGGCGACCGGATAGCAAGAAGTCGGCTAAGGAGTCTAATCGGCTGAGAAAAGAAGCCGGCTAAAGAGACCGGCAGATTAAGTGAGTAAGACAGGACCAAGGGCGCTAATACAAAATGATGACCAGGTAACGTCAATTCATAGTCGTCGACTTAGCAAAACTGGTAGATGACTTTCCAGAATGGGCACCAAATTTTGAAGAGTAGGTGGCAAGCTTTCCAGAATAGGCAGTTGACTTTCAGAGTTAGTATACTGACATTGTAGAGCATGCGCCATTTATATAGAGTATACACCGTTTGAAAAAGCATTGCAACAAGTGAAGGCGCAAAAAATGACAAAGTTGGTATAACAAATTATCTGTAAGCTCAGGTCAGGTAAGCAGATAAGATTTACAGTCGGCGTTATTATAAAGAGCACCAGGTGTTTCAGAAGAATGAGTGATAACGCAGCGGTGGAACGTGAAACGAAGGGTGAAATAAAGCAGAGTGCGGAATGGAGCTCTCGTTGTTCGTCGTTTACTGCCACACTTATAAAATCAATGAGCGGAGAGCACCACCAATAAGAGAAAAGAGAGAAGAAAAATATAGAGATAAGTGGGAAGGATAATTTCTTTATTCCGAAAATTAATTTTCTTATTCTGTCTCAAGTGGATTAATGGTATTCTATCTCGAGGCTATTTGTAACCGATTTTATATAATGAAATTTTATTCGGAACTTATCCCATGATTTTTTTTTTATTGAGAAGGGATTTTCACATTGACAATCGTTATACATTCTTATGTTCATTGTACTCACATTCTTTGTGGTTGATAGCTGAAGGGGGAGTTTAGATTTTTCTCGCTGCGATCGAATTATTTGTGAATTCGGATGTCGAACCCCATTACTAACTAGACCATATTGATTGTATATCAGCACGACACAATCTGAGTCTGTCTGCTAAAACATGGGTAGCACGATGGATTGAGACTACCATTCCCACACACCAGCACAACGGGAAGAGCAATGGCTCTCGTACATGCTGTTGTCCCTCCTTTTTTTCCCCCCATGTTAGCAACGGTAGCCTGCAACTTAATTTTTCAGAAAATATTAGAAGTACAATATGACCTTATATCTAAAAACCTATAAATAACCCTAATTTTAGTGGCAGTGATGGAGTAGGGAATTGTGATTTATGTCACTCTAAAAAGATTGACTAGATATAAAAGATCAAATATAAAATAAAGGATTGAGCAACATTAAAAGAGATAAATCCAGAAGTGTCAATGCAATTGAATGCTAAAATTTATAAGTGAATGACTATTATTAATACTGATTGTAAGTACAGAATAAAATATTTCTTTTAAATGTTTCTTTTCAATGAGTGTGTGGAATATTGCCCGTTAGAAAATTAGGTAACCTGGGTCTCGTGATTCTTGGGTGTATGGAATCATATGAAATTCATACTCTTCAAATTAAAATGATCATGTTCATTCTGGCTGACGACTATAGTTTATGACTTAAGGAAGAGGTGGAATATAAAGTCTTTTTTTTTTTTTTATTGAAAAGACCAACCTTTATAGTCCCAATTCTATGGTTGATATTATTCTGGATTTTATTTAATGGAGATGTATTTTCTCTAAGAGGATGGTGCATGGCATTTTTGTTCCTATTCTTGCTCCTACCTAGTGTTTTTTTTTGACTTGTTTCTGTGGATATTTTTTCTACTTTTTTTGTTTTGTTTTTTTACTCTACTTATTGTGCCTTTTGTGACCTTTCACACTATATAAATTCGATCTGATTGTATATAAAATTTAAGTGTTTCGAAAATATTTGATTAAGATAAAAGGGGTTTTGTTTATTTTTTTTTACTTATTTTTTATTTATAATTTTTTGTCGACCCTGAACAGACCCATAAAGCAATTTACATGCCTAGCACAATATATCTAAAGAATTATATTATTCACACATTTAAATTTACGTCCAATTATACTAAATTTGCCTTTTTTATAGGGAAAGAGAGAGAATGGAGAATATAAAAATTAAAATATAAAAAATTTATATTTATTTTTAATATTTTTAATATAAATAAATATAAAAATAATATTTTTTTTAATATTTGAATATGACACGAGAAACATGTCATGCGAGGCTGAGATATTAAAATCTTGTGTAATGTCCAAGATGGCCGGTGACTAATATTGCATATCGTATGGTTACGACCCGTGGGTCGGTGTCGTGTTTACCGAAGGAGTGGCCACATTGTTTTCAACCTTCTCATACGTTCGGCAGGACGGTTGTGGCCGAATTGATGGACGGTGCTGTCTACATGGGGAGGAAACAATATTATATTAAATTTTTTAAAACAACAAAAATAAAATTTCCTAAAAAATCTGATAATTTCCAACGTTATATATATATATATATATATAACTAAAAAGATTAAACAAAAAATAATTTTTTACAGTATTAAATCTGACCAAAATTAAATTTATAAAGCATCTATTTTGGATTTATATGAAAAAATATGACCACAAAAATAATTTAGGTCAAATTAGGCTTAATTATTAGGTTGAATTCATAATTGTGTTACTGAATATATCAAAATCGGTTGATTGAAACTTAACTATACTTACATGCATAAATATGTACATTTATTTATTTTATACTTATAAAAGTTTACATAAAATACGTAAATATATAATTTTTAAAAAACTATATAATATTTATGTAACCAGTCACCTAAAAATATTATTAAAAATAATATTCATTAAAAAGTTGTTCATATAATAAAAATAAGTTATAAAAAATATATCAAAATATAACTTGTTGATATAATCTTTTTAAAATTAATATATGATAGTAACTATTTATATTACTTACAAAAAAAACTATTTATAATATTCACAATATAAAAAATCGCATACAACGAGTATAATCCATATAATAACTTTTATAAACACCGATATTTATTTATTTATTTTGTTAAAAAAAATATCTTTATGATTATTTATTGTGTTTAAAATAAATTAAGAATTAATTATTTTACCTTTAAACATCGTGCACTAGATTAATACATATAAATCTTAAGTTTCATTTCTATTAATAATAAAACTATAACTGAAATAAATAAATAAATAAATATATATATGATTGATGTATATTAGAATATATGTTTCATAAAAATATAAAATCCAATCAATTCCGATTGTAATCTATGGGTTTATATCACCTATGGACTCTTCTATCACCCCAGTCTATTTCTCTCAAATAAACCAATTCAAAGAAAATTATATGATATACCTTTGATATCTTATTATATATTAAGAGATATAAAATGTTGTATATTCATAATTAGTCAAATTTAATATATATATTTTAAAATATATTTCATATTTTATGTGTAATAAAATTTTTGCACTATTAAACAAATCAAAAAAGTTAAAATTTTATTTTATTATTTTATAAGTTTTTAGCACTTTAATAAGTATTTATTATGACATATTTTTAGAATTATAATATAATTATAAATATATAATATTTACTTTAAAAAATAATAAAATTAACAATATAAGAAACAAAAAGATGGCAAATAATTATATTAGATTATAAAAATTAAATTTTTATATAGATATATTTTTTAAAAATAAAAATACTGAAAATTTTAATGAAATTTCACTCCTACTTTTACTTCCAAATTTTTATAAAAATTAAATTATCTACTTATTTCTATAAAATAATGACTTTAGCAAAATAAAATAAGAAGCGAAATTTCAATTACTGACTTAGAAAATTCCACCCGGACGAATGTCATCGTTCTGTTTGGCGTCGATGCTCCTTGAAGTTGGGGAATATCTCAAGATTTGTGCAAGCAATCAGACGAGCATCCCGAGGCTCTACGGCAGGGCCCACTGGTAGATGTACGGCAACAGAGGGCTGACCTACGTGAGGGCATGTGAATAAGGCATCAACATACCAACTTGATTGACCCATCAAATCGGACTCCTTATTAAAAAACAATATTTAATACTAATGAAATATCCTTCATGACATTTCTTTGTAGATTTTTATCAAATAAATATAATAATATCATTTATAATACTCTAACATATAATATATTTTTAATAAATTTTATTTATTGATAACTTAAATCAATAAATAAATTATTTTAAATAATTTTATTTTGTCTAAATTTTAAATTTAATGATACTTTTTTAATATTTTGATAACAAAAAATCATGAACATTATTATATAAAATTAAACATAGAATATATAGTGTTATCCATAAAAATTTTGGACATGTTATAGTTAAAAAATTATATATTAAAATCCAACAATCATGATGAGGCTATAAGTGTCAAATTTGAAGTGAGAAAAGGGTGTCATGGTAGGGTGAGCCGTCGACTTCATAGGTTGGCATGCCCCTTGAGGTTTGATAAAAGGGTGGCATTGACTACGAAGGGTAGTGTGTTATGGAGGGGTTGTCCCACAATAACTTGTCAATATTTAACTCAATATGGTGGGGTAGTCCTCTTATACAAACAATGTTACCCTTGGTTGGACCCACCCTACATTTGAGCATAGGCTACTATTTAATTTATCATATAATATTGTTTGATCATATTAAATTAAAATTTGGTAAATTTTACATATGATCAACTAAATATATATGGTAAACTTTTAACAAATTTAAAATATATTTAATACTATTACAATAAATTTGAGCTTTCACATTTTTTTTATTGGATTAGATCGTGATTCATTTTTAATAGACAATTAAGTATAAAATAGGTATACTATTATAAACTTATTATTTAACTTTTTTGATTATCATAATTAAAGTGTCCACAACAAAACAAATACATTATAAAACCCGTCCCAAGATGAACTTGGTGGGGCACCACAAAGTATTGGCAAATACCTCGGAGTTTGAATGAAGGTCCCCTAGGTTGTTCAAAATTTGCCCAAATTTTCGATAGATTGTTCAAATCTTCGGTGAGGATAATCAGCCAAAAAACCAATCCGGCCAACCAAGTTTGACCTACAAACAGGGTTTAGCGGGAAAGTAAGAAGTTCCTAGCGTTCGACCAAGGCTGCCCAAGAAAGAGCTATAATTGGTTCGTGTAAGTTGGCGTTACTAGAAAGGAAATGACTAGTCAAGAGTTCCGAAAAAGCTCGACACGACAACTTTTTAAAGATTGAAATATGCAAAATGCAAGATTTTCTCATAAAAGGAAACATTTTGAAGCCTTTTCATCGGATGAAATAGCCACTCACAGTGCCTGGCTGGTGGCATGGTGGCGCCTCGTCCCTCACTGGGCACACTAAAATCTCGACTGTTGGCTCGTGAGGGGTAACACCCCACGGTACTACAAAAACAGAATCCTTAGCATAGTTTTGAGGCCCGTAGAATGGCATGCATCCAAAAAATATTTGATCCCACTGAGGCTCAGAGAACAGCGTTATCTCCTAGCTTAACGTCCTTCCAATTGTACTACTGTCAACTCCATTTTAGTACTAGTTCGACACTCATTTTTCCCATGCAGAATATGACATTAAGAGTTCTACGAGCTTCGTTGTTCTTCTTTATAAAGGGAAGTTATAGCATTTATTTTTTCACATTTTAGATTATTTATTTCTTTGCATTTTAGACACAATATCCTTATGAATTTATTGTATTGTCCCGTTAAGGATTTAAAACCAGTGTTGAGCCCGTTGCCTCACCAGTGCTGTCTTCCCGACCACTTATATATGTGTGTTGTCAAGGTGGCGGTAGTCAATTCAAAATCTCCATGTGTTGTCATTCTTTTCAACCAGGATATGAAAGGTAAAAGGACTAGTGCTGGATTGAATAATAGAAGATTGGAGTAAATAAATGACAAGTCTTTAAGTCACCTTTTCTTTTCTTTTTTTTTCTTTGTTTTGGAAAATGACTATCTTGATATGGTCGAGGGTTAGCAGGTGAAGTAAAAGAAACAATGGAATTTTGTGATCATGAGATCAAATAAGAGTTAAGGAAATTGGTTCATGAAAGAGTCGTGATATGTGGTGAGTACAGTTTGCAAAGTATGGTCAATAGATACCTCTGGTTAGGTTGTGAACATATATGGCATGAAAGTGAGTTATGACTCTTTCCTCATATTGTAAAAGTTCCTGCAATCTTGGCCAGAAAAGATAGAAAGTTTTCAATCCTTCTAGAAAGGAAATTTAAAGTTCCTAGAGAGGACTAAAATAAGATCATGCTATCTCATCAAATGAAAGTGAGTTATGACCTTATTATAGTTTTCAAAGTGTTAGGTCTTTGGTCTTTTTTTTTTATGAGCCTTGTATGCGTCATAAAAGATCTTTTTTAGTTTTGGTATTGACAAAAATTTTACCTAAGTGAAATACTTCTGAAAATTTTCTTTTGAGATAATTGCAAGTTAAAGACTTGAGCTACAATTTTCGAAAAGATTTCACCAACTATCCATCCATAAATGAGTTATGTAATGGTCGCGTGAGCTACTCATATATGTATAAATATAATATTATATTATTAGGGTTAATCTGTAAGAGATTATTTTGAATCCGATAAGCATTGATAGTAAGAGAAAAGAGAGAGGAAGATAAAAAGAGAAAATAGAACATTTGCCATACGTTCAATGTTTAGAATTGTAGTCCACTATTTGTCAACTTTAAACATATTAATTTAGATCCTATTATAAAACATATTACTTATTATCTTCGTTTTTTTTGCCGTTATATTCATTCATGTCTCGGATCATTCATGCAGAGCTACCATACAACCAATATATTTAAGATTTTGATAACTAAACCTTTATTTAAATAGGTTGTATAACCGAGGTACTTATTACTATCAATAACTGGACATTAATATTATAGTATGATGTGAACAAGTTGACTTGAAGGGGATTATTGAAAATTGAATCTCACACCTAAAATGTGTTATATAATCAAGTAGTTTGGATGTTATTTGTAACAAGAATCCATACACAGTAGAGATATATTTAGAGGTTAAGTTCCATAGTTTTTTCCTTAGTGTTTTCCATACATAATGGTTATTGTTCTCGTTTTTGCTATTTTAAACCACTGTTGCTTCCCCATGAATTAAAATAAGGGGGATAATAAGTTTGATCCTAGTTAGATCATTTTTATCGGTTTTACGTTGTTGGAATTTAGAGCACCACGCAACACAGCTGCCTAAGGATATCAATATTTAGCGAAAGTATTCCGTTGCATGTGCCAAGTAACATTACAGCATTTGGCTCTTCAGATCTGTTAGTGTATTAGCTACTGTCACAGCTCATAGTGCAGTCTCCTTGATGCAGCTACTGGTGTTGACAGCAATTCAACTGTGGCAGTATTTTGGATAGAATGATTAAAATTTCTCGAAACAGTTTTGTTGTTTTATGAAATCGATGTAAGACAGGCTTTTTTATGTGGCTTTGTGTCTTCTAGTTAAGGAATCCAACTATTGTACCTGAAGTTTTGCCACCTCAAAGGCCTCAGCTATGGATGATGCAAACAGAACCTAGAGTACTAGCCTTCACTTTTCCTTTAAATCACTAGTAAGTAAAACAGGAAAGAAAGAGATGAACTGATGCCCAACATATGAGTTGCAGATCCTCAAATTATTCCTGATAATCAAGAACAGTAGTTTTCTGATGCAGTTTGCTAAATCCTCCAGAACATAAAAATTGGCGTGGTTACTAGGACCCGGGGGGCGTCCTTCGCGGGAGGGGAGAAGGACGCCCCTTCTCCCATTTTGGGCCGTCCGATCATGATCGGACGGCTCCCGTTTTTAAAAAAAAGAAGTTTATCAAATTAAAAAAAAAATATTAAAATTTATATTTTTATAATCAAAAATAAAAAAATTATTTTTAAAAAATAATATTTAAAAATTTTATATTTTTTTTAATATAAAATGGGAGCCGTCGGAATTTTGAATCCGACGGCTCCCATCTCGCGAAGGGCGGTCCTTCGCCCATCAGGCGAAGGATTTCCCCTGGTTCCGTGGTTACTAACCCATCTCGACAGATCTCCTTTAAAACATGGGCATAACTTTGTTATAAAGCATACCCATGATACCAATTTTCAATATCTTTTGATTCTTCGGAACATCATAAAGTTAAGTATTTAGGACGTTTTCTTATCCAACTATGAGAACGATGGGTTCCCAATGTCAAAACTTTGCTTACCAAACCAAGAACTAATAACTATAATAATCATTTTTAAACTTTTTATTTAAACATCTAAAAAAATAATACAACAATACAGAATGTAAAATAATAATCACAAATTATGAATATATTATTTTTCATAAAAATTATAAAATTATAAGTCTAAAAAAAATTTACTATAGAATAAATTTTAATTATAGAGACTTTTAACAAATACAGAGTTATAACACTTTATAATAATAAATCTTAGCAACAAATGATACAAAAGCAAACGAAAAGATAATAATAAATAAAATATTTTTTATAATAATGAAAATAACATATCTAAAATTAATAAAATATATAATATAATTTAAAATCTAAACAGAATGAATGAATTTACCTTCTTTTTCTTTTTTTCTCTCTTTTTTTACTTTTGTTTTTACTCAGTCAGTGCTCAATAATTCATTCAAAGTAAAAAAATCCAATGAAGGAAAATGATGGTTCTAGACATACTGTGATGTTGTTCCATGAATTCCGTAACTCAAGAGTCGATATAGAGGGATTGTTTGTTTTTTAGAAAATTTGAAGGAAAGAAATCATTAAGAAAAAAATATTAAAAATATGAGAAAATAAAATAAAATATTTTTCCTTTTTCTTTGATTTGGACCGATGGTCAAATGAGAAAATAAATTATAATAAAAATATTTTGTTTGTTTGACTATAAATAAAAAATAAAAAATGTTATAAAGCTTTAATAGTACAATTTATTTTTATTTTTTTACTATATTTTTTATAAATCAGATATAAAAAAGTACTTTTTTATATTTTTTTTCGGTTTTCTTTAACATTTCTTACAACCAAAGATGCCCAAAAGGCTTGTTCTCTCTATTGAAGGAGGTACTGAATTATGGGTTTTCACGCTCGATTTTGCTTTTTTTATCTTTGTTGTCAAAAGCAGACTCCATCTTTTTCAAGGATGCTTCGAGTTTGGCATCAGACGCATCTTAATCACGTAAATGGTCTGAATTTCAAGTTTTACGTCCAAAAAAATCTTAACGTAATTGGTGCCGAAGATTATCGTCGGCCTTTTGCTGCCATTGTTCTTGAGCTGTTCCGCCATGTTTTTATTGTTGCTTGGCATTTGTAGTTTGTGGTAATTTAAAGATAGATAGAGTCTGATCTGATATAATTGTGACGGCTCAGAGAAATTCAGTCATTATAATACTGAAATTATGACAGAGATGAAGAAGAAGAAGAAGAAGAAGAGAAATGAGACTGAATTTTATGAAGGAGTAGAGACTCAGAGAATATAAAAAGATCAGGAGAAGTCATGGCAGCTTTCATTTGCTTCATTCGTATCTGTTTTCAAGAAAATGAAGGCTTTTAATTGGAATAACATTACATATATAATACTCCTAAATTTCTTATAACTTCATGCATTGGATTGTTTTTCTTTACCTTCGTTTGTATTAAACCATTAATTATCATCCGGGCTGGATCTAAATTTTTTTCAGTAAAATTAATAATTTTATGATTATAATATTTTTAATAGAATTAATTTAAAAAAACTATATTATTATTTTCAATAAAAATAATCAAAACTTGACTAATTTTATAAATATATATAACTGATATGGACCAATAGATAAATTATACAAGATTAATTATGAATATACAATTCAGTCAATAAAAAACTTTAATTTAGTTGTTGGTATATCTATATCTATTTTTTTATTAATATATAAATACTTTTAAGTGGGATTAATTAATCCCGCGTCCAATAAGATGCATCTGCCGTTGATTATCATCAACCGTGAAGAAAAAAAAAAAAGAAAAGCAAAGTGAAAGGTTAATTTTGGAAATTCACAAAAATTGGAAGCCAAAGCTAAGGGTGTTGCCTTAATTACTGACTGTAGTGCTTCCATGAGCTCAAACTCAATACCATTTCCAACCAATAAATAAATAAATAAAACAAAAGAAAAAACACCCAACAAATCATTTTTTCTCAAAATCCACACCGCTACAAGCCTGCATCTCAAACATAATCAACGGTTGAAGTGTTCGACCTCATGTGGTCTTGACCTTACCGTATCATTCCCCAAATAACTAAACAAAATAAGAATAAATAAAGAAAATGATATAAATATATATACAAGATAATACGTGGGTTAATTAGGACCAGTTCCGTGAGGAACATAATCCTCTACTTAGATTTACATTATATTATATCAAATTCTTTTAGACTAAAGTCTTCTTGATTTGATTGGATATTATTCAAATATATAATCCCAGTCACGTTTGCTGATTCTATTTAGTGGGGGGAAAAAATAAATATGTAATAAATAAGAAATTGTACTTTTAAAAATATTTATTTATGCTTGAATAATTGGTGGTACTTTTTATATAAAATGCATCTCTCCAATTTATTAATAATTTATATATTTTTTGGTGAAAGAAAAGTTATGCGTGATTATTAATCTTACAATAAAGACGTAATATTTAATTAATTTTTATATGCTAATTTTTGCTTATTGGAATGAAGTGGACCTCACACATCAAGAATTTTATAACAAATATTATATTTAACCAAAATAAGCCATCAGTGCTTTAATGATCCGAGACAGCCATCATTAATCATTGGTGCCACCCAAAGGAAATATATATATATATATATATATATATAGTATTTAAAAATAATTAATATTAATTGATGTTTATTTTTTTAAATTCAAGAGGTTTATATTTGAAAAGTAATCTTTTAAATGTATTTCAGTTTAAATTCGAAAGATTTTTAAATCAGTGAAATATATGGAATTTAAATTATAGAATTTTATTTTATTTGGCTTAAAAAGATTTTTTTTTTAAAAAAAGGATGGTTTATAAAATAGAGAAAGTACTACAAAAAAAATTAGTTTTATATGTAGAAATTTTTCTGTAACGCCGGTCCCCAATGACCACTCCTTCCCTCAATGGACGACGCCGACGGCGGCTAGATAATGCCAGCACTGGCGACGCAGCCAGTAAGAATTATTTTATGAGTTATTTTTAAAAAGTAAATAAATTGATAACAAAATCGGTCATCCTTCCATCCAAGTCAGCCCGTTTAGTCAATCATTTGTCCAATCGGGCGAGCCTTAAGCAGAGTCGGCCATCTTTTAGACCGAAACGGTGAGCTCCAAGTAAAAGAAAGTTATCTTTGTCGGAATCCGCCGATAAGTTGATTAAATTTAAAAAAGCAATAAGAAAAAAAAAAAAAACAATGATAAAGACTAATAACAGATGAATAGTAATTGTATAATAAAAAAGAAATTGGACACATATAATTTTACGTAAAAATTATCTTTTAAATAAAAGAAATAAATCACATGAATATTCGTCTATAAATCTTCACTATAAAAAAAATGGTTAAAAAATTCTAACAAATAGAATATAAAAATTCAACTCCTTGTATCGTTCAATGACCCAAGTAGCATTGATGACAATATATATATATATATATGATGAATCTCCTTCTTACATTTCTCTCATCAACAATGCTCACTAGCCAAAATCCCACAAATCACTCACTTGCTCTGAAATTTGCAGATGATTTGATATACGAACTAATTTTTCACGCTTTTGCTAGTTTCCGCATTTTTAGTAAATTATGGTCAGCTTTCAACATTTTTAGTCCGACCAGCCCCCATCTGCCTGGTCGGTCCTCTTCAATCTGATCGGCCCCCATCAGCCTCATTGGCCCTCTATTTCGCCATCTGGTCACCTTTCGACCAAACAGTTCGACTGGATGCCCTTTAACCACTCACCGCATGCGCAAACAATAGAATACTCTGCTTTGATATTGTACCCCATGTGAGTGTTTGGGCGAACCTCTGATTAGCCTGTCAACTGAATATAGGATCACACGAGAGTGATCCATATCCTAACAATCTTGTCAAAAAAATTATCAGGCTAACTTATGTAAATTTTTGAAAAATTTCGGTAAGATTTATTTAAATTTTTAGAATGTTTTTTATGGTAAAACTTAATACCTTATTGTAAAAGTTTTAAACTTTTAATATATATTTGATCATTGGATTAGGTCAGCAAAAGAATTTATCATAATGACTTTTTGCATCCAGTGAAAAAAAGAAAAAAATGAATAACAAAAAAAATTACAGCTAAGTAAATATATACTACTATCACTACAACAAAAGGAAAAATGAATAACTTCCAGCCAGAATTGCACTATCGCCAAATCTTCCTAGATGTTCTAAGACACTCTCATTCAAACGCATTTCTCTCTTTTTTTAAAGTATTTTTTATCAACTCTACTACACTTAATCTCTTTATACGAGTATTAATATTATCATTTTGCAACCTCTATCATTCTTTTCTCATAGAAATATAACTGATTTGAGTGTTAAAGGATAAATTTGGGGGTGGGTCCAACTAATCTTCTAACCTCTTGATTGTCTGTTATGTTATACAGGTTTCAAGTTCAGAGTAAACGGAGACCGGACCATTCCAAATCAGCCAAACCATGTGACTCAACTCTTAACTCCCTAATTTGTACAATAATTCAGATATGAGGATACATCAATATTTATGTCAAATATTAAAATGTCTAAAACTCTCTACATAAAATAATAAATTTAAAAAAATGTCTTTCACAGCTTATTATTATGTGTTACTTTTTGATTATTTACCCGTTTCTTTATTTTCAAATAGTGAGTTATTTAAATTTGATATACTCTGTTACTCATTGTTTATTGTGTATACGTTTTTAAATTGATTCTCACATTCGAGTATATTCGGGAATTTATTTAGCTCACACCCAATTTTTAATAAAATATTAATCCTCACATTTAGAGTGCATTCCGGAATTAATTTTGCATATGCCCAATTTTTAACAAAATAAATGCGGCATATGAATTCTATTGATATAAAAATCGGACCATAACACCAAGCTTTCAAGAAACAGTCGCCTAATCCTGAGGCCTTAGCCACAGATCGAGTCTACTCTCGGAAGGAATAAACGTTGCCTAAAACAAGATTTTTTAGATTCAATATAACTAAATTTTATTTATTTTCTAATACTTAGAATGACCCATTTCAAATCATTCTATATGAAAATAGTTTTAAAAATGATCCTAA
Source organism: Nepenthes gracilis (assembly GCA_033239525.1). Taxonomy (NCBI): domain Eukaryota; kingdom Viridiplantae; phylum Streptophyta; class Magnoliopsida; order Caryophyllales; family Nepenthaceae; genus Nepenthes; species Nepenthes gracilis. The sequence continues at coordinate 29,369,983 of BSYO01000002.1, read as the reverse complement.
AAAATGTTGGCAAAATAAAAATATATGAATACCGAAGGTCTATCAAGCAAGAGAAAAACATATTTAAATGTGGAAGTTCTATTTTGATCTAAATTCCCCTAATAAAATGCAGTTGATCATATGTTTGAATTGTACATCATTCCAACCACTCTTATTAAAAGTGAACTGTGTAATATAAAATGTAAATATTTGTATTTAAGTTAGAGAGTGTGACATCCTGCTCCGTAACTTAATCTGTGCTATCGAAGCAAGAAAATTTGGATAATTTTTTTGATGGTATAAAATTCATCATAAAACAAAAATTAAGGGAAATGAAAAAACCAAACACCTGCAATAAAATAATTAAAATGATTTTGATTTTTTCCCATGCACCTATATATGGTCACGTTCATGTATGATCGGCATATGGTGAAAAATATTTTCAACTTTTTATTTATTAATTTTATTTAGAATTTTATTTTATTTCAATTTTTTTATTTTAGTATTAGTTTTTGCACATATATATTTTAGACAAATTTGTGTTGGCATAGAAGGAGGTAAATGGACAACAATGCACAGGGTCACACATGCTGAAAGTAAAATAACGGAAAGAGAAGAATTGAACATATAATATTTTACGTAAAAAAATTTTTCTCAAATAAAAAAATTTATAAGATATTTAATCCTTTAACAAATTTTACTATATAAAACTGATTATAGGCTATCCACGGCTACACAATCACTCGAGGCAAGAATGAAAAACAAAGCACAAACACAAGAACAACTCCCTTTATTTTTACTCACAGCTCTATTTTATTCAACTTTCTCTCTTAATCACTTGTATATTTAAAAACTTTTACAATACCTGCATCCAGTTTCAATACATGCACAAATATATTGTGCAAATCTAAAGAATAATTTTCTTCACCCGATCAGATCTGTAATTACCAACAATATAAATATGTTTTGTACAAAAACGACTCCTACATAACCTCTTGAGATCACGCATGCTTAGAAAATCTTCTAACCCGACATCCTTCTGGATTTCCAAATAAGCGGTCAATATTCCATTGATCGTTTCTTTTTTTTCAGGCCGATCAACATCATGTTGATCGGAACACACAATTCGTCGAGCAACGAGTTGACCTGTAGTAATGTTCATAGAAAACTTTCGATCAATAAAGTTGATCAAAATTCCTTCTGCTAGAATTGTGCATAGTCTACGGGCCTTAGTAGTACACAGGTTCTCGTGCTCCGTCCAAAGCCTTCGATTATCATGACTTTTACATAGGAGTAACCCCAATAATTTGATCATACTTATAATGATTGGTTGCATAGACGTAGCATGTAAAAAAATTAAAAAATATTTTATTTTGATATTTTTTATATTATATGTGTATTATATTATATAAAAGTATAAGTTTGAAAAATATCCAGTCCACCACCTACTATCTCCGTTGTCTTTCAACTCTCAACTCTTAAGCTTTTTTATTGTTGTGTTTTGACTATTCATCATCCCTAAGAAAATCAAAAGTTGTCATCTCAATCACTGTGTAAAGTGAGCGAGAAAAATATACAAAAAGCCAATATAACTAATAATCCGACCGACAAAAAATAATAATGAGATTGAAAAAAATAAAGAAATTTTTTGTGAGAATTGAGAGAAAAAAACTAATAGATGTGTGAAGTCCTCATTTTTATAATGGTTATTATTCTGACTATTAATATAAGTTAAATTAATCAAATTATATTATATTCTATTTTATATGGTTTGTAATTTAAGAAATATATCTTATATCCCAAAAAATAAAAGAAAATAACCTTAAAATAAAAAAAAAAAAAATAAAAAGCCCGACAGGGGAAAGTATAATTAACGGGTTCTCATTGGATTCCTTTCGTATTGATTAAATGGAATTTTCCCTGCCACCCCTACCCTCTCTCTCAGTCCCTTTCTGCGAACAGAGACAGTTTTATACATTATATGTCATCTATTTTATTTATTTATTTATTTATTAACCGAATAAAGATTTAATAAAAAAGTATATTTTTAATAGAGATGCTGTTTTAAAATACACCATTTGACAAAAAAATAAGAATATTTTAGAGAATTAAAAATATCAATTTTTTTAATTGAAAAAGGCAATATATTCTTATCACGATGAGATGACAACAAAATACATCTAAAACAAATAAAAAGAATAATCATTTCTCTTTTTTTTTGAGACAGTAATAAATTTGTGAAACTATTTTATATATTATTTTTCAAATTATAAAATTTTATATTAATGAATTTAAGTATGATAATTTATATTGTTGTAAAATTATGATGAAAATAATTCTAAAAATTAAATTTTAATCATCATAAAATAATTTATTACATATTTATAAGATAATTTAAATAGAAAAAGACTGTGATGGCAAAACGTGGCCTAAAGTAGTAGAGGTGGTGGGCATGAAGGAACCTAACCACGGGTCCGTGTTGGCTGGCCCTACTATGATCTCGGAGGACCACAACCTAGTCTATGGTGGTCAAGCTGCTGCTCTCAATCAATTTTATATTGGATAAATCTACTTTTGAATATCTATTTTTATGAGTTCAATTGAATTAGAATTTTTAAAAGTTAAAATTGAAAATTTTAAATTAATATTTTAAAGTATAATTTTTTACATCTATAGAAATTATCAAATTTCTCTTAATTTGATAGGGGATTACAAAACTACCATTAGTTTTTTCTTGGGTTGCAGACCATTAGACTTAATAAAAATTAAATCATTTTATAGAATTTAATCATGGTATATTAATGTTATGGACTAACAATGTCAAAAAAATAGCCCAATTGTTTTTTAGGCTCATGACGACTATGTGGATGAAAAATAACCGATCTAGCCTAGATCATAAATTTTTTTTTCTAACTATGTCTTTCCATTATAAATAAATACTAAATTTAAAATTTTATTACAAGAAATTATATTTTTGTGCATTTTATTACTTTTTGTATAAAGATTATCCCTTTAAATATAAACTTAAATAATATTTTAATCTAAATATTATAATTTTTTAAAATATTTATATTTTTAGGTAATTTTTTATATTATTATAAGTTTTTAAATAAAAATACTTAAAAAAGAAAAACTCATAAACTAGCTCGAATTGAATTATAAATAGACATGATGATAATTTTTAGCTTGGGTGATTGGCTACATCTAATCCAACCCCAACTAAATATTTGTAAGTTTTCGGCTAAATTCAATTTGTACCTGATCCAAATTTGATTCCAATAATATCTATACAGCCTACCCTCTTAATATTAATCGATAGTCTTTTAAATGCATTACCCTCGTTGGTTAAAAAATAAAACAGTAGAGTAATTGGTAGTTAAATAACTCTCTATATATATTTCGGATGTATTTTTGATTGGTAATTAAATACAAAACTGTATAACAATTGCCAACTTGGTTTAGCTCCATAAATTCATTTATCTGTAGAGTAAACTCTGTTGCATGACACAATCTATAAAATTATAAATTGAATATTATTATAAGTTAAATTTGTGATCATAAATCGAATGATTCTATTGGTTATGATTTATTGCACCGGCATTTTTTGCACTGTCAGACCGTCATTGATAAAATGAAGAATAGACTTTGCTATGATTGGCTGAATAATAGTAGCTATTCTCTATCTCTGGACTGTTACTCCTTCTTGGACCTCACGAATACCAGATAGGCACACATTAGGCGTCGTTCTATTGCACATCCGTGTAGGAGTGTCGCATCAAGTGTAACTTAGGTGTCAGTATTCTACTTTATTCACGTATGAGTCCTAACACAAAGTATGTACTATATTTAAGTACTGAACGATTTAAAGATTAATTTAAAAAAGGGTTACACCTGACCCGATAATCTTAAAGTAAAGCAAATATAGTTTAGGCTCGCGTATAGGCCACTGCCTAATTTACCAAATTTCTATCTTTAAATTATCAAATTAGAGCTTTTTTAAACTCCCTCTCTCTTTTTTTCAATGTTCTCCCTCTTTTCCTATCTTTTTCTCTATTCTTGTCACCTAATCTCCTTCAGTAGTAGGCCTAAAGGAACTTTCATATCGGTGCCTGCACCATCCAATGGAGCTTCTTGCACGGTTCGGTCCCTTCACCATATTTTTGCTATATAGTCATAAAATTTTGGCCTAAAGAACCAATAGTTTTTTTTTTTTCTCAGCTTAAATATGTATTAATTTAAATATCAAAAAAATTTTTAAAAAACACCTGAACTCCTTCACTTATTACCCAAGGATCAGTTATTCAAATTGATCCCCAGTTTTAGTTGCCTTTATTCCTTATCAAGCCTCAATTTAAATAATCATTAATCATGTGTACGTACAATTACGTGGGAGACCTATGCAAAGTTTAATATTATTAATTTCTTGTGAACCTCCTAACTTTTCGTCCAATTTCCTTTTACTTTTTCCTTACCGCAAATTTTAATTTTTGACATAAAATTACTCCCACTTCCCAAATCCGGTTTTATTCTTTAAATATAACGGCAATTCATTTCATTAATTAACAATATTATTATTATAGGAAAATTTTCCAACATTTTGGCAGATTAAATATGGAAATAAATAATCCTTCCAAGACCAAACAAAATCAACGCCATCATATGAAGATCGAGCAAAGCAAATAAAAAATTAATAAGATTTTATCTTATAAAAGAAAAAGTTCCTAACAACTCAAGAAAGTGGAAGATCTGCAAAACAGGCTCCTCTCAACTTTTTCAATTTTTTAATCATTGGTTTATTTTATTTTTATATTTATTTATTTATTTTCGGCAGATGGACTTCTCATGTTAAGATCTAGCATATCCTTTGAATAAAAAGTAACATCACCCCACCCCCCAACCCCCCCCCCCACAAAAAAAAAAAAAAAAACACAGTTAAAAGGGTTCATCGTTTTCATTTAATTTCGCTCTAAGAAGTCTGTTGCTACGATAGATCAAGCACCATGAATCTTCTTCTTATTCAAGATGGAAGTAGAATTTAGCGAGGTTTTATTAATGTCGTAGATTTCTTGTTTTTGCAGAAAATCAAACCTGTCGCGTTGGAAAAGCTAAATCAGTTTTGACACCTTAAATATTAAGCAATTTCTCAACCTGTTATGTTTGACAGGTGCATATATGAAATGGACACTCAAATGATCCACTGATATTTTCATATAAGAACCGCATCAACACAGGGCCTAGTCTTCCCTGGCAATTGAAAGTTTCAAAGCTAATTTATGATGGGCATCGGAATGACACACTGTTATTGGGATTACAATTAAACCCTAATTTAGGTTTGACCGGATAATTTGCTCAATTATAATATTTTAGACTCTATTATTTATATTACTTAAAAGTTTATACGAATGATGAGTGTCACTTAGCAATATATCATATTGTCCAAAATAAACAAATAAATGGCATTATTGATTAAACATATTTACAAATATTGCCTTGTAAGTTTAATCTAATTATCATCGAATATCTCAAATAAATTTAAAAAAGAAAAGAATATAATTTTCTATTCCATTTATTGATCTTATTTATGATAATGAATAAATGGCTTAATTAATAAGACTAGAAATACTTTTCTAATTAATACTACACCAAGGTCAAAGACTATGAATCATTAATTCAATTAATCTATATGGGACATCTCTGCTTTTATTAGAAGTATTTAATCATTTTATTGATCATCTTTATGTCTTTATATGTTTTTCAATACACCTAATAATTAGGTTCATATATTAATTTACTAAAGATATATTAATAATGTCAAAGTATAATGATACATAATATAAAATTTAAGAGTCATTTGTATAACTTTTATATAAATATTATTGTTTGGTATAAACAAAATTTTCATATAAGAGTCTTTTGTTGAACTTATTTGATATGTATATTTATTATAATGTCAATTATATAAGTAACAATGAACTTAATTATTCTTTCAATGAATTAACATAATGTGTATCAATTTAGTCTAATTATTAGTATTCATTCTTAATGAATTTATAATAAATAAAAAGTACTTAAAATTTAAGTTTTTAGCCACCAAACTATTATAAGTATAATTTGTCACCATTCTATAACTATATTATTCAGATATAAATATTTTATCATACAAATAAATGAAATAAATAAGGATGATAGATATAAATATTTTTTGATAATAATTAAATATAATTTTATAAAAATGGTCATTTATGATATAACTAGTTTATGGTACCAACTGTTTCCTAGACCTCGTTCATCCCCTACGATTCTCCAGCCACCTCCAGAACTTCAGCTCTCACTGGACTGTCCGACGGCCCGTCATATCCATGTCGCTCTGGTCCCTCAACGAATGTCTCTGACTATCCTTTCCCCACCGCCGCCGCCGCCGCCCTCCGACCTTCTCTCTCTTCCCCAACAAATCAATTTATGTAAACTGCACATCATTCTCTCTCTTGGCCTCTCCCCGTCCAAATTATTATTATTACTTCTAACAAAATAAATTATAATGACTACTTCTTATAAAAAAATTATATAAATTAAAACATATTTTAAATAATCCTATAAATAAAAAAATTATTTTAACAGGAGGATGAAATTCTTGAAAGATATAATATATAATATATATATATATATATATAGTATTATTACTTAAATCATTATATATATATATATATGATGTATTATTATTATTTGAGATTTACAGTAAAAATTTATTATATGGAGTTAAGATTATGTAATTAATCAAATATAAAAATAGAATCCGAGAAGCTAAAATTGAGTTTAGAAGAGCCGAGGAATCCCAAAGTCTCCCAACAAAGGCAAAGGCCAAAGGCAAAATGATATGATTACTTGAATGACATGGGATCCACACTCATAAATTTTATTTATTTTTTCTTTTTTTGCTATATTTAATATTACTATTTAAATATATATTTTTTAAATTTAATTACAAATTAGAATTTCAACAAATTCCATATCACACTTCTCATAATATTTCCTGAATCTTCTTCAAGAAGAGTAACTATTCTTTCCCCTAAAAAATATATATTTATATATTTTAGTTTGGTAAAAACGAAAAAATACAGGTGGTAGGTTGCCCAAACAAAATTAAAAAAAAAAAAAAAAAAACTTTTTGTAAAGCAATGTTCAGCAAGGGACCTTTTAAGCGGGTTCAATATTTTTGACTTGGGGGAGGGGGACCCACCTGGGGCACCATCGTCTTTATGGCTTGAATGATAAAAGGAGCACCTCACGTGGATTCTGAACCAAAGCGACTGTTCCCACCACAATAAAAGTAACCCCTCCTGATTACCCACACATCCACTTAAATAAATAAATAAATAAATTATATATATATATAAATATATATAATATTTTTAAGTTATTATTTGGATATTTTTAATAGTGTGTCATATTATTTTTATTTTTAGCCACAAATTTAGCCAAATTACAATAACATATTTTAATTTGTTTTAAATACAATGTTGGATGCCATTCAATTATAACAGAACTAACAGCTAGGATTTGGGGAAGTCAGTCCTTTTCTCCCAGTCAAATTAGGATATTTGATTATTAAGTTCCTAAATTTGTGCATAAATAGAAAAAGATAGATAATTATTATAATACTTTTGAATGTACCAAGTGGTCGATGAGTATCCCTAAGCACTTGTCATATATATTTGAAAAATATTCCTACTTTTTTAAAAAAATTTCTTCTTAATTTATAATTTAATAGTAATTTTATTTGGTAAAACATTGAGTTAATTTGACAACTATCCAAATCACATACTGACATATATACAATGTGAAAACTTTTAGTTATTCAAAAATAAATAAAAAAAAGTTGGCAAAAATTTTAGAGGTATAAAATTAAGGTTTTTATTGAATTTTTGGTTACTTCCTTTATGAGTAGTTCAACAATTATGGTTTCAGAGAAATCGAGACTCTTGGTGACCATCAGCAGTCAAGGACATGAAAAATCAACGGACCAAGATCACATACTAGAATGGAGCAATGGTCGGTTCAAATTTCAGAATATGGAGTGTTTTTATTGCGATAAGAAGGGTCACATGAAATGAGATCACCCCAATAGGAAGTAGGAGAAGGTGGGTCGAGGCGAGCATCAAGAGAGGAAGGATTAGGGTGAAGATGATCGGGTCTTTGTCGCTTTCTGTGAAGACTTTTGGATTGTCCACGTCGGGAAGACATGGAGTTTTTCGAGCTAGGAGACAAATTGAGAGATAGATAGTGGTACTTCACACCATGTGACACTAAGAAACTTCTACTTCGTGAGCTATACACTCGCGGATCACGGGGTATTGAAGATGGATAACGGTGGTTCGTTGAAGGATGTTGGTATCGAGGATATTTGCTTGCGGACAGGTAATGGGAAGAAACTTGTGTTAAAGGGTGTGAGATATGTCTCAAACTTGAGGTTGACAGTGACTTCAACCGCAAAGCTTGATGAGGAAGGTTTCAATACGAGGTTTGAAAATGATTATTGGAAACTCCTCAAAGATACCTCAATTGTGATAAGGGGAAGCAAGTGACCAAATTGGTACTTGATGACGGTTTCGGTTACAAATAATAGGGCCAAGATGACTAACAGAACATTAGTCAAGGTGGCCGGAAGAAAAGGCCAAAAAAGAGTGCAAGGGGGGATGATTAGATCGTGGCGGAGAAGTTAAAGGGGAGTAGGACTACTCCAAATTCGGAGGAGCAGAAAAGAGTTTCAATTAGGCTTACGGAGGCCGATGTCGAGATCCCATTTGAGGAAAAGTTATCGAAGGGTAGGCCATGACGAGTCACTCGGTGCAGGCAAAGGGTTCGCACAAAAAGTCGTGAGGAAAAGTTTATTGAGCTTTTTGTGACTTTTTTATGGGTAATTCAACAAATAGAAAATCATCAAAGGTTCGTATGAGATTACTGCGTATATTGGAGCATGTGGTGAATGGCTAGGAGGCAAGATCAAATCGGGTGCTTGAGGGGTGCTCGAGCGAAGTTGTTGCACTGATTTCAGATTGATAGAGGATCGTTGGCGCTCGTTTCGCGCTTGAGTGGTGAAGAGATGCAGATTTTAGACTTGATGTACTCACTTTGCGCTCGATGAACGCTCAAGGGCAGACTCTAAAACCCAGTGCGCTAGATCCGGGCTTGCTGGGCGCTCAAGTGTCGATGTGCAATATAAAATGCGCCTCATGTATTTTAGGGTTACAATTTCAAAATCAGTCGACATAAGGAGCGTTGCACAATAAGAGAAGAGAGAATAGAAAGAAATTTGACATCTGGTTGATATTCGATTTGAATTTCATTATTCGCCAAGGTCTGGTAAATTGTTCTGGAGGTGATTTCTAAAACTTTATTTTTCATTTGGTTAATTTTTTTCTCATTGAATTTTTCTTGTGAGTCGTCGGGCGTGTTGGGAGGGGGTTGCATTAAAACATTCTTTACTTGGGTTCGAAGTGAAAAAATCTCAAAAAGGGTTTTTGTAACCGGCACTATTTATAGTGAATTTATTTAGAATTTATCCCGTAATTTTTTTGGTTAAAAAGAATTTTCGACGTCAAAAATCGGTATGCATTGTTTGTTCTTTGTGCTCACAAATTTTGTGATTGACGGTTGATGGGGGTTCCGGTTTATTCCGTTATACTGAATTGAGTGTATTCGGGTGTCGAATTTCCTTTAATTTTTATACAAGGAAATGAATAAGATGTTTGAGATATAAGAAACTGGTTTGAAAAACTTAAAAAAATAAGGCTAATGCTAAGATGAAAGTTCAAATTATAATTAAAGATTAAGTAATAAAAATACAATTTAAAACTTTTTCGAAATTTTTTGTAGACAAAAATAAGTGCCAAATATATGTAATGGTTTGAACTTCAAATCTGCTATTTTTTAATATATCACCAAAGACTTGTCGATGACGCGATAGTGAATTTACTCATTAAAATATATATGGTTTATAGTTATTAGTCAATTATGGTACGAAGTAAGCATAAACTTAATCTACACTCTCAGTACAAAAGAACACTCGTATGAGACAGTGTGTTAAAATACATATTCATCATAGAGTGTTTGGTTTAATAGTTTATTTATTTATTTTTATACTAAGAAGTCATAGGTGCTCGAACCTTTAATATGAAATAAATATTCGAGAATATCTTCTAATTATTTTTTAAATATTTAGGGATGGTTTATTATTTTATTCATTTATTGGTTTTAGTGGTTTATTATGTTAGGGTTTGATCTAAACACACACAATTTGACGTAACGAAATAAAATTCGACCATCCAGTCAAATGTTAATCGTTAAATTCGTAAGTATGAGATTTTAATAATGTATAATATTTTTAACTAAGGATAAAATCACAGGATAATTTTGAATAAATTTATAATAATAATAGCGCCAATTACAAATAATTTTGAGTAAAGAATGGTTAATTATAATACTCACAATATACTTAACAACCCATCTGATAAAATATAGTGAGAAATAAAAATAACTAAACGTAATATGCCATAGAAATCTACTCTAAAATAACGTAATCAACCTTAGCGAATAATGAAATTTAAATAGAATTATAATCACATGCTTAACCTTTTTCTTTTGTCTTTATCAAAACGAAATATTAGTTGTGGTGCTTGAGCACCAGCTAGAGTTGCATCGAGCGCATGCATACCGAAATCGGTGCACGACTGCCCCCATTAGGTACGCCTTAGGTGACTCCCAATTTTAGATTAGTGTACAGGCGTGAATCAGATGCCTATCATATCCACATTATTAACTTTTAATTGATCTTCTATCGACCATCATACAAATATCTCACAATCCTTTACCATTTTTTCTACTTGAATGACTATCAATTGACCTTCAGTTAATTCTTACATGAATATCATGCCACATTTTAATAACTATCCGTCTGTTATAATATTTATAAGGGAGTGACCAAAATTAAATAAAATATTTTAAAAATTAAGTCATTGTAGGATTTATTTGTATCTAAAAAAGTGTCGAGAAAAAAAAAAATTAAAGAAAATTATTATTATTTGTTTAGATTGCATGAAACGAATTACAAAAAAAATTGATAACTATTATATATCAAAATATCTATATTTAAGAAAAAGAATTTTTTGTTATTCTCTATTGCCTTATTTTTTTTATTGACTATTTATTTAAAATTTTTTATATTCAAACAAGTACCCTATTATCTTATTAATTTTTTATATAAATTAATCAAGCTGCAGCATATCCTATAAATATTTCATGTATCAATATAAAATTATATATGCATATATCCTTTGAAGCTATAGTTTTTTCTAATATTTATATTGTACATATTTAAAGAAAAAGTTGTCATTTTTATTACCATATTTTTAGTAAAGTTAAATTGGGCCATACCTTTAATTCGAACCAATTCTATTAGTTACCCTTAAGATGAAGTCAATCTTATGATGAAAGTTTTTCAATTTGAGTTAACACAAATTATGCCTCATTTGGTACTAAAAACAATAATGTGAATACTAATTTCTAATGATTTGCTAAATGAATAAATTTGATACAAGTTTTAAATAATTTTGTGTCGGAATATGACCCTTTCACCTCAATTTGAAAATTATTAAATATAAATTGAACTGTTTATATATTTATCTTTTCCTTACTTAAATAATATAAGATAAAACAAATGTGAACCCCTAAATATTGCAAGGAACATATGTAAGTAAAGTTATATCTGTATAGCAATCATTCTGCTAAATTTAATGTCACCTACCAATTTCTTATATATATATAATTTTGGAAAAAAATTAACATGAAAAACAGGCCGTGTGTGAATTTTTCACCATTTATGATTTATGTAAAATATTCAAATCCAATATATTAACAATTTTAAGTCACCAAATATAAGTTGACATTGACATTTTAAACATTATCCTCGGCCACTTGACTTCTGTCTGCATAGTCTTTTACCCATTCCGAAGGTTAAACAGCAAACAAAGGAAAAAGTAAAAAAGACATATGTTATGTGTACTGTTACATGTTACTTTCTATTTTTGGAGTTAATGAATTAATCCTAGTCGTTTATTTTCTAATAAACTCTATTGATTTTAAATTCATAATATCTATATTTTTGAAGACACCATTTAAAGTTTATATTGATTTTTTAAAAAATAATTTTCAATTAGTGGAGTTCATGGAAGAAAACAAAGGCGAAATTGTAAAGATGTGTAGTATAAATGATAGAATTACTTCTTTTAAAAAATTTTGGATTGAGAGAATCTTTATTTCTTAAAGAAATAAAAATATTTATTCTATCAATCTTGATCACTCTTTTTAAAATAGATTATTATGATTAAATTATTTTAAAATAATTAATCTTATCTAATTTATAATTTTTAAAAAAATTAGTTAAATTATAATTATTTATTTATAAATAAATGAGAATAAATTTTTATATTTGATGGGTAAGCCCATAGCAGACAGGCCCAATAAGAAAAACGGCCCAAAATTAAAGAAAGTCCAAATGCGCGTTTGACGGTCAACGCTAGGCAGCTAACACGCTCCCTCAAGATGGTCAACATCTTTGTTGGCCGAAAGCACTGTAGCAGTAGACCGAGAAAAGGTAAAAAACTTATATGAGTCATGCCCAATTTGACAGACGTTTTCGTACATGACAAGCAACATTTCCTTTTCCTGATTTCGCGCCTTTCTTAGAACCAATCTCCACTAAAGAGGGCATCAACAGATTTGATACACTTCCCATGAGGAAGGCGCCAAATTCTCACCTATTGTCAACAATGGATTCTAACAGTAATAGAAACACAGAATGAAAGCAAATAATTTGGAGAACCGTTACCTGTTCAGAAAGAAAACGATCCCAACAGAATGCACAAGTCAATCCTCCCTACTTAAAGAAGGCTGGTCAACATGATGCAGGAATCACGCTTTCTTCATCAAGGAAGGTCGACCTACCCCCATCTGTATAACCCTATAGAGTCTCCATTTAGGAGGGACACGAACAAAAATAACGAAGAACTACGACTGGAAAATCCTTAAGCATACTAATGCTCGTCCCTAAGGACGCAATTGCTTACTACAATAATCCCACTCCAAGCCTTCAGATTCTAGAGACTTCACCCACTCCTCAAGCTCCATCGTTCAAAGCTTCTATGCTTACAGGACTTAGTTTCCCGCTTATTTTCTGTGAACATTGAGTCGAAAAATTACGTTTTCGACGAGTCGTAAGAACGTCTCTTACATTTAAAGGCGAACACTCCTTTCTACCTCAATCTCCCTCTCTATCTCAACTCTCATTTCTAGTTAACTTTTTTAATTCGAAAGCTTATTATTGACTTGAGTGTCAGAGTGTCTTCGGTAGAACAATATCCCACCGACACTTGATCTCTTGTTTATTATAGTGGTGTGTAGGATCCAGAGTCGGTGAACGGAGTCGAATCCAGACGACCCAATCAATCCGAATCTATTTGAAGTCGGATCCAAGTACGCATCAATATTAATTTCTATATAATAATTGTTTATGTAAAAGTAAATTAAAAACTAAAATACAAAATATTTTAAAGATCTCTGTCATGTATTTTGATTTTTTTTAAAGCATAAATGTTAATAAAAATAAAAGATATTGTGAAAAAGTGAAGACAGAGTAAAAAGAGAGAGCAAAAAACAATCCCAACAAACAAAGCATTTTCCTTTCTAGAAAAAAAAAAAAAAAATTCTACTTTTTAAAGCTCACCGTCTATAATTCCTACTCATTATCTTCTCCTCTTAAAGTTCCCTTCCTCCCTTATCCCCCCCCCCCCTTCCCCTTCTCCCTCTTCCTTCCCTATCAAATACTAACAGCCAATAAGACTCGATCAAATTCTGAAAGCAATTTCAACAGGGGGAGAGAAGAAGAGAGACCCACACGAGATTAAACTAAAACTCTATTCTAGGGTTTTGTTGTAGCTCAGAGAGAGAGAGGGAGAGCGAGAGAGAGAGAGAGAGGGAGGGAGCGAGGGAGTGGTTCCCTGGCCAGCAGTAGAAGCACAAGTAGCAGCTGATCACCATGGAAGGAGATGAGCTTCACCACCGCCGACCGAATTTCCCCTTCCAATTACTTGAAAAGAAGGAAGAAGCCTGCTCCAGCTCTACGCCGTATCCTTCATTGGCCATATCCTCGGAAATAACCGTTACCAACCACCCTTCCTCCGCCGCCACCCGACCCACCTCTTCCTCCGCCCTCCAAATAACCACAGCGGAGCCATCCTCTGCAAAGAAGCCTCCGCCAAAGCGGACCTCCTCCAAGGACCGTCACACCAAGGTTGATGGAAGAGGCCGCCGCATCCGGATGCCCGCGCTCTGCGCCGCCAGGGTTTTTCAGCTCACCCGCGAGCTCGGCCACAAGTCTGACGGAGAAACCATCGAGTGGCTACTCCAGCAGGCCGAGCCGTCAGTGATAGCCGCCACCGGAACCGGTACCATACCCGCCAACTTCACCTCCCTAAATATATCTCTCCGGAGCTCAGGTTCCAGCATGTCGGTGCCGTCTCAATTGCGGTCGTCTTCCGCTTACTTCAGCCCTAGCTTTGCCTCCGCTTCGCAGAGGAGGAATTTCTTCCCCGGAATTGGGCTGTCGTCGTCTGAGGCGGCTTCGACGTCGACCCTTCTCAATTTTCAGGCAGGCGGTTTGAATTTGAATCCGAGTCTGCTGCAAGCAAAGCCAGAGATGAGAGAGAACAACAACAGCAACAACCCCCCGCAGCTGGATTTGTCGGAGACCGATGACGGAGACGGCGGCGGCGGTAGTGGGGGACGGAAACGACGGCTGGAGGCGGAGTTGGGTCAGCATCAAATGGGTGGGTACTTGTTGCAATCGAGTGCCAGCACGATCCCGGCGAGTCACGGCCAGATTCCGGCCAATTTTTGGATGGTTACTAACAGCAGTAACCAAGTTATGAGCGGCGACCCTGTATGGACAATCCCTTCGGTTAATAACAATGCCCCGACTTTATACAGGGGCAATATACCTAGTGGCTTACATTTCATGAATTTCCCTACGCCTGTGGCGCTGCTTCCTAGCCAACAGTTGGGATCCGGAGCCGGTGGCGGCGGCGGCATAGGACCCGGCGAAGGCCACCTAGGGTTGCTATCTGGCCTAAACCCATACCGGCCAGCTCCTGGGGCTGGCTTTTCAGATTCTCAGGCAAGTGGGTCCCACTCACATCATGGTGGCGATGACCGGCATGATACTAGCCATCACTCATGAATATAGGCATATTCTTCTTCCTTCTCCTTCTCTCCCCTCACTTCCTGTGGCTTGAATCATTGATGTGTATCACACGTGAGGTTTGATTGCTCTCTCCCCCTACAATTTGAGTTCCGACATTTCCTTATTTTTATCCCCCCCCCTTTTTTTCGTGTGACTAATTAATCTGGGATCGACTCTCTAGGGTTTGAGGAAGACAGTTATTTAATTATTTTTGGAGCCTAAGTATTTGAGTGATATTTTACTGAAATCTCCACTCTCTTTTTAATTTTTTCTTTCTTGCCCCACTGCTACGCGGAAAGTGAAAAAAACATTTTGCCATTACTGTTGGCGCAAATTCTTCACAGACGAGATTCTGTAATTTGATGGGTTCGTTTTTGGTAAAGAAGACATATTACTGCATGAGTGGTAATGCTGCTTTCTAAATTCGGCTAATTAAGCATCTCTCTCTTTCTCTCCTTCTCTCTCCGCCTGTCTCTCTCTTCATTACTGTCTCTGTTCATATTCATGCTAGTGTTAGTGTTACATGGAGGTGAAAGAACTCAATACTGGAGTGTTACTGCAGTCCACAGTGTACATGAAAGCGCAGCTTTCAGGGTGATTCTAATCTCTGCCATGAATCCCACGTTTACGGCAACCCTTGACGAAGATTTTTCATTTTGATGGAGAGGGAGGAGGGTAAAAAGGACGACGGGCGGGCTGGCCCACACCTTATCAGTTCCAGGTATTGCTCAGGTGGTGAGCCCCAGCTGCTGCTCATTGCCTAAACCAGTGTACATTATCACTGACAAACAGGTGGATCATTCTCCCCCTCCCCTCTCTCTCCCCTCTTTTTTTTTTTTCCCTATAGTTTCTTTAATTCTTTATCAAAATATATCTTGGAAAATAGATGGGTTTTGCTGGCAGCGTTCGAGATGGGTGGTGCGTTTTAATGACCCTACTGGGCATGGCCCCACAAGAACTCATTGATCTGCACCATTAAATTTGTGGGCCACCCGTTTGATGGGCTCACTGAATGATTGAATCTCAGTTAAATATGAGATTTTTTAGCAGAATCACCAGATTTCAATCACCCCATTTTGGAATATGAAATAATATGCATAAATTATTATACTAACAAGCCAGTTACTTATCAAAAAAATATATTATTATCACATACTCTTTTTTCTTTTGAAAAAAAAATTAATTTCATTCAACATATATTTTAAAACTACTGTAGTACTACTGCATATTTTCTCCATATTTTGTGGGCTGTAAGTTAATTGTTTCCTCGGAGAGGATCTCAGATTAACAGATGGCCTTGCTGATGCATGATTAAAATTTATGCCATTTTTCTCATGCATGCAGACTTTATTTCGATGGAGGTAGTACGGAGCCATTAAATTCTTTCTTGCAACGCTTTCAGTGCAACTAATCTGTAGCTCTTAACTCGGGTTCATGAGTCTCATCATCATCTGTACAATAAAGCCATTTCTTCTTTTTTCATTGAATTCTCAGCTGCCTTCTGTTTCCCTCCCCTCTTTGCTAAATTAATTTTTCCCAGAAAAAAAAAAGAAAAAAGAGAACTCTGCGAAATGAAGTCATGAGTGAGTAAGCCGACTTGGGCTGCTTATACTATTCAAATCTAGGCTGTTCTGGTCCCCTATATGTGGAAGAGTCAAGAAATTTCAAATCATATCACCTTAGTTATTGAATTTCCAATTGAATGTGACTTTTCCAAGTGTCTTTGTGTCGTGTTATATTTTTTGGCATTTATTTCGTTGATACAATGAATGGTTTAGAAAAATTATATCTTATTAGAGAATAAAGGAAACAATTTAGAATGATGAGGATTTCTTTCCCCTTGTATAATGCATGGAATAAGCTTGAGTACTCAATTAGTAGCTAATTTAGTATTCATTATTATCTCGATTAAAAAAAACTGTCCGATACAAGTCCACATATATATACAATATGGATACTTCTTCATCTTCTTCCTTCGTCCCTTTTATACTTGGGATACTTGCCAATAAATATTCAATCAGATGATTAGATTACACGAAAGGGTGAGTTAATGGAGTCTAACCGTGACAAACAAAACTCTATTTTAATGGCAACTCTTTGGTATAAAATGAGGTTGTTCATGTATGGTAAAACTAAATGCTGGTAACTAGTTACAACTCATTGCGTCTTTCCCCTTGGAAATATGTCGCTTGATGTTCTTGTCTACCTGATTCTAATATGGGGATTTTAATATACGTTTTGTATTTAAAGAAATTGTTCAACTGGTGCTGTTTAGGGTTGTAAGGATTAAGATTTCATGTGTTGATTGAAGACCTTGGAATCTCAACTCGCATTTCTGAATATTAAGCCTTTTTATGTTTTTTGATCAAAGGAACAGCTAATTTGAGGAAGTTATTGGGACTTTTGGATTCAAGTCGGTTTCAATTACATTTAGCCAAAATGACATAGAATGATGCTGTTAAAGGTAACGTAATTAACGAATTGATTACAAATGTATTAATTTTGATCCTACATTCCTTATGGCTTGTGCCCCAAAAAGTAGCCTAATTGTATTGGAAACATTTTTATATCTTTTTCTATATTGTTTTCTTCTTTGAAAATTTCATTACGGACCATTATACCTGATAGGCATTTAGCTTTGATGTGGGCGGTCACTTTTTCTTAGATTTTTGTAAATTCGGTGGTGATGGCTATATAGGTTAGTCAAGTTCACATTTGGGTTGTTCTTAGAGACCAAGGGCGGCTCCATTTTTTTAAAAAATGAAAGCCATTTTAAAAAAAATTTAGATTATTCATTTTTAAATGAATAATTATAATTTAAATACTTAAAAAAATAAAAATTAATTAAAATTAGTTATCAAATCATAACAATTTATTTAAAAATAGATGATTTAGATTTAAAAAAAATAACATATATCTTTTTGAGAGATGAAGCCTCTTTAGTTCTATTATTCTTGAGACTCTTTTTTCTATAATTTAGCTATTCTTGAGACTCAAAATACATAAGTTGCAATCAGATGTATATATATATATATATATATATATATGTATATAGTTGACGGTGTGAAAAGGGTACGTGATTGTAGCAGAATAAGTGGTTGTTGGAGATAGAGAGAAGGAGATTTCAAAGGGCAAACCAGACCTTCTGATACGATGTTATAGAAAGGGTAGTGGCATCTGGGGCTCCACGGTAGCATCAAGTCCAAGGTCACGGTCCAAGTATAAATAATTTGATATAATAAGCCTTATGAGTTAAAGATGCTCAACTCTAAGTTTTCTAACGTTGATCTCCTCTCAAGCTATTATATTTTTCTAATGGGCAGATAAAGTGGCCTTTATTGACATGACATGACAACCTATAACAAATTTTTTAAATTGTGGGGGAAAATCATTTTTCTTATATGAAATGATTTTTAGTTATATTTATAACTATAATCATATGAACACACATTTTTATCAATATTTTTATATGTATTATGGCCATTTGTTGGTCTTTAATCGCCTTGTTTATACTATAAAACATAATTGGTTAATAGCTGCCCTATATTATTTTCATTATAATTTATGTTGGATTATCCCCTTACATTATACACATGAATCGGGTATCTACTTTTTTAAGGCCATATTATTTTTTGTTAAGTTAATAAACACTAATAAAAATCGTTTTATATTTTTATAAATTACTTCCTCTGCCTGTCTTTCTCCTTAGAAATACATGGCTTCTATAATAACTTGCTTAAAATGAATCTAAATTAGTTTCCCAATATGGTAGTTGTTGCTTAAGCATATTTTTAACCATTCATTTTCAACAACTTTACCATATCGCTAATCAACTTAATATTTTTATAGTTGGAATTGTTGGAGCAGGCATTGGCAAAATCGTGAATTGAGAAAAAAGAACGATAACAATAATCACACACATAACAGAAGACGAAAAGAATAATACACACAAATTTTACGTAGAAATTCTCTTCTGAATAAGAAAAAAAATTATATGATATTTAGTCCATAAAAATTTTACTATGTAAAATTTAGTTATAAAAACGCTTTATTACAGAAACTCTTGAAGAATATAGAATAGAGTACAAGAATAAAAGGGCAACTTATTGTATTTTTTGTTTCTTCTTTCTCTTCGTCCTGTTTATCAAATCTCAATTATGAATATATATATAATGGCGCATGCTCTGCAAGTTTGTGGCGTGTCCTACAAAACTTGCCACCTACTCTACAAAGTTGCTTTCCAATCGTAAATTTTGCAAAGCAAGTTAATTGTAAAGTTGGTTACTAACTCTGAAAGTCAATTACATTCTTTACAAACTCAACTATCTGCACTGGACTTTGTTGATAATCAGATTTTCAGACAGGCAGCACTCGGTTCGCCTTTCCATCAGTATGGATTGTATTGACCTTATCACTCGGACATTTCACCACTCTGGCCAAGTATTTCACTTTGGCAATTCACCAATCTGGCCTAAGTGTAACTACTATGAATTTCACCACTCCGGTCAAGTGTTCCATCCTGACAATTTCACCACTCCGACCAAGTGTAACTACTCCAATAGTTCACCACTCCGTCCTAAGTATAACTTTTGGTATTTTACCACTCCGATCAAGTGTAACTACTTCGACATTTTCTTTACTCTGGCCAATTATTTCACTTCGGTTGATATTTTGTCATCAAGCCATATCGCCGCACGTAGCAATACTTCCCTTCAGTATTATACCCATACATATTTGGTCAAACTTATCATTTTGTCAATCTAATATGAGCTCACATAAGAGTGAACCATATCCCAACATGAATTACTTTTATCTCAACAACGTTCTTATATATGGTTGCAGAGTACTGTTTCTTTATTAGTCTGTCTTCTTCCTGCTGCTAGAAATTTTATCAAGTAATCCAATGGATCATAAATTTTGTCTTCCATAAATTTCCAGTCCTTTATGGGACACCATCTCATCTAGTTGTTTTTCCTGTTTTAATCATCTCTAACAACTTTTTTAAATTAATAGATATAATTATAAAACAATAAAACCCATACCAACATATCAAAATTAGGATTATTAGAACGATTAAGGTAATTAAAGAGATGAATTAACGTAATATTCTGACTTATTAGACCATGAGATTGTCACGTTAGGTTATCTTGTTTGTGGAATAGTCAGACCAAGTTGCCTTTTTGACTAAATTGTTAGACAGTTGGATTGTCAAATACAAATTTTAGAAAGACAAATCACCAAAAGGCTAGCTATCAAATATATTCTGTCACAAGACTGTCTTGTTAGTCCAAATAGAACCTAAATATTGTTCAAATTATTGACTAAAATTAAAGAGGCCTGCGTCGGTCATCATGTCAAGTTAACAAGAAAAAAAAAACATGTCACTTGAGGAGTTATATATGTCATAATTTATTCAAAAAGGTCCATTAAGCTCAACATTTTTTAAACAGTCATTTAGATTTTAAAATTAAAGAGACATATAACAATGTTAAGATGACTTTTACTTATATCATTGTTAAGACTTTCTCAAATCAAATACAGTTGTTAAAGATAAAAGATAGCAAACACCTGCATTACAAGTAGTTATGGAGACTAAATGAATACTTGATCAAGTCAATTTATTACTAAGAATATATAAGATTGAACAATTACTAAGTAACCACTTTATATTGTTGTTGGTTGGGGAGGTTATCAAAACACTCTCAATGTAGACCCAACGCCCAATAAATGCAAGTTCTTTTAGCTTACAAAGTGGCATCTTTTGCTTTCTAGAGTGATTCATCTCTTTTGAAGTATTCCAAAAGACACATGTTTGAATATGTCTTGTTAAACCTAAGCTTGAAAAAAAATTAGGAACTTGTAATCTGAAAATTTTTTTCCTCAATATAAATTTTAAGGTAGAAATTTATTCTATAGAAGACTTCGTTTCTCTTTCTGCCTCGCTTTTTAGATTGATTAATGCGATATTAATTTGAGTCTTAAAAGTCAAATTGAAATTTTTTTAAAAAAAAAAATAAAATTCCTTATTTTGGATTGTGATACATATGATTTAAGCTATAGATCTTAAAACCCACTCTAAAATCCATCTATTAAATCCAAATTTAGACTACATACTGTTAACATTCTCCTTATTCATACCCATAAGAACATAAATTTAATATTTATCTTAGAATCACCACTCAAAAAGGACGGTAATAGTCTTCCCACAGTCACCAGGAATGGTGAAAATAGCTCCAGTAGTACCGAGTACTTCATCTTGTTAGGATGCGATCAGTGGCTTGCTTGTAAAAATAAACCTATCTTTTTAAAGGTTATGAATTTAAATGGTTAAAACAGTATCTTTGCACTGCACCAGAATGCACGATGTAAAAAACCTTCTATTATTTTTTCTATAGTTTGCACTGGTTTTTTTCCCCCCCTTTATCATCGTTGATACAATTTCCTTGGTTCAAATTATTTATTTTTCCGTCTTTTATAGCTTGTCTAAACATACCATTTTGCTCTCCTACCTGTATAAACTTCCTTACGTAAGTTCTCATATGCCTTAAATAAGAAAAACCTACAAAACGAAATTCATTTTTTTGGGCATGACCCTATAATCAAATACATTCTGAGCACATTTTGCTTGTATGCCATATAAGCCAATTATATTGGATATTTTTGGTCATTATTTGTGCAGACTCTTCTTCATTTAATCAAGTATTTTATTGTAAATATTATATTTATCATGAAAGTTATAATTTTTTTCATAATGAAAAGTCAAAGCAATCTAATTTACAATCACGATAAGATTACGTTTTCAATTATATTTACTTGTAAGCTCAAATTACAATATTTTTAATAAAATAATAATCATTAAAAAAAAGATATTAGTAATATTAATAAATTAGTACACGTTATTTTATAAATATGAGTGATTGAGCTCAAGATTACTCGTGTAGGTGACACCATTAAAGGTGTGGAAGTTCCTTAGAGAATAACTTTATTTATTTGACTCGATTAGAGCACCTTGAAAGGTTTTCATGTGTGCTAAATATGACCCTTATAAATTAGTTGTATGGATAATCCTTGGATATGAGATATGTTAGAATCTTTTATGTGAATCAGTACATTATGATTGTATTAATGTATATCCAACAATTAAAAGCATATAAATAGTTGTTCCCTATAACAAGAAATATATCAAGGAAGAAGGATGACAATCAAAAGATAATGCGTCATTTGATTTTTAAAATCAATTATTCAAAAATCCTTAAGCAATGTATAATATAAATTTTTAGTTAGTATATGATGTAATTTAAAAATGGGCATTAGATTTTATTGATAAATCATCTATTAGAAATTGTAATATGTTAGAACAAATAATGGAGACCAAAATTTTTTATATTAAAAATTTATTTATGGAGCTAGTTTGATAGATAAATTGAATTAACATTAACTTTTATAAAATATTTTTTACACTAACGTTCATTTAATTTATTTGATGATGGATCATATCCGATTAATGTTAGTAATTTTTATTACATAAATGGCTTAACTGTGTCCGTTTTTATAAATTAAAAAAAAAAACTTCTAAAGTTACATGAGGAGGGCCACCACCCCCTCTGTCTACCCACATGGGGGTGGTTCTGCGAGGGAATTTATTGAGTGGCCCGGTTGGCCCACTCACATGAATGTGAAGGAGTAGACCAAGTCTCCCTCCATTAAAAGTTTGAAAGAGGCAAGCAACTCTCTCATTAAAATGGCAACCTTTGAGCCTTATATGAAGATCAATGCACCTCATTTAGTCCCTAATTTTTGGGATGCTAATGCTGACATGAGACGATAGATTCATGGGTATTGTCAAAGTTATTTGACGAGCAATAATTTTTAATACAATACATAAATCTTATACATTATGAATCGTATCATATTATGTCGGGCTTTACAAACAAGTTAGCCCATTGTGTATGTTCATAGGGCGATGCAAGGATTAAATTATTAAGTATATAAAATTTTACTGTACATAATAATTTAATTTTAATCTTTTATAAGATAAGTTATTTTATTTGCATACTGCTGTAGAATATAAGAGATTACAATAAAAAGTGAAATATCTTTGAGCCTTTCTATGGGTTGAGCAATAAATTGCAATATAGCTTAGATGAACTAGCTAGCAATATACGGGCTCATTATATAAAATTATTTTCTATAGAATTAAAACTAATTATTTTTTAGTAATAAAGAAACACTATTTTTATTTAAAACATTATAATAGAAACAATTATTATCTCAAATTTTCTATTCATTTATAATATTTAAAGTGACAGAAAAAATTATATCATTATAGAATTATCTAAATTATTTTAATGGATAATTCTCTTTCTAAATCTCCTTTATTATTAACACAAAGTAATATTATACAAAAAATACAAGAGATAAGTATAAAATAATTACGTAATACCAATTATTATAAATTTCAACTTTAACTTATTAAATAGAACAATTAATTCATTTTTACAATAGAAAGTACTTGTAAAACAAATTGGAGCATCAAATTAGGCATCTCAAACTTTGTATCCTTGGCAACGAAGATTGGGCACTCAATTGTTTAGCATACTTATCTGGTTTATGAAATATAAAACTATATTATTACTACTATAATTGTTAAATAGATATTTATATGTAGAACAATTTATATTAATTATGCCATTTTATTAAACCAATAATTGAATGAGTTGAACAACTGTAATAATTTTTATTTTAAATATAGAGCAAAGTTTTTTATTTAAATAATATCTGTTACTTATATATATATATATATACATATATTAGATTTTTTTACACCACCATAAAGCATTTTTTTGAAAGTAAATTCAAATGTCTTAACAAAATCAACCCCATTGTGAGAAGATAGTACAAGTGTACTGAAAGTTACATGCAGCGCGTCCTTACAATTATTGTTCTACTTGCATTTATTCGAGTTGGTTTGATCAAAAGTTATTATTTGCCGTTCCTATAGTAGTACGTACTTTTTACTGTACAAAATGACTTGATCATCATGGAGAACAAAACAGTCAAATATTACCCCATATTTTTACTTTATGATGCTGGCAACCAATAATTAAAATGGGAGAAAACCTAAATTTGAATAAAGTGTAAGTTTATAGGGATTAATAATCATCCATGTTAGTCTAACACCTTGATGCGTCCTTAAATTTAAGTTATTGAAAAAATTAAAAAACCGTTTGATCTTACCTGGTGGGTTAAATTGAAACGGGTTTGATCTTTATTATTTCGAATCTGTATTTTGTATACCCTACCTTGGTTAAATTGGTATGGCTTACTCATCGATATATCTTTTGACATTTAATTTAAAAATTTTTCTGTATTAGAGAGAAAGATAAAGGAATGTAAACATGAATGAGAGATTGAGTATTGGCTGAAGAATTGTATTTCGATAGTATGCTCAACAAGTGAGCGATTTTGAAAAATGGAGAGCTGTACTCCGTAGGATGCGCTCAACTAGGAAGCAATATAGAGAAAGAAGTGCACTTGATTGGGAGTAATTTAGACAGATGGAGGGTTGTGCTCCGTAGGGTGCGTTCAGTTAGAAAGCAACTTTAAGAGATGGAGGGTTGTGCTCCATAGGATGTGCTTGGTTAGGGAACGACTTAGAGAGAAATGGAAGGTTGCACTCCGATAGTGGGTGAGCGGTTTTAAGAGTAAATTTCACTTGATTGGGAGTAGTTTAGGAAGAGAGGTGTGTTTGACTAGGAGTGGCTTAGGGAGAAAGAAGCGCTTGACTGGGGGGTACTTTGAGAGATGGAGGATTGTGTTCTATAAAGTGCGCTCAATTAGGAAGCGACTTAAAGAGAGAATGAAGTTTGCGCTCCTGTAGTGCGCTCAGTAGATGAACGGCTTTTAGAGTGAAGTGCACTCAATTGGGAGCGATTTAAAGAGAAAGGTGTGTTCGACTGAAGAGTGACTTTGAAAGATAGATTGTGCTCCGTAGGGTGTGCTTGGCTAGAAGGCGATTTAGAGAGAGAGGTGCGTTTGATTGGAAGCGATTTAGAGAGATGGAAGGTTGCGCTCATTTAGGAAGCGGTTTAGAGAGAGATGCGTTTGAATGTGGAGTGGTTTTAAGAGATAGATGACTGCTTTCATAGGAGTATAGCTAGAGGTCGTCGAGCTGCTCAATGGAGAATTCGACCGTTGCTTTAGGTGTTGAGAGTATTTTTAGTGGATGATTAGACTACTAATCTTTAGGATCTTAGAGTTTGAACCCCCCCTGTGGTCAATTCTAGCTGAAGTTTTGAAAAGAAGATCTCAAAAAAGATGTAAGAAAAAAGAGTTTTATCTCATGTGGAGAAAAGGATGTATATATAGAGCGAGGGCATGGATTTGCTTGTCTTGGACTCTATGACTAAGCAATTCTGAGTGGCTAACATCGTGTACCTATCACCGGTGCTCTAACCGCTAATATTTTCCTGGCAACAAACTGGCCGTTACTGCTTGCAAATTGTACTTCTATAGGCGTAATGGACCACTAGGTGATAGTGGTTCACTGGATTTATTTGTTGAGTTGGAGCTAATTGTTTTCCGTCCGTGGGGGCGTTTTGAGACTATTCTTAGCGGCCCAGATGTTATTAGGTCGTTTTGGGTTGTTTCGTCATGAGCTTACTGTTATTGGCTTTGGGCCTTGGGTTTTACATGACTTATATTAGACTGTTGCTTTTAGAGTGCTCTTTCTCTACAGGCCAGATTTTAAGTTGGCCAATTTAGATACCGGATCCATTATACTTTAAATTTGTCTAATTTTCACAAATCAATATTTCACTTATACTAGATAACACATAGATGAAACAATATTTGAACTTAATAGGAGTTTAACATTATGTTTTTGTTTAAAACGTGCCCATTTTCACCTAAATGTTTCAAAAAATAGAGGGCTTTTTTATTTATAATCTCATCTAGGTTATTAATAAGTTTATACAAAATATAATCATTATAACTTTTTATGATAAATTAACTAGTTAAACATGGCTTATTATTCAAAAGTTGGAAGCTAGATTTTGATTAGTTTCAGTTTAACTCAATATAAATGAGTTCATTTATGATAGTTAGTTGACATAAAGTCAAATATCCCTATATCATTAGTCTTATTAACAATAATTGTAAAACTACTATCAATTTAATAATGATACAAACATTATAAAATTCATCAAAATTATAAGTATGGGAGAATATAAGCCATGTGTTTTTAAAGGGATCATACTTTTGGCCTCTTTTATTAAGTGATATTATCATGTTTCTTAGTATTTTAAAAATATTATTTATAAAGATTAAAAATGCACTTAAAACTATTGTGTTTTTCTAGTAAAAAATATAAAAAATGTGAACAATATTAAGTAAGAATTTGAATAAAATTCTTAAAACATAATTTATTAATATTAGGTCAATTTTGAATGTTAGTTTAAAAGTGTAGAAGATGATTTTAGGGTTTGTGTAGAGATGATGTTTTAGGTGTATGTTTTTTTAAATATTGTAAATTAATGAAGATAAAAAAAAGTCTTTAACTTCTTAATTGCAGAAGTATTGTTAGAATTGAAGATTCATTTGGTGATAATTTTAATTAACTTCTATCATAGCATAATTTGGGCATAAAATTACCAAGAAGGGCATTTAATGGAAAATTGAAGGATTTAATCCAATTATTTGATAAATAGCACGATGACCTTCATGTTAAAAATGCCAACTAAATATTGATTTGAAATTTACTTAGTGTTTGGTAATAATGCCATTACCTGAACCAAAAAAATAAAAAACAAAAAAACAAGAAGAGACGAGAAAATTGCCCCAAGTGAGAACGTGAATTATATTATAAAAAAAAAAAAAGAAAAGTAGATGCATATTTGATTGTAAGAAAAATTATATTATATATATATTTTTTTGAGAAATTAATGAAAATTTTCAGTTTTTGTTTTGATAAAAACATAGTAATGTATCAGCACAAGAGAAAGAAAATTCATTATACATCAAAACAGTAATTTTTCTGTGATTCATTTTTTATTATTAAATTAGTGGCTAGAGTTTTAATGAAAATTGGAGGTGAAGTAATGGACAACAACAAAGGAAAAATTAAATTTATTAAATGAGGGTTATAAAATTTTTTTTTCAAATAATTTGAATTAGTGTATTTTAGTGCCGTCAATTCCGGGAATAAATGACCCACTGCTTTCCACATAAAAAAGAAAATATAATGAGATTAAAGAGCCAATTTGTCTTGATTAACTAATGATAATCGCTGACGGACCCATTTGATTTGAGGAGAAGAGTCAGAGTCCCGTGGATCGCCTCTCAGATGAAGTGAAGTGAATTGAAAGATAGAAAGAAGGCATCAGCAGAATGGTTAGGTGCTTGAATCATCAGATGAGGGCAGCGCGTAAATGGTGATGGCAAGGGTTAGAAATTGGTGGAGCCACCTCAAACCCGTTGTTTTGATCTGGGCTATCTCCATTTTACTATTCTATTTTGCTTTTCAAATGGCTCTCCAAAATTCTTCAATCAACAGCTCTGCCCTTTCTTCAGGTAAACTTACGTTTGAATGCCTTTGATATAGATCTATTCGCTTTGATTGATTATCGAGTTCCAATATTTGTTTAGCCTTTCAGCTCTTGCAAGTATGTAGTTAATGGCAGATTCATCAATTAAAGTTATAGCTTACCAAAAGCAGATGTTAATTGTTCCTTAACTCTGATGGCGGGGACCGTCGTTTTCTGTTCAAAATTGAGATTTTTTAGATTATGTAGGTCTTCAGGTAAGAAGCTCGTAATCAGGGGACCATCTTGGTAAGTGCAAGACATTTTGTTCATATGAATAATCTTAAAAGCAATTGCGGCGAAATGGTAAAATATTTCCAGTGGAGGACTTTGTGAGTTGCTCAGCTAGAAACGGGTTTTTTGATCGGATAATGTCCTGTTAACTTCTATTTTGTTTGAATTTAAATGATTTGAAGAGAAATGGCCGACAATGTTTTGGGATTTGAGGGTTAAGGCGATATACATGAACTTTATCAATAATTTATCATTGTGATTTAAGCACAATACTCCCCTGACTGGTGACATCAAAGCTCAACCATGGAGTATATGAGGTTTTTTATTTTTTTTCGGTTGAGTAAATTGGGAGTTTCATGACTGAAGTGACGTACTTGTTGGACTTTTCAGCTGTAAACATCAGTTTTGGGACAGGACATTTTACTTTTCTTGAAGCCATCTTTTTAGTTTTAATGAGAGCTGAATTAAGAAAGGTGTGATGTAGTTTCTAAGTTCAAGTGCAATTGGGTTTATGATCAAGATTAGATGGTGGAAGCTTCATCAAAATTTACATCTTGGTGCTTTTCTTACGGTCTTTAAGCTCCTCGTGTGAGTTGTGAACCATCATTTTGGAGTTAATGATGGATTGAAGGGACTATTAGTAGAACTGTAAGATGCCCCTGGAGCTTATACTTTCCAAAACCGTGGGATCAATTGATGGCTCGTGGAAGAGATGTTGAAAGAAATACATACATTTGCATGTCAAATTATGATGAGTAGAGAAATACAGCAAGTATTATGTAAATATAGGCCATTTATATGGATTGTGCTGAATTTCGGCCGGTGGATTTACATTGTAGTGTGATAAAGAAAAAATAAAAGTTACAAAATAGAGAACAAAATAATGTTTAATTGCATTTTCAACTGTATTACATGGCTTAGGTGTATGTTGTAGGCGGGCAATGGGCGGCCAACTTGCCAAATTACAGGAATAGTTCTTACCTGTTGGCCGGAATGGATGGTCAATTGATAGGGCACAATGAGCACTGTGAAGTAGAGAGTAGAGAAGAGAAATGAACACAGAATTTTACGTGGAAAACCCTTATGAATCAAGGGAAAAATCACGGGACACTAAGTTCACTAAGAATCACTAAATATGAGAAGGTTACAGGAGGCGAAAATAAGAACAGAGCAAAGTAATCAAGATTCTCACACTTGTTTCTCTCACAGCTCTCTTTCTTTTTCTTTCTCTCCTCGGTTACACTCTCACACAATCTTGGCCGGTGTCTTCTCCTTCTTCTTCTCCTTCTACTGCTTCTTGCAACTGCTATGTGCCAAGTGTACATACATGTACACACGCCCATCACCATAGCTCAGTGGTTGGTGCTCAACTTCCAAGGCCCGCCTGCATGCGCATGCCTGGTCTTGCAGCAGGCGGCGCGTGCCTGCTTCTGCAGGCTGATCATTCTTTAGAGTCCAGAGAATGGCTTCACCAACCACCCAGAAGAGTAAGTCAACTGTGCACCCTTTTAGGTATGACAGTCTTTCAGAACTCCTAAATATGGCATGTCAACTCTGTTGTCCGTCACTTCACATTAGCCGGTCAACCACATCGTTGACCAGTCGAAATAGTCCGCCCTGCTCCTTTAGACGACTCACAACTTATGATGGTTAACATATTGACTGGAAAAGTTGACTTCGGTCAACTTTGTTAACCGTAATAGTTGACTCCGGTCAACTTCGTTGACCGGAATTTCTTCCTCTCAGCACATTCGTGCTCTGATCAAGTCCTACGGACTTCCACACGGGAGTGATCCCAACATATGTTTTTTCTCAAGTCTAAACTTTATGTGTTGAAACTTTATGAGGTGCGGAAATTGATGTTCAAATCCTCTGAAACTTGAGGGGATATCGCTGGAATAGAGTTATTGAAATTT
Organism: Nepenthes gracilis; assembly: GCA_033239525.1. NCBI lineage: Eukaryota > Viridiplantae > Streptophyta > Magnoliopsida > Caryophyllales > Nepenthaceae > Nepenthes > Nepenthes gracilis. The sequence continues at coordinate 29,339,981 of BSYO01000002.1, read as the reverse complement.
TATGGGTTGCTAAAACATTCTGAAGAAGTGAACATTCACTTCTGGAACTTCCAGAGTAATCAAGACTTTATTTGTAAGTCTTTTTTCTAAGCAAAAGATTGTATTTCACCAACAGAACATAGGTTCTTTGAAGCTCTTGTGTCTATTAGGGAATTGTCAATATCTCCCCCCTCCCCGAGGATTGGGCATGCCTATAAACTCCGGAGACTTTATTCTAGAAAATTGCACTGCCATAGTTAATGTCTCGTGTAAACCCTTTTTTGCCTCTGTCACTAGTTAACCAACAATGGAGAATGTGATTGTGTTTTTTAAGTTTAATTTTGAGTTTCATGACTGAATTAGTAATTATTTGATGGTCCGTTCAGCTTTAACCTTCAATTTGTTTGATGGAGACCCTATTCCTATTTTTAAAATCACTTTTATTCTAAATATTCTCTGAATCATTTGCCTGAGTTTTTGGTAGTGTTGGTTCTAATTTAGCTGATACGACTATCTTTTTTCCAACTTTATGTCTGACTGTGTTTGCATAAAAATGTTAAGAACCATGATCATACGACCTGTTATTAGTGCTGAACTAGCTTTTGATATTTAAAAAAATCTGTTCAAGGAATTTTACAGATCCTCCTATTTCAAATGCGGAGCGAAGATCAAGGTTGTATGATAAAATGGCAAGGGACTTAGATGAGCATGGGGCTCTTTTCCTTAAACATGGTGAAACATCTCAGTCATTGTCACTTCATGAGCTGTTCACTCTTAGGGATGGTGTGGTAACACCTAACCTGAAGGTAAGTAGTGGACTACTGCCTACATTGATCTTTACTAAATAAAATGGGGAAAAACATATTAGTCCTTATTAATCTGTCAGCAATTGCTTTCTAGATCTACATATAACTTTTGACGCACACGGCTCCCATTAAGGCCCTTGATTGCCGCCGCCACCTTGCGAATGCAGCTTTGCTCCTCTCCAACCCCTCAGTTTTCCCTTATTATGGATAAAGTAATAGTTAATGTTAACCTCTAACCCCCATCTACCTCCATTAATTTTGAAAATAAACTTGGGTGGCTTAATTGAAGTATGTTGGACTACTTATAAAAGATAGATTTTGGAATATTAATTAAAAAATTGTCTTTGACTTTTATGAGTATTGGATCTTCTAGATTGGTTGTGTGAATCCCAACTGGCCAGGATTGCACGTTCCTAGTTTGATCAAATATTCCCCACCTTCGGCTGCATCAACTTTTCCTTCTTGTTTTTGTAGGCAGCAAATCCACCTGTGCGGGCAACTGTTCTGTATCTGAGTACAGAGTACTCAGTGCCTTTATGGTAGGAATTTATCTTTCCTTTAGGCAATGTTTTTTACTGAACACGCTAAAAATATGGATTAGAAGATTATTCATTGCTTTCTGCAGGAATGCTGTAAAGAGTGTATTCTGTCCATACTTTGACAAAGGTAAATATCCTTTTGGCCAAATAATTACTTCGACCTTATTCTTTAACAAACTACAAAAGATTATCAATTTGTTGCTTGAGGAATAAGATGATAGTCTGGCTAACTATGATGGAGACTTGTTCAATCATGTCTGATTTTTGTATACTTCTAGTTGATGAAAGTATTCAATATCTTGTGTAATTGTAGAAATAGATGTCTGGACCATAACATTCTGTCAATTTCTAGTTGTGCTTTATTTTTATTACAGATTCCTCACCGGCTATAGTTGCATGTCATAATTAGGCAGAAAATTTGTTGGCCTTCAGAAAAATGAACATCAAGTGGCTGTCATTTCTAAACATCATACGCATTGCGAAACTACTCATATTTTATGAGTGTGGTTGTGCAATTTGCAAATGAAGCGTAAAGTGTGGAGTGTTGAATTCACTTTTTGTTCACTTGTTACAACTGAATTTAGCACTACAAGGTGGAAATTATATGAAGGTTGAATAAAAATGACATAAAAGCATCAACAATTTTGAATAGAAGAACAGGCATGCTTGTATTTCTACTTTTAGACGATAAACTGCTGATTGGTGGAAGAGGATTGCTATTGTCAACCTCACATTGTAGGTGGAGTGAACACTAACATTGTTGTTCTTATCGTAGTTGTCTAAGGCATGGCATGTGAAGTTCATGGAGGAACTGAGGCAAGCCTTGTAAAAATATCCATTTTTCTTTGAAACTGACTACTGGAGATATCTTTGATTATTCTGTGTAAGATGGGCTAAGTTGTATAATCAAGATACTGGATGATTTGTGCTGCAACTTTGTACTTATCTCATGTAATGGCATGCTTACACATATTTTGGTTAGCAATTTGGTTTCAGAACTCAAGTATGTACCACTTTAGCATGTTCCATGCATCACATCACGTTTCACCAGTTCCTGCCACAGAAAATGAAGTGAGTTCCCTCTGGAAAGACCTTTCTCTCTTTGGAAAGTTTTTTGATGATTTGAAGATCGAATAACCTCATTGATTTTGTTAGGTTGAAGCTGAAGCAACTGCAGTTAAAACTGTAGCAGCAGGTGTCTGCCCATTGAAAATAGTCTTAGACAGGGTGATTTTGACGTCAACTGGAGTTCTTCTGGGGTGCTGGCAGGTTTCCTTTTCATCTTATTCCTCGAAACTTTATAACTCCTTGCCATATTTATCTACTTGATGCATAAATGCCTTATGATGTCAGTGTCTCCAATTGGTAACCCTTGTTTCTAGTTGATCCCCATACCCCTTTCTAACTTTGTCAGTTTATGATGAGTAAATTATTAAATTATAGCTGCCTGCTGAAGCCTGATGGAATTTTTGTTGGGTTTTGTATCCTTTATATACGGTGGGGAATGCCATTTGGCTCAAACTAGAAAGCTGTCAATAGAAAAGTCTCATTACTTAGCATTTGCATAATTTGGTGCTTGTGAAAGATCTAAGAATTACTTCTTAATTACAAAGGATGATAGATGGGGAAATCTGTAAATCAAGAACCCAAAGGACTCGAATGAACTCCTCCTTTTGGCAGTCTTAGGTGTTAGTGCATGTGCATCTGCATCTGCCCAGAGAGAGGGCTTAGCTGACGGTTCTTTGATTCTGACTGTTCATCATATCCTATTGTAGTATTCTTCATAGATCATGGATCTTTCATCCTTTTTACATTTAGCATCAGTTGCAAGACTTGCTATACACAGAAACTCTGCCACTACTCCTCAGGGCCTTCACCAAGAGAAAGAAGGAACTTCTGGCATAAATATTAACTAGTGGTCTAGTGATAAGATGCTCTTTTGTCGTGGTTAACAAAGTAAAGTGTCTGGTTTTACTGAAAAAAGGGTGGTTGATCCATAAATTTTAACATTTCAGTCTCCAGCATAAATGCTCCTCATCATATACCAGACAATTTTCATGACAAGTCGATATGAATTTGTCGGTTGATTGAAATACTTCATTTCTTGTGTAGGTGGTCTCTGGCACCGATCCCATAATTGTACGTGCCAAGATGAGAACTGCTCTTCCACGTGCACCAGAAAAGCAACTCGTAAGAAGCACATTCGTCTCGTTGTTCCTCATTAAAATGTTTTGACAAGCAGAAGAACATATTCTTATAGTAATAACAGGGAAAATCATAATATTTGGCTTCAATCCAATGCCTTTTTTCATTCGAGGTAACTCAGGATAGGTGAACAGGGCATAATGGTCCAAGCAGGAAAAAAAAATTCATGGAGTAATTCCTGCAACTTTGTGGAATGTTACTGCTTTAGTGTCTTGCCAATATGTTACTCATTCCATGCATTGAACCTCGAAGGAATAGAACTCCACCACCTCCTTTCTACCTCTCTATACTTTGTACAATTGTAAGCTTGACTAATAAGCTGATATTCACGTCCTGCAGTACAATGATGCTATGCTTCACACATCATTTGCCAGACTGTTGGATCACGCAACAATTCCTCCTGGGGTTAGAATATCTTAATCATCTTTTTTAAATTTGCATCGAATTTGTCATTTTGCTTGATTGTAGCTGCGTTTCTTAGGCTGGCAATTGCACTCAACGTTCGAGATTACTTTTCCTTTAGGCAATTCATTGTCACTTTACACCTCCAGGTCTTTATGGATTTATGCGATGCACGGACATTTTAATGGGATATGATACCACGACAAAAGCATGTTAGTATTCAGTGGCTACATTTGCTAAAGGATGAGAAGAAAGGCTATGGAAAAGGCTGACTTTTGCTTGTGACAATAAGAAGTAATTTCATTAGTCAGTTAAGACTAGAAAGAAACTACTATTGAGAAACCAATCTAAGGGCTGTTCAATAAGTGAAAAATTAGGGCTGTTTTCTGTAAATTTTTCAAGAAAATAGAAAATTTAGAAAAAAATATTTAAATGATGGGTCGAGTATCACTATGGGCAGACTCAACACCGAGTCCACTTGTCAGCATGCCAGGGAGATTGATGCCTAGCGAAACGCGAGGCCTAGGAGGCACCACGACCGGCCTTGTTGTGAACCAGGTTGTGATAAGTAGATAAAGACAAGCGCTAAGCGGGCCTAACAAGCTACCCAGGTGGATCGACCAATCGCGGCCTAGGAAGCCCACCGGCCTGGCATTCAACATTCTGGTCGCAGTAGCCGGAGCATGCATGCGACGCCTGCAGCCTCCAGCGGGATAGTCTGGCAGATGTCTGGTAATGACTACTGATTGTCGCACAACTGCTCCAAAACGACAACCGACATCAGTGGCCTCCACATAGTTGCCGGCTCCACTACTTATTTGCATTGAGGAACCGTCAACATACAGAGTCCACGTTGCAACCTTTTGTTGGCCGTTGTTCCAGGTGAGGTCGAGGGTGTCCAAAGTTGGGGTTGTTTCAACAATGAAGTCGGTCAGGGCCTGGCCCTTCAGGGCTGACTTCTGCTGGAACTCCACGTCAAATTCACCCAACTCAATGACTCATTTGACCAGCCACTTGGACATGTCTAGTCTCTGTAAGATTCCTTTCAAAAGCTAGTTGGTCAGAACCACGATCTTGTGTGCTTGAAAGTAAGGGCGCAGCTTCCGGGTGGAATAAACGAGTGCTAAGGCTACTCTCTCATCATGTGAGTAGTGGGTCTCTGGGTTTGTCAAGGCATTGCTGATATAATACATTGGCCGTTGCCCGTCAGGAAGTTGTCGGATCAGGACCGAGCTTAACGCGGTGTCGGACACCGCTAGATATGGATATAACTCTTCACCTTCTTGCGGAGACGTCAAAAGAGGAGGGTTGGCAAGGTACTCCTTTATATCCCGAAAGGTAGCTTTGCAGTCAGTCGTCTATTGGAAACCGGTTGCCTTTATTCCCCTCAAAGTTTCGAAGAAGGGTGGGTACTTCTTTGTAGACTTTGCTAAGAACCGAGAGAGCACCGTGGGCCCCCCAGTGAGTTTTTGAACTTCCTTCATGATCCAAGGTTGGTTCATGTTGAGGATCGCCTTTATCTTTTCGGGGTTTACTTCGATCCCTCGTTGTAAGATGATAAAGCCTAGGAATTTTTCCTTGGTCACTCCAAACACACACTTGGCTAGATTCAGCTTCATCTGATGCGTCTGAAGGATACTAAATGCTTCGTCGAGGTCACAAATATGTTCGTCAGAACTTTGCTTTTTGACAAATATATTGTCCTCGTACACCTCCATATTTTGGCCAATATGAGTTTCAAACATCTTGTTCACGAGCTGTTGGTTGGTCATGCCGGCATTCTTCAGTCTGAAGGGTATGACTTTGTAGCAATATATCTCTTGGTCGGTCATGAACGATGTATACTCTCGTCCTCTGGGCTCATCTTAATTTGGTTATAGTTCAAGTATGCATCCATGAAACTCAATAGTTCATGATTGGACGTGGAATCCACCAACAGTTCGATCATTGGTAGCGGGAAACTATCCTTCGGACATGTCTTGTTGATGTCGGTGAAGTTGACGTACATTTTTCATTTCCGCTGCTTTTCTTGACGAGGACTACATTGGACAGCTAGTTTGGATACTAGACTTCCCTGATGAACGCGACATTAAGCAACTTTCTAACCTTCTCGCAGATGGCGACCAGTTTCTAGATGGAGTGGTTTCTTCGCTTTTGTCGGATAGGTTTATGATTGGGATTTAGACCTAACTTGTGAACTATCATTTCGGTCGATATTTCTAACATGTCAGCGGGTGTTCAAGCAAAGACATCGAAGTTCCACTGGAGGAAGCCTATTAGTTTGTCTCGAGGGGTTCTGGCAAGGAACTCCCATTTTGCACAAACTTCTTGGGGTCGCCTAGATTTAAAGGAACTTGGTTTGTTGACTCGCCAGATTTGAATTGCAGCAGGGTGGTTTTGTTTTGGAAGTTAAGGTCTTCAATTGGTTGGCCGGGAGCCACTTGAGTGACGCGAGATAGGCAACATGTTCGGGCTGGCATTTAATCACCGAGGACCTCTCCTATGCCGTATGGAGTAGGGAATTTCATCTTTAGATGTGAGATCAACGTCACCGTTCCTAAGGTGGTTAGGCATGGTCGACCTAAGATGGCGTTGTAGACGGACAGAAGGTTTACTACAAAAAAGGTGAGAATTCTGGAGGTCGTCCTTGGGTAAGCCTCCAGTGTAACTTCCAACTGGACTACCCCTACACAGGATTGGCTCGTTGTCCAGCCCGTACAAAGGTCACTCGGTGGGCTTCATTTGATTCCTTTTTAGACCCAGTTTAAGGTATGCATCAAGGTAAAGTAAATTTTGAGAACTTTCATATCAATAAATATTCGTTTCAGTTGGTAGTTTACGTTATCATCCGATACGATGGCAATTACAACCAAGGGATCAGAGTAGGGAGTTGTTATATGAGTTATATATTCATTATTAAAACTAATGACATTGTTTTTAGCTCCTACCCTTGACTTCTTGTTGCGAGTGGCCATCTTTGTGTGATCTGGGGAGTTGTTATTTGTTGGTCACGTCGTCACCATTGATCACCACTCGATTTCTTGGCTGCTAGGCCTCGTCCCAGTCTGCTTCACTAGAGGCTTGTTCGGGTCTTCATAGGAATTGGGTGAGGTGTCCCTTTTGGACCAGACCTTCGATTTTTTTTGCAGCGTATGACAATCTTTAGTGCTGTGCCCTGCAGACTTGTGATACAGGCAGTATTTAGATTGGTCTCTTCCATCCGGGTTCTTTAGTGCCTTTGGCCATTTTAGGAATTTCTCATTTCGAATCTACATCAGGATGTTTGTGCGAGTGTCGTTCAGGGCAGTTAGGTTTAGGGGCCTGTACTCTCTTCAAACGCCTAACTCAGTCTGTGGATGCTTTCTTGAGTGGTTGTCGTGTCCATTCTCCTTCCTTCCGCGGGTTGGTTTCTTAAAGGGTCGGTCTTCGAGCTCCGGTTGTTTTGCCTCGTTGGCCTCTTTGGTGGTTATGTAGAATCAGGTGATGGCTTTCACCTCCTGGAAGGTCTAAGGGTTCTAGTGGGCGAGATGCTTGAAGAAGTCTCCTGGTTGCAGAGTTGCTATGAAGGCACTCAATTTCACCTTATCGGTCAACCAGAATACCTTTCGAGCTTCGGAGGTGAAACGACCCAGGAAGCCCTTCGGGCTTTGTCCTTCTTCTGGTTGGAGGCGGCTTAGAAGCCATGCGTGTTTTTCCTCCTTTTGACTAGAGGCGAACTGTGGCAAGAAAGAGTCAGCGAGCTCCTGGAATGATTGGATGGAGTCTGGTTGCAGGCCGTTGAACCAGGTGCAAGCGTCCCCTTTAAGAGTCAGGGGGAAGTATTGGCACATGGCCAAATCGTCGAGGCCCTGGAAGTCGAGAAGGGTGTGAAAATGGTCTAGATGCTCTATCGGGTTTGAGCTACCATTGTAGGGCTCTACGGTAGGCATCTTGAACTTGTGAGGCAGTGGTTGCGCTCGAATCTCTCTAATGAAAGGCAACCTTCTCAGGTTGAGCCGATCAGCACCACCTTGGAACACATGCAGCCAAATCTTTTCTACTTTCTCCTCCATTCGTGGGGAGGACGTGTTCCTCTTGGCATTGAGGAAGGTCCTCAGTTCCGTGTGGTCGGGAGAGATGCGAGAAGCTAGGCAGACCTCATTGGCCGGGTATTGCAGGAGATTTCTCCTTGTGCTGGGGGCCTTCTGTTGTCACGGGGGCATGAAGGGTTCTGCCGCTCAGGGCTGTCCTCCCGAGTCCTGTAATTTAGGCAGCCCATCAAGTGCGATGAGGCCTTGTCGCTCAAGGCCGCTTGGGCCTCGAGGTTGTCAGGCTGATGGATTTTCTTGGCAGGGTGCTTCTTCCCCTTATTTTTTTGCTTGGACGTTGCAATTTGGGAGGCGGAGGAAGGAGTCTCCTTCAGGCACTCGTCCAAGTGTGCGCAGATGGTCTAAACGGTTTTGGATATGTTATCCATTTGTGTCACCAGAGCACGTACACGGGGTCAGGACGCTCATCCACATGGCTAGCCACAGGGGGTAGTTGCCACATGAGGCGGTATCTCTAACTGGAGCGCTGATTTGAGCTCGAGTGTTTACCATTTTGTTGTTTGTAGGGATGCGGTAATTGGACTTTTCTGTCGTTTTTCATAGATGACGTCAATAATGTGTTCCCGGGTCAAGGTTATTGTATGGATTAGGGAGTAGTGGATCCGATTTTTGTGTCGGGTCGATCTGTAATGGGGCTAGTCTCTATAACCCGGAACTTGGATCCTGTCCAATACAAGAAACAGACAAGATGTCAGAGGATTAGCGGGACTCACTTTCCGGTATATCTTCTGATACTCAAAGAAGTAATCATTCTATGAAAAAAAAGATGGAGGATGTAGAATGAGAGTACTAATACATGTGCGAGGGGACTGAGTGTGATGCACTCGATAGAAAGCGTCCTTGAGAGAGAAATGTGCTTAGAGGGGAGCTTCTTTATAGTATTTTTCGTGGACTGTCTTTTTTCGTGTCCTTCCCTTCTCTACTATAATAAAGGGATATTTATAGCGTTCGTGAGTGATTTGATCTTTCCTGCCTAGTAACAACCGTCTGATGAACTGTCTGAATGGATAAGGGAATACCGGTTGGTTGGCGGTTATGATAAATTTCTTCAGCATGCGGGAAGTGAATGTGAGCCATTTTGATTGAGCCGACGAGCTCACCCGTCCGCTGGGACTGTCTAGGTTGATTGGGCTGGCTGGGATGTTGTACAGTTTTGAGCCAAATTTTTTTGTTGATAGGCCTTTTTCTTGGGTAGGGCTGACTGAACCCATCAGTAATTATGAAAATATATTTTCATAATATTATAAAATATAAATATGTACATTAGATAAATAATAAAATTTTGATCTAATTCATAATTAAATTTATTTGTATTTTTAAATTTTATTCATTTGAATTAATATTTTTTTATAAGAATTATTAAATTAATATGAATTATATTTACACATTCAAAAATACTATTATTATTATGAAAAATTAAAAATACAATCTTTTAATGAATATTTAACTTATTTCATATAGATAATATTTAGGTTATTGTTCAATATTTTCTGTGACTTAATAAAAAAATTATGTATTGTTAATTTAATAAAAAAATTAAAATAACTATGTTATAATAATTTAAAGGGTCACCGTTATTAAAAAATAATATGTTATTAATATATATTATGATTTGTTGACAATTAAGTATATAGGTAAAGCTATAAAAAGTTATATATGAGCATTTTTAGGCTTAAGCAATTAATTTTATAATAATAAAATTAAATTCAAATTTGGCTCAATAGCGTTTTGAGTTAAGCTCAAAATGAGTTAAGCTTGTATTTTTAACAGAGTAATAATTAAATATTAAATATTAAGTACATGTATTATATTTATAAAAATATGCAGATATGTATTGTTTTATCACTGATTATAATTAAGAATTATATTCGATATACGACTTGCTATTATGCGATATATAAGTTTTTTTACAACTTTTGGTGATCTTGAAATAAATTATCACAAAATAAGTTTAATTAGTTATCTTATTATAAATGAATAAATTTAGTAAATTTATCAAGTGATTTGTCAATAATAATTTTTATCATATGTTAGATGATTGAAAATTTTTAAAAAATTATTAATAAAAATTAGTTTGTTAAAATATTTATGTTTCTAATAAAAACAATTGAACGCATTTTTCAAAAAAAATTAGAAAATGAAAAATTGAAAAGGAAAAAAAAACTAAAAAAATGAAAAACAGAAAATTATTTTTCTAACTAAGCAGAATCATTTCCTATTAAGTAGGGTTACACATGGATACCTTTGCATCCATTTCTCTATTGTTAGCTGTACCCACTATGAAGTACAAATTCACAAGATCATGCCTCATGGTTTCCTTCAAATTCTTCTTTGGTCTTCACCTGCCTCTTCTACCATGAACCTCTTTTAAGCGCTTACATCTCCTAATGGAATGCCAGGTAGTGTTCACTTCCCATGACTAAATCACGTCAAGCATGTCTTGCAATTTTTCCTATGAATGCTGCCCGACTTTCTCCCGTGGCTGAATTTTCTCTCCTGATGATACGACCTAATATCTATTTCAACATCTTCATTTCTGGGGCCATCATTTTTCTCATATTTTGATGTTTAGCCATCCAAACATGGATGAACATCTTGGTATTGTTCCAATGTTTGAAAAATCACCCGATCTTTTCATCTGTGCACCTATCACTCTGCTTCATACAACATAGTTGGTCTCATTGCTGCACTAGTGTCTTCATTTAAGTTAAAAAATTGTTCTCCACTCGCGAAGGACTCATGTATCACATGCCCACTACATCCATCCTCCTTTAATCTGATGAGTAATATTCTCATGGATCTCCTTGTCTTTTTAAATAATTGATACAAGATATTTGAAATAATTTCTCTATAATAGGCTTTCAATTCATATCATCACCTCTCCATCATATACTTTTATCTTGTTACTAAACTTAAATTCAATATATTCATATTTGTTACTAATTCTAAAACATTTGTCTTTGAAAGTTTCCCTCTAAACTTCCAACTGAGCATACCCTCTGTTGTTTAATCCAACCAAAATGTCATATATAAAACATATGCATCATATGAATCAACATGAATGTGTTTGAGCATTTCATTCATAGTCAAGGCAAATAGATACAGATTTATAGTTGATCTGTGGTGTTAACCAAGCGAATTAGTAATTCGGAAAACTTTGATCTCTCTTGTATATCCTTACACAAATCATAACTCTATTATTCATATTTTTTACAACTTTTATTATGTAATGGAAATTCTTCTTTTCCCCCCAAAACTCTTCATAAACGTATCATATACTTTCTATACCAATATATGAATGTCACTTTATCTTTTCTTAAATTGTTAAATAAAATGCTTTAGCAAATAGATCGCTTCTATAGTAGACCTACTTGAATCCAAACTGGTTCCTTGGTATACTCTTATTTTGTCATAGCTTCCTTTCTATCATCCTTTCCCATGGTATAATCATTAAATCATAAAGAGGAATTAATGTGCTCTTTCTCTAGTCAACTGACATATTCAGCCATCAGCCATGAAGTTTCTGATATATTTTCGAGTGACCACTGGGCAATCATCTAGTCTTATAGCTTTCCCAATCTTTATCATCTTCAATGCTTCTTGAATTTCTTCTCTTCTGATACTACGATAATAAGAGTGATTTAAATCTATCTCAGAGTCACTTAGCTCCCTAAACGTTGTGGTTTCTCCCTACCACCATTTAAAAGGTTGTGGAAGTAGCAGCTCCATATATTTTTGATATCCTCATCTTCGACAAATGCTTTCTCCTCACCGTCCTTGATACACTTAACTTGTTTAAAGTACTTTGTTTCCTTATCTCTTGATTTAGTATAAAGGTATCTTTTTCTCTCATTTGTGTTTAGTTGCTTATACAGATCCTCACATGCTTTAAACTTTGTTTCACTCACCATCTTCTTGTCTTCTTTTTAATAGATTTGATTTGCACTCCACCTGGGTGACGGTGTGGTGTCTTTAGCCCATTTAACACTGTACTCCAGCCATACGGTGTCCCAACCCTGTTATTCTTAGGTCTCAAATCCATGTCAAACTGTCTGCTATCTACTCGCAAACTTCCTCCTCTATTTTGTCTGCTCTTTGTTTTCTTCAGCTGAGTTGAAAAGTTGTAATTCACTATTATGCAAGGAGGAAATTTCTTCCTGGAGACATATCTGAGGTCCCCCATTTTTCCATTATGAACACAGGACAGCTTAACCATAGAAATTCATTACTGAAGATGAACAAGCATTTTTATGTTCTCCAACAAAACTATTATAGATAATTATGGAAGGCAATTGATTTGAAGTTGATTGGAGAATAATTAATGACAATGTCACAAGGGGAATAATTAATGACAATGTCACAATCTCATGAGTCATGGTTCGTATCATTTATTCTTAGTGATGCTGGTTGGCTTCCATGCCTTCACTAGGATTTGAAATCATCTTGAGAATAGTTTTGCATACCCATTTGACTGATAGCTGCTAAATCCTTCGTTTTCAAAAACCTGATCATTTGTGGTCCTACAAAGTACCCGTTAAAATGGAACGTTATGAGAAAAGATATAGTAAAATTCTTTGGTTGGTCTTCCCAGCACAATGATCTTATCTTATTTGATTGATGGAACCAACATTAGTTCTAAGAAATAACGCATGGGCTTATGTTAGTGATAGAAAATCCAGTAATGATTTTATCTTTCTCAAGAATAATTAATTGAACCACTGACAGATGGTCCAAGACTCTCTTTCTCCCCTGTTCTCTAATTCTCATACTAAGACTGACCTTGCTTGCACTGTCCAAGCTCTGTGCTCCTTCCCTTCCTCTAATGGGAAGCTTTGTGTTGCTTACATCAATACATCTGATCTAAACCTTTTGCACTTCCCTATATCCTAATTCCAACGGCTAATGTGAGACATTCAGCTTTCTCTCACACAATACCTAATATGGAGAGATAAAACCAAATGATTTTTTCACCAATGCACAAAGAAAATTCTTTTGTTGCAAATGAACAAGATATTGAGGAATTGTCTATACCTAAAATCTTAATTATTGACATGGGCCTTATCCATATAAAAAGGGTAATATAGGCCTTCCTTTATCAAATGACTTTTATTCTATAATCCTCAAGCCTTACTATTTTGAGTTAGCAAGTAAACTACCTGTTCAAAGCACTGCAATTGGGAGTGTTCAGGTGGCTTCCAGGTGTGGGAAGTCGTCCTTGTTTCCTCTAAAACATCCGGTGTTACGAGGGAAAAGTGTGGACCTTCAATTCTTTCATGTCATAAATTTTGTAGTTCTTATTGATTGTTCACCTTGGCTTCAGGTTCTTGTATTTGTTGGTATGAGCAGGAATCAGATAAGAAAGATGATATCCAATTGTTCCATGAGTTGGTCGCTCGCTTAAGCAATCAAATTCGTGGATTCAAGGTACTATGGCTATAATATCTTATGTCGGACAGCTGTGATTCATTCACCTGTATGCTATTTATCACGATCCCTCCGCCACCCGTTCCTTTTGATACATAGAAAAAGGAGGGTGGTGTACACATGCTTATCTGCGTGGACAAACTATCATCCTTTTAATATTGGTTGTTTGAATTGGATCAAAATGACTTCTTGTTAATATGATGGAGGCAACCTCTTATCAAAGTCTCTCTTTCTTGTTTGTTCATTTTGAGTCACGTTTCTAGTGCTAGAGCTATCTGCTACTTCTTAGTTACAGATGTACTCATTTTCGGTAAGAGCTACACTTCACTGCTCTTTTGGTATACTCCTATATACTTTTAACTGTATTACTTTTACTTTTATATGATATCACATGAAATTGATTGGAATGGTGATAGTGTGTTAATAAAACCAATTTTACTTGGTGGGCTTTAAAGTTTTGTTGTTCTTGTTATCATGTAGGGCTTCTTAATTGCTCAACATTTCGATCCATGGAATAAAATTCAGGCGATATGCAAAATACTAGTTGATATATATCAATATTGGAACCATACGAGACCGATGTTTACCTACAGCAAAAATACTATATGTCGTCATACCACCAATATAATATAATATTAGCCAATAGTTTACCTTCCGGTTCCTTTTGTTCTCTTTTTGTACTAACAAGCTATCTGCTTTTCTTTTCTGTTCATCATCCCAAAAGGCTGAATCACTCAATTCTCTTTGTTCTCTTTTTTCCATTCGTTCAATACCCTATGTATCACCTGATATAATTGTAACCTATACCGATACCAATCCTGATTCCAATATCTCATGAAATAAACCCTAATCAGATTTCTTGAGATCACACCAAAAGTTTTGTTTATTTACTCAGTTGTACCGATGTGCCATGAATTTTATTTGATATCATTCTTCCTCCATACCAAAATATGTCTCATTTACTCTCAAACAACAATGTGAATGCTGTACGATTGAGATAATCCTAGCTGGGAACATGCATGTGGATTTCTGTAACTGGATTGCCTTTGCAGAAACAGTTAAGTTTCTGAATGACTTTTTTCCAGAACCGCAATTTTAACGGGCTGCATTCAGATTTTATTTTTTATTTTTTATTTTTTGATGTTTGAATCTGGCTGGCCTTTCTCCTCCAGTCTCTCAAATGAATTATGTGATTTACATGTCACCTTGCTTGTGAGTCAACTCAGGCAGTCGTATCTGAGCTCTGGTACGTAGAGGAGTTTGATCTGCTGGCTCTCGCCTTGAACGGAAGAATGAAGGCTCGCAAATTCCAGCTTGACTGCTTAGAAGCCTGAGACTTCATAATTAGTCTGATTGTCTCCTGTAAGCTGCCTTTCACCTTGTAGAAGAGTGAAGCTCACAAGCCATTTACTGTATGTTGTTTCTATATTGGTCATTTCTTATATGCCATTGTTCTGACTGCCTTGCAAGACTGTTGTTCCCTTTATAACTTGAAAATCACAACTTTTTTTTTATATATTTTTTTGGATGGGGCTCACATATGAAAACTGAAATTCTAGCTTTTTTATTCAGCTTGTTCTCTTACTGGTTACCTGGATACTGCTAGGCGTAATATTTGAATATGGGAAACTGCTCAACAACTGAACTCTGCAGTCATTGTTCCTTTGCTGAAAAACCATACTAGGCCGATTCAGACGTATTGTGAGTATGTTAAATATGATCAGAATTCATTTTGTGTGACTTCTCTGTCAAAAAACCCCACCTGAGAAGTTAGCGGTGTAAAGTTCTAATGGTTTTTGGCTACATGGGAGTTTCACGCGATATTTGTTTGAGCGAAACCATTTAAAGGAAATTCCTTGAGATAGCTGCTTCTGTTATAAGTACTGTTGGTGGACCGTGCAAGGCCGCCTCATGCAAGATCCTAATATAACACTTTGTGCAAGTGCATGTGCAAGGTGATGGCATAGAGTTGAAGAAGTCTCCCAAGAGGTAATCACTACGAAGTGTGTCATTTGTGAAAGGAAATTGACCTTACATAATGTCCCCATAGCTATGCACTTCAAAAGCTATTGTGGGAAGAATACTTCTGTGTAGATGCCTTACGAAGATAGATTTGCAGAAGTCATATGGTGTTATCATAGATGGTTCAATATAAATTGTAAATTTTTTAATATATAAAATTTAATACGATTAATTTATATAAATAATATTTTATAGATAATATTTTTTTATTAAAATACTAGATTTTAAGTTTTTAAATAATATTTTTATATTTTTTTTAGAAAATAAATTAAAAATAAAATTATGGTTAGTTTGTCTTTGCCTGTCTCAAACAATATAAAATATTTTATTAAACGGATTTTATCTTGTTTGATTTTTATTATATCTAATTGATTGATAGATAATTTTTATATTTATATTTCTAATTCTTTACTCTATCACTAAAACTTATGAAAAATTATCTTGCATAATTTTTTGATTCTAATGAATTGAAATATGTAATTAGAATTTTAATCTATTTGACGTCAAATAATAGAATTTAAATTAGGTTTTAAATTATGACTTCTGATTCTGATCTTCATATACCAACAAACTGGGTCTAATAGAATAGATGACATTGTATCCTAGTCGAAGGTGGCCAGAACATGCTGCTCTTTAAGAAATAATTGTCAGATTTAGTTTGCATTTTTTATGTTTTTTTATTTTTATAAGTATTGATGTATTCTTCAAAAATTTTATGTATAAAGGGACCAAAACATCACAATGGTAGACATGTGTCCATAAACACAATCTAACCCAAAACAACAGAAAAAAGAAAACCTCAGAAGAATCTCAAACACAACCAAGGATGGGCAAAAACATGAGCCTATCATGCATCTATCAATGAAGCAAAACTGTGGAGCAAATCCTTCTCGGGGAGACAGTTTCGAATGATATGGATGGTATTATCACCGTTAACACAAAACGGGTCAAATAGATAGGCATTTTGGTCCCTCTATGTAAAATATATTGTAACTGTTAGAATAAGATTGAAAGAGTCATAAAGTTAAAATTTTAAATTTTGTTTGATCATTACCTATTCATTTTTATATTAGTTGCCATGTGGTTAGAAACATTAAATGTTGCTCCGATCAGCTTTCTAGATCATCACTGAAAGAATAAGTGGTGCAAAAATTTTTCTGTATTCTTAAAAAACACACATTGCGAAGTAATATGAAGAAATTACAGTTTGTCTAGAGTCCTAATATGATCCATAATGGTCAGCCAAATAATGAAATTATGAGAAGGATCACACTTCGGACCATGAACTAGGACATGCCAAACAAATTTTGCTCCAACCATTTGGAAGATCTTCTAAGCAGGGTGGATAACAAAGTTATTGATAGCCCCCAGGACCCATCTCATAGAGTTGCGAGAATTGGGGCAAGGATCATATAACGGTCATGACCTAATAGGAATCCCACTAATAACTGAATTTGAGGTGACCATCGCTAATAATATCTGCAGGTAAAATGTTCCACTTTCATATTTACGAAAGGGTAAAATCGAGCGTAATGTAGTCAAGAAAAGTAGCAGTCAGTATTTTCAAATGATGCATGAAATCAAACCAAATGAAGGTATCATTTTCCTTACCTAAATATTGACAAATAAATAGTTTCAGAGAGCCATGAGATAAAGGTATCTCCCTATGTACATCTGTCATTAATTCGGTGTCTTCTAACCTAGTCACCCCAAATACATGAACCCCCACCCACTAGAAGACACGAGAGGTGTCTAGCTAAGAGGGCATTGTTCCATGTCATCGAGTTTTTAAATCCAATGCCTCATTCCTTTTTAGGTTTACAAATGTTTTCCCAAGACACATTGTCAAAAAATATAATAAATCTTCTTCAAAAATGAATAGGAGATGATGAAAATCGAGATCCGCTATAACTGAATATTGATAATAATAGAAGATATAAGTCAAAGTCTACCCCAAACAAGAGCCGTCAAGTTTGCAGCGTTGTCAACTATTGACCTATCTTTATCTTACTTTGTCTAGAAAGTGCCCCAATAGTATAGAAAAATTTGGTATATATTTTAGTATAAATATATCAAAAAATTCTATCCATAGGGCCTTAGAGGCTAGAAAAATAATCTTACATGAAGAGATTGTTTATATTGAAGTTAATAGACTCTAATGTCAAGCCATTACGGAAACATGCTCAACATTCTATTGAACTTGATGTGTCATCGAAACCGGATTGTTGTACGAATTAGGGAGCTAAGATTTGTCCATTCGGCCTAGAGCATGTCTGGTCTCCGTACGCTCATATTCTGAATCTTGTGTAACATAACAGAGTATCATCAAAAGATTGACGGGATTTACTCCATAATATATTTTTTGACGCTCAAATTAGTATTCTTCTTTGAGGAAAGAAATGAGAATATGCAAGTAAAGATAATTGTTAAAATAATTTTGTTCGTGGTTTATACTTTTTTAAAAGCGTCTTAGTGAGAGAGAATGTGCACTTTTAGCGTTTTAAAATTTGTCTTTAGTTTGGTTGAACGCTGTCATCTTTTTCTATTAGAAATGAATGGTCTTTATAAAAATTAGGGGGCGGTTGATTTTTCTGTCAACTGCCTAAAAAACCGTAAGGTGGATAAGATACTGTTCAACTAGCGGTTTCAATTGATATCCGAGACTGTTGAGTCCTGATAAGAAGGAAAAATTGCTTCGGCCGTTGGTGTTGGTTCTATTTTCTTTCATGGAGCAAATTGCTCGGACAAGGTGGACGGGTATACCCACTAATTTGGGCCGTATGTGATGATTGAGAACCCATATTTTATGGGTCGAATTTCTGGACAGACTCTTTCCTTTGAGCAATCAATAATAATATCCTGAAAAAAATTTAAATTAAAATTTTCATCTAGTGTGGTAAAAAAAAAAAAATCCCATTTAGAATAGTTTTCAGTTACCAACGTCCAACATTAAAAAAAATTAAAAATGTTTACTGTCATGGTGAGAAAAATGCCATCAATTCATCGGACCACACAAAAGAGCACAAGTGTTTTCGGATGGCCTTGGCACCGAAAACACAAATGGAAGAAGCTTTCTGAAATTGAATTAAACTTGTAATGAATAGTTTTTAAAGGTAAAATCAACACGCATCATAAATTAATTTATAATTTAATAAAAAAAAGTTTTATCGGTAAAATGTCTTATTTGTTTGAAAATTAACGTAAATGAAATTAATTCAATTGGTCAATATGATGATAAAACTCATGATTTTTGTAAGTAATTAAAAATAAATGACATAATACGATGACTGTATTTATAGAGTTTTTAAAATTCGACAATGGCAAAGGGAATTGCGTTGTGCGTGCATGCGGTGAACAGTAAGACCGGTTAACCGGTGAAAATCTGACGCGAGGGAACAAATCACACGGAACGGAAAAGGTAAACACGTGTCAACGCTTGCGTGTTCTGGCTCGTTGTCTACGTCGGCGGGTGCTCTCCACGTTCCTCCGCCTCCGATGTTCTCTCTCGCCACACGCCCTCCCCTTCTCCCTCCTATTTGTCTGTATCTCTCGTTCTCGTCGACTTCCCTTCTCTAGTTCTGTCTTATCCCGACTCTCCGCATAACATCGCAGCGATTCATTTTACCTGTTCAGGTTTATTGTGGATGCTGAATTCGTCAGCTTATTGTTTGAGATCTCAGAGGTTTTGATTACTATCTAGTGTTGCTATTGGTTTGTTGTGATTTTGATTGATCTTTTGTTTCTTACGCTTTCGATTTTGAAGTCGCTGTTTTTGGTTATGGATGAACTTGGTTTTTGTATTATATTTGGAGCATTTAGGGCTCGATTAAGTATTACTTGTGGTTTTATAGATGATTTTTGTGATTATAGTTTTGCGATTCTGCGTTGTCTTGAGTCATTATCTCTGACTCTGAATCCTCTATTGTGAAAATTGTTAGATGTACTTCGGCTCTATATCAAGTCCGTTTGGTTAGATGGTTATGCGTACTTGAATAAAGCGTGATGGCTTTTGCATGATCAAAATTTTAGGATTTATTCGTTGTTGTTGGTAGAAGTTTCGAGTAGATTCATTTCAGTTGAAGTTTGATTGTTATTTTGAATTAATTGTTGTTTTTTTGCTACAGAAAATAGATATTGATTGAGGATGAAATAATCCCAATTCTACTGAATTTATGATACTGTTTAATCATCGCATTCTGGTCAGCACATATACATATACATATACATATACATATACATATACATATACATATACATATATATTGTAGTTTCCAACTGGTGAATACATGACTTCTATGTTCTTATGCTTCATCTGCGCCAAATGCATAGCGGAAATATTTGTAAATGCTACACAAGTTATTAGTTAGTTTGGTTGTCTTCTCAGGATTTCTGTTGTAAAATTTAAATCAAGCCGTGAACTGGTTAGAGGCTGAGATGGGGAATGCTCCTGATCCATTGCTTGATGAAGACGACGTGGAAGTAGAGGAAGAACTAGATGGGTTAGTACTTAAAGGAAACTGCCTGCCTTTATATGGCGGTTTAACCATGTTCAATGCTATATAATATATCATTTGCAGTTGCGTTATTCATATTCTCATTTGGCTTTGCTGTAGTGATAATTACTAGTAATTCAATCCTATGTGCAACGACTTCTGTTTTCGCTGTCCTAATCTCTCTCTCCTGTCATTGCCTATTTTTTCCTGCAATTTTCTGTAGCTCTGTCACCATTGGCTAACAAACTGGCACATTAGTTTTTTGTTATGGATTTAGCTGCACATAGAAGCATTGCTCTTGCAGAACTAGGCATCTGCATTCCTGCTTAAGTCGAGCAACTAACCATCCATTCAAGCAAGATTTTATTTAGGCCGGTGTTACCTACTAATGGTTGGCTAGTGCTTGTAACTTTTTCTCAAGTCTTCTGAATACCTAATGTGGGTTCTTGCCATCACCTCCACTTGAATTCCTAACTTCTTTGTTAGGGACCTGGTATTTCTCGGGCAAGTGAGATTCCATTGGCATAGATGCCCACCATGCTGTTGCCCTGTCTTTGATGGTTCTTCCAGCCCACTATCCTCTCCGGATTTGCGTTCCTCATTGTGGCTGCATATTATATATCTATTGTGGATTTCCCTGGATGACTTATCTAATAAAAAAATGTCACAAACCAAGCCAAGCAATTAATAGTTAGCACTTAAGCCCAGTACCTAATGATGGATGGCTAGTGCTTGTAACATGGTCTCAAAATGTGCGATATCACAACATCTGCGCCAAGTCTTGTTGTCTATTTTTTCTCCTTTGAAAAATCACAATAATTGTGGTTTGCCAGTTTTCTATCAATCATGTTAAAATAACCTTTTCACGTATTTTGTCAGCTTCTTACTTTGTGAGCCACTTTTTATTAATGAATAAATGTATTTTTTGGGGGCTAATATGAAGAGACAGAATGGTTGAATAACGTTCAACGTGAAATAGAACTTTCAAGCAGTTTGGCTTGTTAAGTTATTGACCCCGTCATGCTCTTAATATGAGCTATTTCCTGTTAACCCTGCTTAGCTGATTTTGTTCTTAAGAATCTGGTAGCCTGCTATTTCCTGTTAACCCTGCTTAGCTGATTTAGTTCTTAAGAATCTGGTAGCCTGCTAACCTCCGTTTTGTTTACAGGTTTTGCCCAAATAGAAATCAGCAGGGGAAGGTTCCAAAAAGAGTTCTGAAGGCTGAAAGGGAAAGACTAAAGCGTGAGCAATTGAATGATCATTTCAGTAAACTGGCTAGTGTTCTTGGTAATAATTCTTTCTATCATGAATACGGAATGCCACATTGTTTCTTCCAATCAAACTTTTGATGCATCTTTCATTTAGACAAAGTTCATTGAAATTCGTGAGCATGCTTTTAACTCTGTTGCAGATCTTAGTGAGCAGAACAACGGGAAGGCATGTATACTAAGAGAGGCTATTAGACTTGTGACCGATATGCTTTCTGAGATTCAGTGTCTCAGGAGGGACAACGCAGCTTTATTGTCTGAGTGGCAATATGTAAGACAGCTGGCTCTTTTGCGTTAATGGTTGCAAGTTATGTTATTGCACTAATACTCCTATTTGGAAGTAGCAACGTTTTCAAACAAAGGTGAATATTGTTGAGAGTTAGCTTGTACAGCATCCAAATCATCTCCACTCTGGGTTGACCTTTTGGAACAAATAAACTCCATTAAGGCTTCAAATGAAATCACTCGGTAGTTGTTGGTGACTGAACTTAATTGAGGGGGGCTGCTTCACTACCTAGGATGAAAACCTGGTGACTTGCAGTGCTTTTCTTCATTTCTTCTCTTTTTCTCCGTTATTCGTTGTTCTTCTTCATTTTCCACTGATTTTGAAGTTGTTCCTCGTATTTCTCATTGTTGTGAAATTTCATTATCATTGTGCAATTCTGAAATTCCCCTAATTTGAGTTTTGCTGCTTGCTGTGCAAGCTTTCAAATAAAAAGCTGCAAAGTGTGGGCTGCTTTGCCCAGCTGCAAAGCAGCCCCCTCAGTCTGATGGAAGTTGCAGATGCCTGAGAGTAGCTGATGGACAGTGCATTCCCTCATTTTCGTGTAGTTTCAGCTCTCAGCTTGAGGTTGAAACATCTGCAATGATTGAGATTAGGGGAGATTGTAGGTAAAGAGGGTAAAAGGCAGGCTAACACTGATAAGCAAGAATTCATTAATCAAATAGTAATTGCCCATTATTAATTGTAATGATTTGGTTAGCGTACAAAGTTTGTTCTCTCATACTGATGTATCATGCTGATCATTAACTTATTTTCTGGACTATTTGAAATTTCCGTGAGCAGGTGACCACTGAGAAAGATGAGCTGAAAGATGAGAATTCTGCCCTTGAATCTCAGATCAAGAAAATACAAAGCGAGATAGAAGAGAGAGTGGCTCAATCTAAGCCTGACCTAAATGTAGTTCCTCGTGAATGTTGGCAAGCAGAAACTGCATCACACTTTGCAGACGCACCACCAGCCTCATTCCCGGCTGTTGATCCCACTTTGCAGCAACCACCTATTCTCGGGCCGCTCTACGTCATTCCAGTGGGTCCTGATGTACAAGCTTTCTCCAAGCCTGCTCCCTCAAATGTGAGCAAACCTCATGCAAGGTATCCTACCCTTGCAGACTCATGGCCACTGCAACTTCTCGAAAAGCTGCCAGAAGAAAACTCATAGCCAGAAATAGGGATATTGCAGTGCTGATGGTCCAGAAAGTGTGCCATTCTCCATGGAATCCCACCTCCATTTTCATTGCATGAAGAGCTTCCCGAGGTCAGATTATGCAGACAACAAAACGGACACTGCTGGACGCTGGTGTGTGGAATGTGGCTTTTATCATGTCCATATTTAGGACGACGAATACTGACTGCCAAAACATCTGAATCTTTAACCAACTTACATCTTGCCTTGGGAGATTAAAGTTAGGCTGTAAAACACCCTGTGAATTATTCAATATTTTCTGAACCATTGCCTCATCAATAGACCGAGTTCTATATCAGTTTATGTATTCTTGGTCACTATCGGAATTTGAGGCTGAACTGTATAACTGGTTGCATGCTACACAAAACTTGAACTTTGTTATTAGCTCCCAATAGCCTGTAGCCAATTTCGTTCTTTTTAAAATATAGTTTTAGGAAGTAAGAAATCTTAAGATAAGAATTTTTAGATTTCATAATGGATATCTCAGTGGTAAACTTCCCTCACTCTATACATGAATCAACTATTGTCTTTCTCTCGATCACCGTCACCAATCAATGGCTGCCGACACTAGCTGCTTGCAGATACATTCAGTTTGCTTCATACTAGACAATGCCATTACAAAAGATAGGTTCAGAAGACCTACATCTGTGACTAGCCATAGAGGGCATGCTTTTATTTTTTATCTTCCCGGATGTTGTGGTGGTGATTGCCAATCACGGCCTCTGGCCACTGCAGTAACTGTGATGGTGGTAATATATCGAATGGAAACTGCGTAAGACTAGGTTAAATTATGGGAATTAACAAGTTTTTTATATACAATTCATTATTGATCTTTTATGAAACTGCAAATAAACATCTACCAAAAAGATGTATTAACAACATAAACGGATAATTTCTAAATAAGTATCTACAAGTAAAACGCTATCACAAATAAACTTATAAGTATGGGTGAATATGGTTTGATTTGGTGTGAATTATAGATTAATTTGCAACCAAAAAGTATATTGTAATTTGAATTCTCACCAAACCAAGCAAATTCATCTGCTGAGGCATATTGTCCAAATTGTCGGTGTACAACTTGGTTTGGTTTGGACAGTTTATATGGTTTGTATATCAAGCTCATTTATTTAAAGAATTATTTATTCAGTTTAATATATGTAATAAAAAAGTAAAGTAAATAAATAATAATATTAACATTGTAATAATAATATCTCAAAACATGTTTCAAAATAATATAATAAATAACGTAAATATATATAATAATAAAATATAATATTATATTCTAGGTAAAAAAGTATTCGATTAAAAAATACTGCAATGCTGAATTTAAAAAATAGATCCATAGTATTCCCATGAGAAAAAAACAATTTGTAAGATACTTTTTAAGCAAAAAAATAATATGAAAATAATAAATATAATATTTAAAAGAAAATTATTATATAACATAACTTCTTGAAACTTTAATATCATGTAATGATGCTCTATTTTCATGAAAAATTATTTGAAACATAGACAATGTCAAGAACAAATTAAAAATTTAATAATTTAGTAAACAACAAACTATTAAAAGATCAATAATTAAATTAATTGTATTAAAAGTCAATTCAGAAGTATAATAAAAATAGGTATGACTAAAATATTTTTATTTATAATAGAACATATATATATTTGTAGGGGGTTCATTTGGTTTAGTTTGATCTAAATTCTTAAATTACAATCAAATTAAATATACAGGATAAAAAATTAATCTCTAATCAAATTGTACGTATGCTGAACCGTCATTGGTAATTTGGTTTGGTTTGATTTGGATGGCTTGGATGATTTGATTTTTTTTGGCCGGCCTTGTAAATAAGTAATCTATTAAACACAACCAATCTAGTAACCTAGTGTATTTTTTCAAGCTTATTTATATTTAATTTACTAGTGATAAGTTACTAGTATTCATTTTATTAGTAACTTAATAGAAGTCTTACCAAAATAAATTTATATAATCGTTCAACCTGTGACTTATTTTCTAGTCAGTTGATCCAAGTGATTGCTAGACAGGTAATATAACAAAGGATGGACAGCTATATGATATGATGATTAGCTCGGACTATTTTCATAATCAAGGATTATCCTCATGTTTGGCACGAGTTTGTTTCCCTATGCTGAGAGGGTAGCAAGCACCAAGGCTCTGTTGATATCAGCCAGCACCAGCCCCGGCATCAATGGTGTCACACAGAAGATCTTGAGCTTCTTCAAGCGCAGATTCCTTCTCAGCTGCATACAGAATCCTGTTGATGGCGATTACCATCTGCATCATATCACATCCTAATGCAAGCAAGAATCAGGCTAACAGAGACAGTCTTATATTTCACCTAAAAGGCGGTCACTTTCTTACCGGGAGTTTCTCCAGTTCTGGAGTTTGACAAAGAATCTTGATATCCCGTAATTTTCCGGAGTAGAAATCCTGCTCATTTTCCAAGAAGTCGACGGAGAGCTTTAGATCTGTAGCTTGTGTAACAACAAATCTCATCAGAAAATGAGCTATATGCTCGAATAAGTTGTTGACTCCGTCTGATGACACTCTTGCTAATGAAAGAATGATTTCGTCTCATCTATTTGAACACTGGACAAGGGTGAGCTTTATGATATAATAATTACATATTTAAATAGTAAAAATGGCATAGTTCATATAATATAAGGTAATATCATATATCATGGATAGGCTTAAAGTTTTTCAAACCCTGTGTATAAAGAAAATTTCATAAACCAAGCTGCCCTTTATTTGAAAAGTGGACATCAAATCAGGGGTGTCGAAAGATTCATCAAGCACAAAGGAAAACCTTGCCCGTCTCTTCATGCGGATAGAGCGAATGAAAGCAACATTTGATGCTGCTTGTATTTTTGCAATTAATAGGAGAGTTATGCGATACGAATATCTCTCATATTTATAATTAGTTGAAGGGTATATGTATTTCAGTATCTTAAATAATTACTGAGGTGATCACAAAGAATGAATAGAAAAGAAAATCAAAGAATCAGCTCTATGTATAAAATGCTTCTATTTAATAAACTAATCTTTCTTGGAAAATCAAAAAAAAAAAAGAGGAACTATGCCAATGCCTCCTTGGAAGATGCCTGGATTTCTTCAGAAAAACTAACCCAATCAAAAGAGGAATGTGTTTTCCTTTGTGTGAGCCCTATACAATCGACAAACCGATAAAAAAGTTTCAGATTTTTTTTCCAAGTTTGAAACAACAAATTGTTCTTCATGAAAATGTGAAAAGGAAACCCGTAGTACAAGCTAACCAGAAGTCCTGCCACCATCAACTCGATCACCGTTTCCAGAAGTAAGCACATTGCTTGCTTGCAAGGACTTTGAATCCTTACGGCTGCCCTGAGGATTGCAGTCTTTTCCGCCTCTACTTCTTTGTTCCGTGAGATGGTGTTAGGATTTTAGGTCACTCTCGTATAAAAAGTATTGTTGCATTCGCTGCATGTGGGGCGATGTGACCAGGTTGAAATTCCGATGTAAAATGACCGGAGTAGAATTCTAGGAGTGGTATACAAGGCCGGAGTGATTTCACTTCGCCGGAATGGAAGTAGACCGGAGTGGTTTTCACTTGACTGGAATAGAGGGAGATTCGGAGTGGAACTTCCGAAGGGCATTATAAGGCCGGAGGAGTGAATACTTGCCAATTGATAAAATTACAATGAAAGTCAACAGAGGAGAACTTGTCTGAAAAAGGCTGACCTGCAAAGTCGGTACATATAGCAAACTTTGTATAAAAAAAAAAAAGTTGACTTTCAAAGTTTGCAGCTGATTCGCAGAGTGGGTAACTACTTCTGACAGGAAGGCGTCTTACAAAATTGGTGGCAGGCTTTGCAATGCACACTACCACCTTACAGAAACAGGTGGTCGTCCAGAGCACATGTATATATATATATGAGTGTGTGTTGAATTGTGCAAGTGTGGAGAGCAGCGTATAAGCAGTGAAGCGAGAATAAGAAAAACAAAGAGAGAATACAATGAGTAGCCAATTTTTTTTTTTACTTTTGTATTTTGCTCTTGCTCTATTGTTAGCTCTCTAAAGGCTTGTGTAGCCAGCGTTTTTATAACCAAATTTACATAGTGAAATTCTTTGTGGATTGGGTATCCGTGATTTTTTTCTCTTATTCAGAAGAGGGTTTCCTTGTAAAATTGTGCGTTTCAACTCTCTCTCATTTCTTTGTCGTGTGTTTATGTGCCTATCATTTTTGTCCGCTCGGTTTCATTGACCAACCTGCAACTCTAGCCCAACATATGGTAATTCCTACACAGAACACAACATCAGTGAATAGCCAATCGACCAACAAGACACCAGGATCCTGTAAAACAGAAAGATGGCAAGGAAGACGATGCCCACTCGTTCATAATTCCACCATTCACAGAATTACAATAGTGTTTCAGCCACTGAAGAAACTCTTACGTTATCCATAGGCCGGCCTTTAATTAACTTGTTGACTTCAATGTGCTGGCAATAGGGACTAGTCATTTTGGGTTAATTTGTTCATAATTAAGCACATAGAAGATGCTTGAACAAGAAAAGTAAATAAAAATGGCAAAGCTGAGGCTTCATGGGATGGCATGATGTTCTTAACCACCTGACATTCGAAGCAAGTCGATTAGCTATACACAGTTCTTAACCACCTCTCACACAAGGAATTTCGACAGTTTCTTATGACGATAAATTTCATTAACAACTTCTCTCGCTTTCCTCTTTCTCCTTTTGCTTTCCTTTCATCAGAAAAACTTCTAAGGACATAACGCAGACATACTTTAAATCAGACTCTTCATCTGCTTATCTCCTATACCATAGCACTTAAACTAACATTTGTTCCATCAAGAATTTGAACAGAAACCATTGGGCGTGAAATTTGGGTGTTCATGAATACAATGATCAAAGGTGATATTTGCACTTTAGACACAAAATCATCTACATATTGGATGCAGGATATTATGGATAGCTTGCATGACCTGTTCAATTTGATATCAGGTTTGGTCTGTGAAGATTAAATATCAAATCAGTTCAAGACAGATGGCCTTAGACTGCAAAATAAAAAATGAGGAATGAAAGAAGCATCTACAGGACATTTATATCTTTCGACTACTTCTCCCAAACTTTGATTACAGGTTGCTATGAATAGGTATTTTATTTAACTTGGCGCCTTTCGACACATTTTTCTACTCATCCATGATAGTCATCAACCAAACATATCAGCGCGATAAAAGAAAGTGAAAAATCAGCCCCATATTAGCAAAATATATCTTGGTATTCCGTAAAGTACAGATTACCTTGTCAATTTTCAACTTGTTAAAAACATCTTGTAGAACCTTGTAGTTTTGGATCATATGAAATTCAGTCTTTGCATCAAAGTTCACCTACCACAAACAAAATCAACACGACGAAGTCACAGTGCAACAAGAATCTAGAAGTATACTTACAGATAGGGGGGCATGTTGACACCTTGTGCATCGGAACAACTCCTGGGTAAGTCATGTCCATCATCTGACATTGCACAGCACCAGATGCAGCCTAACAACCGTGCAATCAAATGCAGATGGAAACAAGCCAAGCTTCCGTGTAAGAGAATCAGAGACATGAACAAGCTACAGTATCTTATAATCCAAGGTGGCCATTTCACTACTTTCATGAGATCTTTAACTCAGAGCAATGGTGTCAATCAGAACCCATAAAGACAAAATCATCATAAGCATGAACACAAAGAATCTTATAAAGTCAGCTTCAGTAGAACAAGATCATTCCACATGGATTCTGAATAATAAGGAAAGAAAAGATTCATTATATTATTTCTAGCACATTTGTGCTGCCTTTCTTTTTATTCTGTGTCTTTTTTTTCTTTTTTTTTTTCATTTTGCCTTGAATTATATTAGTATATAGTGATTAAGCACACAAATTTATTTCGAGCAGTTATGACATCTGCAGACTCCGTTGTGGTATGGAGAGTAGGGTGTGTAGCATATAAGTTGAAATACTGTACAACAAGCCATTGCCCACTTCTGGATAATAAAGATCCATTCTCAAGTCAGAGAGTCAAGAATTCTAGACATCATGATCATCCAAGCAGTTGCTTATTCAAATAAATTAAAATTAGTAAACCTAATAAAAGACACACTGGAAGATATTCAACATAGTGTGCTCCAGTTTGATGTAAACTTCCCCATAATTTAGTTTTTCTCAATGTTCCATTTGGATCTCAAAAAAGGTTCATGGAAAGAAGAGGAAAGCACTCGTACTTGATCATCTTTCTTTCTTGGCCAGGTAAAGTATTGGGAGCAGAATTTAACTTGAAACCTTTTGGTCCCAAGGCCTCAGCCTCAAGCAAACTTTATCTTCTTTAAAAATTTCAGGAACTTTTTGCTTTTTTTTATTTCTTTCTTTTCTCTTATAAAGTTCCAAAATGAGCATTCTGGGTCATTCAAGAGAAAGACATTAGGTTGACAAGCTAGCCAAAATAAATCAATATTTTTGTGAAGTCAACTCAACAGTCATCCAAAAACAGATTGGCATGCCATAGAACTCTCTAATTGACGCCTTAGCAATAAGCATAACTCTAAAATAACTACCACTCAACCAATGTTAAATTTACTCGTAATTCTTTGCATAGACCTGTATCATTGTTTAATGACGAAATTAAACAAACAATTTGGCAATAACTTAAAAGATCATCGTATTAAAAATAGAATGAAATTAATAGGTACAGTTAACCCATTGACAGATAAACATCACAGAAGACTATAAATGAAACTAGTGCTACATTGCTTAGACCCGACTCAGCAACGTGAAAGCTTAAAATTGGATTTGAGCTAACTTTGTTATATTAATGAGCTAAACTCGAATGATGTGAGCTCATGCATTTAGTAGCGTCGTAGACATTGCTTCACTCTCTGTCATAACACAGTTCGGGATATGTAAACAATTGTAATTTTAAATAAGAGATTTGTTGGAATATGGTCACTCCCTTGTGGGTGATTTTAACAAATTAGTTTGTCATCAGAGTGCATTAGTTGGTCAACATATACTGACCGGCTGGAAGGCAAAACAGTCAATGGAGATTGACTAGTGGACGGCTAGCTGAATCCAGTCAACGGGAGGTTGACCGTCTAAGGGCTACAGGAGTGCTGCTGGATGGCGGACGAGTGGCAAAGACAGTCAACGGGAGGTTAACCGAATGGCTGTGAAGGACGGTCAACGGAAGGTTGACCGGCTAAGGCTGGAAAGGAAATTGGGAGAGGATTTCCTGATAGTATTTTCGGAGTAGAAAATACTGGAGTGCCTTTGGGTTGTCGGTTAACATGCTGACCAGATGGGAAGGAAGAATTTACCAGTTGGTATTACTGGTATAGAATCAGCAAAGGAACGCCGGAAGACTCTTGTGATAGCCACTTGGCACAGACGGCCAAGGGATTTGACTGCAGCAACGACTGAGGACGTCGTGGACAGCTGGCAACAAGTTGCTAGACGGTAGAGCAGGTGGCAGACCTATTGCGCATGCGGCGTCTGTGCAGGTAGCAGATTGCAGAATTGGTGGATAAAGCTGTTGGTAGGTTGCAGAGTAGGTGGCAGGCTTTTGACCACACTCAACCTGCCTATTGGTTGAAGGTCTCCAGGCAGACTACCATATATATACGCATGCTGGGCTGAAGAGCTGTGTGAGAGTAAGAGTGAAAGAAAGCATTCGAGCACGGTAAAATGTAAGGAGAAAAAATCCAAGGGTGAAGGAACAAGAGAGGAGTGCACCACCAGTGAGAAGGAGAAGAAAGAAAAACAGAGAGTAAAAGAGTGGAGTGTTTCCCGTTTACTCCGGTGAGGCTTTTCTTTGTTATTCTTGAGTGTGTAGCGGATACTCCATCCGGAAGATTTGTAATCTATTTTTCACATAGTGGATTTGCTGTCGACTCTATTCCCATGGTTTTCCCTTGGTTCATAAGGGTTTCCACGTAAAACGGCGTGTGCTTTTTCTTCCTCTTTCCTTTTACTGTTTATCATTTTGTTCGGACAACCTCCTTCCGGCCAACAAGTGGTATCAGAGATTGGTTCATGAACCGTCGGTTGGATGGCATCATCGGCGAAGAATGAGACGTTCAGTGTGGAGCAGTTCAATGGGCAAAATAATTTCATCCTCTGGCAGGAAAGGGTGATGAATATTTTGACCCGGAAAGAAACGGTAATAGCTCTTCGAAAAAAGGAGGAGAAGTCAAGAAACTGGTCCAGGGGACCAGGCGGGGAAAAGAGATCTTGCTAACTCCACCATTAAATTGTGTTTGGCGATAACACACTCCAGATGTCTCGGACTGCTCGACCGTCGAGGTCCAAAAAAAGCTCGAGAGTCGGTGCATGCTTCAAGTCTTTGACCAGCCGGGAGTGTACGGAAGAAGCAGTTTATGGCCTACGATTGTCGGAAGGTGAGTGCTTCGAGAAGCACTTAGATGAGTTCAACCGGCTGGTAACGCAGATGTCGGTCCTTGATGAGAAGATCAAGAAGGAGGATAAAGCGTTGGTGTTGCTGGCATCATTGTCGGCCTCGTATGATCGTATTGTCACGACGTTGCTGTTCGAGGACACGTTGAAGCTGGACGAGGTCATAGCTTTTCTGCTTATGAACGAGTCAAGGCGGAGGGAAAGCGGTGAGGCCTCAAGCTCTCGGGAAAGTGTTCTGGTGGCGACCAGCAGTCGGGGACGAGGGAGATCTGACTGAGAACCAGGTGGCAAGACGGAGAGGAGCAACAACCAGAGTAAGTTTGAAGGGAGGAGTTGCTTCTTTTGTGGCAAGAAAGGCCACATAAAAAGGGACTGTCCGCGGAGGAGGCAAGACGAGGAGGGTAGAAGCAATTGTCAGGAGAAAAGGGATCAAGATGATGATCCGGAGACCATTGCTTTCTGCGGAGACCTCCTGGTGGTCCACGCAGGGGAAGCACGAAGCAGTCCATGCCAGGAGACAAGTTGGGTGATGACCAGTGGGGCCTCACACCATGCGACACCGAGGAAATCCCACTTCATGAGTTACATGCCCGTTGGCCGCGGGGTGTTGAAGATGGGTAACGGTGGCTTGTCTAGGGTTGTTGGCATTGGGGATGTTGACTTGAGGACAAGCAACGAAAATACGCTCGTGCTGGAGGGTGTGCGACAAGCCCCAGATCTGAGGTTGAATGTGATTTCAATCAGGAAGTTTGATGAGAAAGGCTTCAGGACGGCGTTTGGCGATGGCCAGTGGAAGTTCACCAAAGGCGCCTCAGTGATGGCAAGGGGAAGCAAGACATCAGGGAGGTATCTGATGAAGGCCTACACTGTCAAAGAAAATGCCAAGGTGACCAAATGGGGTATTGGTCAAGGTGGTGGCAGAAGACGTCCGAGAGGCAGACAGAGCTGTGCAGAGCCAAGGGCAGACCTGTGTAGGGCCAAGGGTGGACCCAGCAGGGCCAACGGCGGAAGGCCAAGGGCGGAGTTGAGCAGAACCAACGGCGGAACCAGCAAGGCCAACGGTAGAGCCAGCAAGGTTAGCAGCGGAGCTGAGGTGGCGAAGACAAGGGAGAATGACAAGTCCGCAGACAAGGAACTGAAGGGGAGTGGGTTTACTCCAAGTTCAGTGGAGTGGAAGAAGGTGTCATTCAGGCTTGCGGAGGCCAACGCCGGATCCTGGGCCAGGGGAAGCCGCCTAAGGCAAAGATGACGGGCCGGAGTAAAGGCGGCGGTATCCCCACAAGGTCATGAGAGAAAGTTTGTTGGAATATGGTCACTCCCTTGTAGGTGATTTCAACAAATTAATTTGTCGTCAGGGTGCATTAGCAGGTCAACATATGCTGACCGGTTGGAAGGCAAAAACAATAATGAAAATCGATCAAGCGGATGGTTATCAAATCGGCCAACGGAGATTGACGATTACAAAAGGGCTACAGGAGTCTTCTTGGATGGCGGACGGGTGGCAAAGACGGTCAACAGGAAAAGTTGACCGGATGGTCATGGTGAAGGACTCCAACAGCGGGAGGTTGACCGGATCCGTCAACGGAAGGTCAACCAACGGGTAGGATTCATTCCAACGAAAGGTTGACCAAATAAAGGCTAGAAAGAAAATCGGGAGAGGATTTCCTGATAGTATTTTTGGAGTAGAAAATACTGGAGTGCCTTTGGGTTGCCGGTCAACATGTTGACCATATGGGAAGGAAGAATTTACCAGTAGAATCAGTCAAGGAACGCCGGAAGATTCTTGTGATAGCCAATGGGTACAGACGGCCAAGGGACTTGACTGCAGCAACGATTGAGGACGCTGTGGGACAAACTGCAACAAGTTCTTGGACCAGTGAGCGGGTGGCGAGACTGCTGCGCATGCGGCGTCTGTTCAGGCGGCAGGTTGCAAAGTAGGTGGCAGGCTTTTGACCACACTCAATCTGCCTATTGGTTGAAGGTCTCTAGGCAGACCACCATATATATACGCATGCTGGGTTGAAGAGCTGTGTGAGAGTGAGAGTGAAAAAAAGCATCCGAGTACGGTAAAGTGCAAGGAGAGAAAATCCAAGGGTGAAGGAACAAGAGAGGAGTGCACCACCAGTGAGAAGGAGAAGAAAGAAAAATAGAAAGTAAAAGAGTGAAGTGTTTCCCGTTTACTCCGGTGAGGCTTTTCTTTGTTATTCTAGGGTGTGTAGCGGATACTCCATCTGAGAGATTTGTAACCTATTTTTCACATAGTGAATTTGCTGTCGACTCTACTCCCGTGATTTTTCCTTGGTTCATAAGGGTTTCCACGTAAAACGGCGTGTGCTTCTTCTTCCTCTTTCCTTTTACTGTTTATCATTCTGTGCGGACGATCTCCTTCCGGCCAACAAGATTATCATCAAGAACAAAATGGTACACAGTATACCAATACATGATACATAGCATTTTTCTTTTCAAATCTAGGCAACTATGAAATAAGTTATTACAAAATTAATTCGATTAATTAATTTATTATAAGTTAATATCTCAAATAATCTCTTGTTTAAAGTTTACTTCTCGCGTAAACAAACAAATAATATAGTCCTGATTCAACTTTTAAGCTTATTGAGTTGATCTCACAAGCTTCAACACATAATTTAAAGCGGGTTTTTAAGCAAATTTAGTTGATTAACTCCTCGATCATATGCCGAACCATTGATATGTAAGAGGTTTGGTTTGACTTAGGTAAGTTAAAATTCTAAAATCACAATCATACTGAAAATCGATAGATAAAAAAATAAAAAACAAAATTGCAACCAAACTGAATATAAGTTTAACTCTAATTTTTATTTTTGTTGGTCAGTATGACAAATCTTTTTTTGTTCAATACTGTATCGAAGACTCTTATTTTACCAGTATTACTGAACTCTCATATCCGTAATTTAAGTTAATCCGAACTCAGAAATTTGATATATTAGGTTCAGACTCAAGTAAAAGGGCATTCCAAAGAAAATGTACGGGGTCTCAATTCGAAAATTTAAAAAAGAAAAATGAAAGAAAGACAAAGGAAAAAGGAAGACATTTCCATTGAAGAAGAAAGACACCTCTTCAATTCTGGAGAGATTAAGCCGAAGTCTAGCATTGATCCACTGCAATAGCTCATTCCTTCCCACAAAATAATCACTGACCATCATCCTCATATTCGACGCCATCTCTCTCTTTCTCTCTCTCTCTCTTGCACTATAACGTACAAGCAACCAAGGAAGCAAGGTTCGTCTTCAAATACATTCACGGAAATGAAAATGGGGTTTCCGAAGACAAGTGAGGAGGGGGTGAAAGAAAGAGAGAGAATGTACGATCAATGCAACATCAAACTGATAACCCTTTATTGACAGCATCGTTTGGAATTGGGAGCGTTATCTTAGGGTTTAGCCATCATTCATGGAAGAATTTTAACAGTCTTGTCATCGGGGAGAGGGAGAGAGCGGGAAATGAGAGAAAAAGCCGGCACTGAGAAGCTGCAGGGATTGGCCATCATTCGAACAGACCTGCACTACGTGTGACTTAATTAATAAAATATTTTGTTATTTCAAGTTATTTTAAAAATATCTTCAAAATATTGCTTTTATTTAACAAAATACTTGCATATATTTTAATTTTTACCAAAATGAAAAATTTTGTAGCCCACTAGAAATTATGTCAAAAAAAATTTATAATATGTTATAATATTATGAATCAAGAGCATCTAGAAATCAGCTTATTCCTTTTTAATATATATTTTTATTTTTTATACTTTATTTTTCAAAGTAAGGCAGATGTTCTTTTATTGAATCTAACTATTTATATTTAATTTATTTCTTAAAAGTAAAAAATAAATTTTGCATAATTTTTAAAATATTAATATTAATATTATAAAAAAAGTGTCATCATATTTCTTAAAAATTTATTTTAACAATTAAATATCGACAATTAGAAAAAAATTTAACCATCCATTTGAATTAAAGCGACTCATACGCCTCGTTTCACAATGGATGTCCCATCTTTTATGCTGGTTCATCTTATTTATTTATTTTATTTACATTTTATATAATTTATTAATTAATAACGTTTACCTGGTTATGAAATTTATTAAAAAAAAAACAATATCATATAAAAATAGTGTGCAAAGTATGGTATTACTAGCCATAGCTCAATAATCAAATATTTTGTAAGTTTAGGAAAAGAAACTGCAACAATAATAAAAACATTAGCATATTAAATCCTCTATCAAGCTTCAAAATAAGATTTCATAGAAGATATAAATTTGAAATATAAGATTTCATATATGTGTGTATGATACGTACATCAAATCTAAATCGGTATCCAATCAGCATCAAGTCGGTCATTTGGATCTCTTTTATTTGAATCATGCATACTAGATTTATTAAAACGAAACAAGAGGTATATAAAACTCACTTCAAGTATATCATTCGATAATTAGGTTGAAATTATTTTAAAGAAAATTGAATGATAAAAATGAAAAATGAGATGAGTGTGAAATTGAGAGAATTTGAAGGATTTGGCTCCGTGAATTTAAAGAATTAAGAAGGAGACGATTTATGATAAAAGTACAGAATATTTATCTCTTTTTCCTTGCCAAGTTTTTTGGTCCTCATTTTCTGAATAGAAGTTTTGTATCAGTGATTAGCATCTATTCGGCCATTATTACTCGCTTTAAAATCACTGATCATTCCTTAATTTTATATAATCGTTAGGAATTAATGTCAAATTTATTTTTTTATCGGATCATTAATCATTCCTATTTTCAATACTCTAGTCACCTAGCTGTTCGATTGGTTGGTAGGTAGAATTGTCGTTTGGACTTATTCTTGAAATAGTTCTGTACCATATTAAGCAACTGGATCATTAAGTACCATAATTTTGTACCATACTCATTTATTCGGATTAAATATTTCATTTAATATCCTACAGAACCAATATTCAGAAAACCTAGCTGATTTAATACTCCTATATCTGGGCTGTTAATGTTTGAATATTTTTCAACTTTATGCTAGGTCAATTTATTATCGGCCGTACCCAATATATATATATATATAAGAAACAAAGAGGCATATATTATTTGATTGGTAGTTCTTAAAGATATAATTAAGCATACAATTCAAATGACTTAATGAATTATTTAATGGAAACATGTTATTCCAATATTTATGGTTATCAACGTTAGACTTTGTTTACATTTTTAAGTGTTTTTCAGTACAACATGTACACGACTCCAAATTCAGCCAATTTGACTTTTATTTTCACTGAATATATTTATGCTAAATATATGCACTTTGAAAAGAAACATTTTAAAAACAAATATATATATATATATATATAACAGCTAAAAAAATGTGAAAAAAGTCTTATTTAACTATGAACTTAAGTAGGAGGACGGGCATGCATTGAAGATACTATTATTGTATAAAGTCTGAACTTTTAGATGATAAGATAAGTTATACATACTTGTACTACCATTTAACTCCTTCTTTCATTTATTTTAAT
Organism: Nepenthes gracilis; assembly: GCA_033239525.1. Lineage (NCBI taxonomy): Eukaryota > Viridiplantae > Streptophyta > Magnoliopsida > Caryophyllales > Nepenthaceae > Nepenthes > Nepenthes gracilis. The sequence continues at coordinate 29,303,290 of BSYO01000002.1, read as the reverse complement.
TTTGTTTTAAAATCTTGGATGGGTTAAAAACAAATACTTTGGTGGGGTCATAAAAAATTAGACTCTTGCTTAATTTGCAAATCGATCGGATGGTCCATGGCCAAGTTGCCAAACATTAGATGCTAGGGGAATGTCTAGAAGCCTAGAGTGCCATAGTTGAAATCTCAAATGACATATACAAAGTTTAAAATGCCAATGTTCAAGCAATTATGCAGTAAAAGAAAATGTCAAACCTCGATTATTCGGACAAATCTAGTTCAAATGGCCAAAAATATTTCTAGCCGACGTTAGTCATATGGCAAATCTACAAAAACTTGAAAAGGCAATATATAGATATCGACAACTTTTTGTGCCTTCTAAAAGCGATAGGATTACGGGCATAATATTTGGATAAAAGTTGTAATCGTGGAGAATGAGTAAAATTCGAGCCCAGGGTTACATGGGTAAAAGCAACACAACAAATGGGCAGATAGAACACCACGCACTTATTTGACTTCCTATTTTGATCTAGTTCACCATTTTGAGGTTAGGATTCCTCTTTGTTGGATATTAAAAAATGTAATATCTTATTCATTACTTCTATTTTTATTTTATTAAAAGTAAAAGTGAAAGCAAAAGCCTACCTATTATGACCAGTTGCTGAAAATCTAGAATGTAGCTCAGCAAAATATAAACTACTCTCTACCCTTTAATGCATTCACACAAAAGCCATGGGAAGGGGACTTCAGCCTACAGGAGGCGGCGTCCAGCAAAGCTCCAAGGCTAGGGATAAATAGCAGCAATGCCACAAAATACAATAGAGCGCCAAACTAGCTAAGCTAAAAGAAAGCAATATGTAAAGCTTGTATAAGCCGGCGAAGAGATAGAACCCAACGCTTCTCTGACAAATTCATTGTACACAAAAACAAATCCCCTTGGCCACTACCTAACTAGGCCTGCAACATGAGATTGGGCTTAGGAATTGCTGGGGTTCGTGGAGTAATACCAGTCGGACAAATCTAGCCGGATAAAAATAGCAAAGTGAAAACCCAAATTCTCCATCAGTCGATCAGCTATCGATTTAGTAGGGTACAAGGAATAAGAATTACACAACGTTTTTAACGTAGAAACCCTTCTCAACTAAGGAAAAAATCATGAAATAAACTCCGAATAAGTTTTCACTATATAAAATCGGTTATAAAAATCCCCGAGATAAAATATCCACAACACACCTGAATAGAATAAGAAAAACAATCTTCAGAGTTAGGAAACTCTCCTATCCTCTTATTTCTTTACTTTTTTCTTTCATTCCTCTCTCTGGTGGTACACTCTACTCACTTTAATTTTATAAGTGATGCGATAAGTAGTGAATGATAATATCTCCCTTTCGCACTTTTCTCTGTTCCATTGCCGCTCTCTCTTCTTTTTCTTGTCCTCCTGAAGCGCCTGGTGTACTCTTTAAAAAGATTCTGTCCTCAAATCCAATCTGCTCACCTGACTGATCTTACAATTGATTTATCATACTAGTCTTTTTCTGCAACTTCACCGGTTCCCCCGCTTTTTCAGATATACATACTCTGCAGGTCAACCTACTCTACTTAAATGGTGCATGCCCTACAGGTTAACTATCTACTCTATAAAATTTACCAATTCTGAAAAAGTCAACTACTCTATAAGTCAACTACCTGCTCTGCAAAACTTACCAACTCTGATTAATCAATTGCAAACCACTCCGACCCTTGGCATCACTCCTATAAAAGCACTCCGAAAATTCATTCCGAAAAAATCATACTGGTAAATTTCATTCCAAAAAAACCATATCGGTAAATTTCATTCTTGCCTTTTCATTCCATCCTTTTTCAAACCGGCCTTTTGCATTCTGAAATTTTCATACCGAAAATTTCATATTGGCCAACCATTCCGAAAATTTCACCTGGGCCAACCATTCTATGATTTTCATACTGGTTATTCCTCCCATTCCATTCCGGTATTCCAGCATGTCAAATTGGCAAATGCATATCGGCATTTTCATACCGAAAAATCCAGCCATTTTATTTCAAAAAATACATACTGGCATTTTAATTTCAGCCTTATGCATACCGGCCAATTCTAAACTGGTCAATTTCATATTGATTATTCCATACCGGTATATCTGTATCGGTAATTTTCAACAGGTAATTCCATACCGGTAATTTCAAATCGATAAATTCTTCACTTCAAAATTTGCCTTCTCTAATAAACGATCATTCCGATCATTTACTGTAACCAATTTACAGCACTCCGAATTTTGATAATGTGTTTGTTTGTTAAGCCACCTACAAGGTAGTGATCAAAATCCAAAAAACTTTTCTTCACGACCTTGTGGGGGAAACCTTCACATTTTCTTGGTGACCGTCATCGCCTATTTTTTGACAGCTTTCCCTTAATTGAGATCCCGACATCGGCCTCCGTAAACCTAAATGATACATTCTTTTGTGTCACTGAACCTGGAGTAGTCCCACTTCCCTTTAGCTCATTCTCTATGGTAGAATCATTCTCCCTTACACTCCACATTAGCCATTTCCTCCTGCCACCTTAACCAATACCTTCATTGATCACCTTGGTATCTTCCTTGGTAACCAAAGCCTTCAACAGGTACTGACTTGATCTTCTGCTTTCTTTTACTATAATTGAGGCACCTTTGATGAGTTTCTACTAGTCATCTCCAAACGCAGTCTTGAAACCTTTTTTTTATCAAACTTTCTAATTGAAATCACATTCAAGTTTAAATTTGGGGCATGTCGCACATCATTCAGTACGAGCTTATTCACATTGCTTGTCCTCAAGCAAATATCCCTAACACCAATAACCCTTAACGAGCCACTGTTACCCATTTTGAATACCCTGTGGTCAACGGGCGTACAACTCATGAAGTGGGACTTTTTTGGTATCGCATGGTGTGAGGTCCCACTGTCCATCACCCAACTTGTCTTCTGGCATGGTAGGCTTTGTGCTTTCCCAACATGAACAACCAGGAGGTCTCCGTAGAAAGTAATAGTATTCCAATGATCATCATCATGATCACGTCTCTCTTAATGATCGCCTCTACTCACCTCCTCCTGCTTACTCTGTGGGCGATATCGCTTTATGTGTTTCTTCTTACCACAATGGAAGTGCGTCCTCTCTTAAAACTTGAACCGGTTGTTACTCCTATCCGATTTGCCACCTTGTTCCCTCGATTTTTCTTGCCCCCGACAGCTAGTTGTCACAAGTAGGCTTGGCTCCCCTGAGGCCTCATCGTTTTCCCTCCACCTTGACTCATTCATAAGTAGGAAAGTTATGACCTCATCCAAATTGAGCGTGTCCTTTCCGAATAGTAGTGTCGTGATATTATGATTGTATGAGACAGGTAAAAATGCTAACAACACCAACGCTTTGTCTTCCTTCTTAATCTTCTCATCAATGGCCGACATCTGCGTCACGATCTAGTTAAACTCGTCCAAGTGCTTCTCGAATCTTTCCCTTCCGGCAGACGCAAGCTATAAAATTGCTTATTTATATGCAGCCTCGTTGTCAAGATCTTGGACTTGTACTAGCTTTCAAATTTTTTCCAAACCTCCATTGGGTCCGACAAACCAATAACCTTTTGAAAAGTATTGTCTGCAAGATACAATTTGATCGTATAATTAGTAAAATACCTCATATCTTGCCACTCTTCTTCCATCATGTTCGTCAACTTGTCTTTCTTTTTTCGAAGTTCTTTTATCGTTCCTTCCAGGGTTAAAATATTCTCACCCTTTTCTACCAAAGGATACAATTATTTTATCGATTGAACTGTTTCACACTAAGCGGCAAACTCCTAAACGACGATGCTATCAAGCCGAAGCTCCACAACCCGCTCTGATACTACTTTTGGGGTTCGTGGGGCAATGTCAGTCGGACAAATCCGAGTAGACAAAAATGGTGCAGCGAAAACTCAAGCCCCCCATCAGTCGATCAGCCACCGATTTAGTAAGATACAAAGAACAATAATTGTATAATGTTTTTAATATGAAAATCTTTGTCAACCATGAAAAAAATTACGGCATAAATTTCGAATAGGTTTTCACTATATAAAATTGGTTACAAAAATTTTTGAGATAGAATATCCACAACACACCTCAGACCAAAATAAAAAAATAATCTCCAAAGTTAGAAAACTCTCATACCCTCTTATCTCTCTGTTTTTTTTCTCTTTCCTCTCACTTTAATTTTACAAATGAGGTGGAAAGTAGTGAACGCTAAGAGCTCCCTTCCGTACTTTGCTCTGTTCCACTATCGCTATCCTGTCGCTCTCTCCTCTTTTTCTTGTCCTCTTGAAGCATCTGGTGTGCTCTTTATAAAAACTTCGGCCTCAAATCCAATCTGCTCACCTGACTGATCTTACAGATGATTTGTCACACTAGTCTTTTTCTACAACTTCATCGATTTTTGCGCTTATCCAGACAAGTATACTCTGCAGGTCAACCTACTCTACTTAGACAAGTCAACTACCTACTTTGTAAAACTTACCAACTTTAAAGAAGTTAACTGATATACAAGTCAGCTACTTGTTCTACAAAACTTACAAACTCTGAAAAGTCAATTGCGTACTACTTCGACCCTTAACGTCACTCTTGCAAAGGCACTCCGGAAATTCACTTTGGATTTTTATTCCGGGATTCCATTTCATAATTTTATTTCAAAAACTATCCGGCATTTCATACCAGTGAATTTCATTCCGTCCTTTTTCAAACCGGCCTTTTGCATTTCGAAATTTTCATACCAAAAATTCCATACCGACTAACCATTCTGAAAATTCCATATCAACCAACCATTCTGAAATTTTCATACTGGCTATTCCTGCCATTTCATTTCGGCATTTCAAACCGATAAGTGCATATCGGCATTTTCATACCAGTAAATCTAGTCATTCCATTTCGAAAAAAGTGCATACTGGCATTTTTATTCCTGTCTTTTGCATATCGGCCAATTTCAAACCGGTCAATTTCATACTGGTCATTGTCATACCAGTCATTCCATACCGGTAATTCCATGCCAGTAATTCCAAATCGGTAAATTCTTCACTCCAAAATTTACTTTCTCCAACAAACGGTTATTCTGGTTATTTACTGCAACGAGTTTACAACACTCCAAATTTTGATGACCTATCCGTTTGTTGAGCCACCTACAAAAGAGTGGTCAAAATCCATCTGGAATCTCTCCTCGTTGATCAACCAGACGTCACATTTTTTCTTAATACCAACGCTTGCTACTTAATATGTAAAGTCTCATAAGCTGGAAAGTTATCTCAGATGTTGCTTGAAGCAGCATTAGGAGATATCCCTAGACAATTTCCTCCGAGTCAATTCCCTAGCCAAAGACTCTCTCAGAAACTTATGTCATAATCAAACTTCACAGAGTGTTCCAACTCCTTGGCTAGCTCTCCAGTCTCAAGGCTTAAGTCAAGCTCGATGCATGTCCTTCCAGCATCCCACCGGGCACGGGGTTCCAGCCATCCGATCCTCACCCGAATCTCAACCACCGCCTCTGCCGACAAACCTGAAGAGGAAATCTATCATCTTGTGAAGATCCTCCCCAAATGTCACCTTAGTTAGAAACACATCAGTCAAGCAAAACGTAACAATCATATTAATTTTAGTTACATTTTTAAACAGTCATTTGAATTGATTGACTATACGACTGAATTGAGTATCGGAAGTATTTCATGAGAAGATATCCTCAGACCCACTGACCTGCTCCTATTTCCACATTGGAATCACAGTTTCAGCTGTTGAACTTCAACCCAAGGAACAAATCAAACTTGTTATTCCCCCTATTTTCATTTTTCTGTTTCTTATTTATGAACCAAGCATACATCCGTTCAAATTTGAAGAGTTATGCCTCAGAAGAATTATTTAAAAAAAAAAAAAACACGTAAAATCTACAATTTGAATAATATTTGTCTTTGTACGTGAGTATATAACTGCTTTAAAAACAATATTAAATGTTTTGCCAAACCTATTGTTCATTTACACTCTACTCTCTCTCCCATATATCATTTTCTTTATTATTATTTTTTTAGATTTCAATATAAAGTTATAGTTAAATAGGCCAAGTGACCTTAGTCTTTGAAAAAAAATTAAATGCCCTGATGGACCACAGATTTGGGATTCATGCATCTTTCTATTAGCTCTCATTCATTGGATGAAAAAAATTCAACAAATAGGATTTAAAACTTAAAAAATATCTAGACAGTATTTTCTTAAACTCTTTTACTATTGAGTTAAGTATTAACTAGATGTTAATATTACAAATATATATTTATGTATAATTTTTTTATATCTTAAAATATTCACCATTGAATTTTGTCAATATTATTTGTTCTTCTATTTTTCTAAAAATTTATTTATTTATTTGTGTGGAGTTATACATTTTTATTTAAATAAGAATAATTATAGATGATTACCAAATATATTCAAATATATTATAGTATATTATTTTCAATGTTATTACCTAACATCTAAAGGCACAAAAATGACATTTGACCCCTTTATATAAAATAAAATATAGTAGGCCCACTTACGAATTTTAAATAATAACATTAATTTGGGCTATAGGAAAGTATTTGTAGCTTGACCTTAGTTTGATAAATTATTACTAGCCATTGGTTCCTAATTTGTTCTCATTTGATAGTATTTTTTCATATGTTTATCATGATCATTTTCATATTTTTAGCATATATATCCACATATAAATTGTATACCCATATTTTTATTGAACTTTAAGTTTGCTGTTCCTGTATTTTTTTAGCCTTTTAAATTAGTGGATTAGGATGTCACTTGTAAGGGTTTAGACTTGGAGACTTCTGGAATAATAGTTTAGGGTAGATATTGTAGTATGTTGGGTATAATGACGTAGATTCAATTTTGAAAAAATTTTTATCTAGCCTTGTTATTTTTGGTGGCCAAAGTGCCTGCTAGTCTGGATTTTATATTTTTGTAATTTAGATATTAGTTCGTAGATGCATTTCCTTATCATTTGGAATTAAATTGTTGACCAAGTTGTTTATTTTCAGGTTAACTAACAGAGTATTAACTATAATTCTTTTAAAATTTTACATTTATAGCTTGTTAGTTTATATAATTTTAGATACAGAGTCATATTTTAATTTTGGATAAATTATTTGTGCCGTTATTATCATTTTTGTTTTGTATCGACGACGGGACATGAAGCACGTACAATTCAAACACCTATGTTCTTTTTCAGAAGATTATGACTTACCTAGAAATGTCACATTTTGATAACGAGATAAACTACTACCAATGGCATTACTAATAAAATAGCATAATAACTCTTCTTAATATAGGATGAAACTAATCCAGAAATGACACTTTTGGCAAGAATAAAGAGCTACCAACAATGACATCACTGATTAAATAACGGTACCCTTATAGTTGTAAAGAAAATACTACACATAATTAATTCCGCTTAGACCCACGGTCCAGTTAGGTGCCCTGCGAACACGACTGCCTATATTTTGCTTTAGTTAATTTTTGGACCAGTATTTCAAGCACTCTAATATATATCGGCAACCGAATAGCTAGCAAAGAGATACAGGTATGTTCTTCTATAGCTGAAGAAGGCTTCTAAGAGTAGCTGCATCAACAGTGTTGATGTCCACAGAGGACAGCAGCTCAGACAGTCTCTCACTCTGCTCATCTACTTCCTTCTGCAGCTTCTTGATGTGAGTGCATACTTCTTTCAAAATCTTTGATGCTGATCTCTGCACATTTTTTGCCAAATTCAGAGACAAAAAAATGATCTTAATCACCACATCCAAAGTATACTTGAATACCATATGAATGTTGCTATACTGCATAAAGGTTGAATCTGTGTCACAAGTAACTTGATTCATTCTACTGCATATATGGACTTGCTTGGTGAATTGCTTTGTGGGTGATGTCATGCATCCATGCCTGGCGCTAACACATGAAGTGGAACCGGGATCCTTTGTTACAAAAAAGGGTTGCAACATTAGTGTGATCCTTTTATAAGGAGACACATCTAATTGATTCATTTTTTTACTAACAACAAAACTGCTTCATATCCTCATAAATGGGACAATACTATGCTATTTCTTCTATGTGTATTAATTATATTTAGTTTGTTCATTATATTCTTAGGAACTAAAAAGGAATTAATTTGAATATATTGTCTAAATGGTTAATTTCATTTCCAAACCTTTTACATTCAAATTTAAATAATTTTTTTGATAAGTTAAAATTTGTGACAAATGTAACTTTTTTAGTAAATATTGAATGATAAGTATTAATATAATGGTAATGTTAATCCATTCTAATATAAAAGTTATGGGTTTTAACCAAAAAATTAAAGGTTAGCCTTACAGAGGGTCTTGGATTAGTTTGCATTGGTAAATCCTTGAACGATGATTTGCCCCTTTTTTGATATTATGGCATTGGATTAGTATAGACACCTGTTAGCTTCGGTGACGTTCGTAACTTTTAGGTATTCCTTGACTAGTTTATACAATATATGAGTAAGACTACTGGTGCCTAACTCTTTCCAAATCCCACGACATAGGAGTTTTGGATTCTTCGCTGCTCTTTTAAGCTCTATGCTTATTTGGCCAACTCAAAACGAAGCTTGATTCAGTGATTGTTTAGCTAATGAAATTAGCATTGAAGCATATTATCCTCCCCCTCGGGAAAACCACACACACAGAAGAAACATACGCCTAAAGTATCTGTTAGCATTCATCTTTGAGCTTGCTCATCACAGCCAAAACTTCCATGGAGGTGTTGATCATATTTTGTTGATCACGTTTCCGAAGCTCTATGGAACAGCCAACCAGTATACTTTTCCTCACTTCGTATAAGTTTATTTATATCTTATTTGAGCTTCTTGCATAAGATGTTTATATAACCTCCATATTGGACTTTCGTTGATCATATTTTGTTTCATATTAAGTAAAAATCTAGTTTGGAGTTCTACAATAAATGCATATCATCTAACATTCAAATATAATAGAGCAGCATACTACATCAAGTTCATATTATATGTGATATTCTGAAGATGGTGATAATCACCTTGAGTCTTAGTGTATGCAAAAATGCAACAAATGAATCCTAAAAAACTAAGATACGGTATAGAAAAATAGGATCAGAAAAGGCAAAATTCAAGAGGAAAATTACAAAAAAATTAAAATTTAAAACAGATTAGATATTTTTCCTTGAGTTGAAATAGATGGATCAGAAAGCAATGTTACTTTCAAATATTATTACTCTCGTTAATGCCTTCAATTGACATGATGTAGTCCTGCAGCCTGCTAGATAAACCAAGTGTACAATACTTTTGTGATATAAAACAGGGAAAACAGGCTAGGGACAAAAAAGTGGTCAAGAAAAATACCCCCGTTGCTTGCCTCTGGTTACTTGCCGGTAGCAGTGATTGCAGCCCCAAGATCAGGTTGTTTATCTCCTCGTGGCTTGCTGCCGAACCGGTGGGCCTCCTTCCCGGCATTGTCGTCGACTGCTTGCACTCGAGCTCGTCGTCAGTAGATTCTCGGAGGAACAAGTTGTTGAGTGCATGGGAGGAAGAGGCTGCTTATAAAGAGAATGGTGGACGAATATAGGACGGCATAATCAGAAAACGGTAATAATAATAATAATAATAAAATAAGTACGTACAAATTTTAATGCGTTAAGCAATAAATTAACCAGGGGCTGTACATTTGTGCACACATGTGGACCATGAGGGCAGCAGGTACATTCGTTCAGCAATTTGCAAATTCAGTAATTTTTTAGACTTTGGACAACTACCACATACATCAGGTTAATTCAAGCAGGTAATGTTAATGATCAAACTTATAATTATAGATTCAATTATAACTTTTAAGATGCTTTCATCAATAATAATAATAAAATTTTATATTTTATTAGATGGGGTTGGTTATATAAATTCTGCTTTACTATTCTATTTGATTTAATATAATAATCTCTGAAAGTGTAAGTAATTAAATTATTTTGTATCTTATCGGTATACATTCTCCCAAATTTGCCTTTTGGTAGCATTCATCCAGCACAACTAAGTCATTTTTTTTAAATGTAATTTATTTGCCTATATATATTACAGATAAACTCATTCACCAAATGTTTTATCTGAACCATATTATTAAATGACAATGGTGAGGAATCAAATCATCCAATTAAAACAATCCAATTCTTTACCTTGCATAATTGAGGTATCCAAGGCTCAATTTGTCACCACATCTTTGTTAAGAAAATTAGAAATTAAGGAGTTAATTAAAGATAGTATCTAAGACTAGGTGTGATACAGAAGAACTAAATAAAAACATATAATAGAAAATTTTCACATTTTATATTATATTTCATGTTTCATTACTTTATATTTGGCATTCATGCAATTTAATCCAATCAAATAAAAATAAAATACATATATTATACAGCCATATATATATATTTTTGTTATATTACAATGTGTTAATTAAATTCAACCGAAAATAGGTAGTAAGTTTGAAGTTGGAGTTGAATTCAAAGTATGAATATGACAGATCAAACAGTTGAGAATTGCCATTTTGTCCCATTAAAAGAAGTCGTTAATGGAGGCATTATGACACTAGAAAAACATGCGCTTTTAAATAATTTATCAGCCCAACTTTAGTTATTGGAATTAAAATTAGGTGAATCAATTAATGTACATGTTATGGAGTTGTACTTCGGACCCTCCACATACATACAGATAGTTATTTGTATTGAATATTATCTTAACTTAAAATATAAAATCTGGTATACATTTTATAAATTCTTGTCCAACATATTCTCTCGCTAATCTAGCCCTAAGGTGCGAGTCATTAACATCAATTACTCCTCTCAGTGCAGATGACACAAAACTATACCAACCGCTAAGGTTGCATCACACTAATTGTGTCGCACTATATGACTAATGCTATTTGAACCAACTATTAAGATCACCTTATATGCCAACCAAACAATGTCCTTTGTCAACAAAGGAGCAGAATCCCGCTTTTTCTAGAAATAAGCAGGAAGGAAGCGGACTATATTTATCATTGAATTAAAATCTAATAATTATAAATTAAAATTAAAAAAAAGAAATACAATTATATCTATATTTGAATTTTTTAATAAAATTGGCATATATTGAATACTAAATTTAATATAATTGATAAAAATAATTATTTAGATAATATTATTTAATATTTAAATTTAAAATGTTAATTTTTTTTCTTAATCAATGGTGTACATGAGACAAAGAGAGGCAAGAACCCCATCCCCTTGCCAACAGATCGCACTTCCAGCCATAAATTAATGCCACCAATTTGATGACTGATCAACAAGGATCAAAAATATCTTTTCATAGTAAAATATTATCGCCAATTAAAATTATTATCATCTTTAATGATTACAATAAATATCTTCAATATAGTTGATTTATTTTCGTGATGATCTAAAATTTTTTGTATAAGTCATATATCAAAAAACATATTATAAGGAGAAGTTTAAAAAAGTTATAAAAAATGTGAAACAAAATTTTAGTGAGGATGACAGCTTTTTCCCTAAATAGGCGGAGCCTATGTGCATGGGGATTAACATTCTTCTTCGTACACGTTCTTATGGCCTTGATGCCCACTTCCTCGACATTTTTTCCATAACATTTATCATTATTTATGCTCCATTTTCCCCATTTCTCACAAGCATTTCTATATTTAGATAATTTTCTATCTCTATTTAATTGCAGCTACTGATCTGTTCTAATTCACACACAAATTCCTAGTATATATCTTCTATACACTGACCAAAGTTGGGGTACTATCAAACACATTGATTTCGAAGATAAGTTATGGACGTATAAAACCGAATATGGTTGCTTAATTACATGATTTAGTCTGCATATGGACAAATTATCGTGTAAAATGAGTTGTTTACCGGCCAATTAGGATTGTTTGATTAGACTATAAAGTCAAGCGACGAGACGGGAAATTATGACGAGTACATGTACAGAAGACATGATCCGTGAAGATGGGAAACAAATGAAAGCTTCTCGGCGGGAACGAAGGAAATGACGAAGCATGTGATTACGTGGACCATGAAACTCATGCATGCATGCATTCACATCTAGCCTCCAAAGCTGCAGTAACTTAATATATCACGTATATTTTCATGGGTCCAATACTATCGGCCGGCCCAAAGTCTGAAATGTAGCAAATTGGTGAGGTGTCAGTGATCCCGCCAAGCCCAGCGCACAGGCCCAGGCAGTGCGACCCAGGTCCACCCAACAAAGCTTGGATACTCGAGGTCACCCCTTTCAGATAAGCCTGCAAGTGTAGCACAACGGTGTCCACTGTAAGGCTTCAACTCATCATCCAATAAGTGGCACAGCATTGTACGAATAAGCAAGCGATACTTACCATAACAATCTTGAGCAACTTAGCAAATATTCTTAAAATATTGCCCAATATCACACATTTTTTGGGGACAACAGTTACAATTCAATAAATCTTCCTATAAAGCAATTACCATACAGCAACTCTCATGATCTTCCTAAAAAAGGGAAGAATACTAGCAAATAGTAATAGTTCTAATAGCAAACACTCATGATCATCGAGACAGTTTAACAAATTGGTGCAAACAGTTGTCACCAACCATGAGGCCCAAAGAAGGTTGAGCTGATTCCAACACTATAAATACACATTCATCCCCACAAGAAAAGAAAGCTTTTCTAATTCTAATCATGTATGAGCTAATTTTACGAAAACAACGAGAACCACCCTCAAGCATCCAGAGTATACTCTCCCACTATTTTCTCGTTTCGTTTGAGGGCTATTCCAAAACAGATGTGTCCCCGACTTTTAGAGCAATACTCTGATCCAAGATCGTGGCTATGCAAGCGTTGTGCCGGCTCTAAACTCTTACACAACTTAGCCAATGAGGCCGATTCATGTAACAAGCCAAAGGAAGCCCCTCCACTAGTAGCCGGATAAGAGTTTAATGAGCGCCTTCAATGGAGCTCAATCCTTCATCTCAAAGTTGTTCTCTTGCCAAGCACACTACAAAAGCCCAATCCTCTATCACCAAGTTGCTCCCCCATGGAGTGCATCATTGAAACTTAGTTTTCCATCTTAAAAGCCACTCCCCAACCGAACGTACCGTTCAAGTTCAATCCTCCACGTACACTCAATCCCTCAAATGCATGCATCTATGCATTCTCTTATCTTTTTATCCATTTGAAAAAGATTTTTAATTTGAATATCAAAGAATATATTGGAGAGTGAGTTTTCATTATCCTTTAACTTTTTATTTGTTAGTTATGATGTGCAAAATTCAAATTCAAAGTGGTGAGGATTAGACTCGCTTCAAGTCAATATCCCAGAAAAATTAAGTGACTCCCTAACTCATTTGATAATTTAAATTTAGAAACGTATTATCCACATATATATATATATATATATTGCTAAGTACATTGTTGAGCCAAATGACTACTGGATTATATTAATCTTTCATGAAAAAAAAGGCTTATAATATGAGTGTAAGTATCTTTAAAACTAAGATCTTGTCTTGGAATATTACAACCACGAATGATGACCTATGAAAACCTATTTATAGTTTAATTGATCTATTAAAGCATAAGAAAGTTCAAGACTATAAATATTTGAGTAAATGCAAAGATAGTATATTTGAAGTGAAAGTATATGATTCAACCATATAAAACTAACCAAATATGAGAGAGAAAGAAACAGAAGTAGTTTCAAAAATAGACTCCACCTAATTATGCTAACCTCACCTCGATATTAAATTTCTGTGGCTATGAACTAAGATCTTTTAGAAGAACTCTTGAAGCTAAACATGTGTTAGATCTTTCGGTCACTTTCCCGTGTACAAACTCCCTATCGCTTAAGAGGTAACAAGAGGTTGTTACAAGTACGTTCTCTCTTTCCCACAAGGAGAGTTAATTTGTTCAATTGTTGTAGTTTATAAAATCTTAGAGTTTACTCCCTATAGAGTTACCATCGGGAGAAACTTTCATCGGTTGTTAAAAAAATAAAATAAAATAAAAAAGCTTTCAATTTTATTTATTTGTAAACTAGTTTATGTGATTATCAAAGAACACGACAAACGCTATTGAAAATGAGACCCTCACCTTTTGAAATAGGAAAAATCTGTAGATCATCAACAAAAAGACTTTTTGTCGAGTGAACTTAATTAGGTTTAACCATGTAAGTGAGTTACCTTGCGCTTTATCATTGCAATTTGAAAAAGGATATGTCGTCCCAAATTATACAATAATATTTTGACCCCGTGTAAGATTAGCAGAAATAATACAATATCAAATATTCAATACACGTAAATAATATATTTATATTTAGATGATATGAACAAATAACATGCATAAAATGACACAAGACAAAAAGCAATAATAAAAATAGACAATTTTTTGTGACGGAGAAAAAATTTAATACCCATGGTAATCGAAAAAATCCTTCGAGTTTCAACGGTCAAAGAAGAAATCCACTATGAAAATCAACTTACAAATCGGGTGGTACAAACGTGCTAACCTAGCCGACTTACTCACGTCTTGTGATCCCTACCAAGGGACTCCATGGATTTATCCGCGGCAACGTAATGAGTCACCTTCCAGTCTTCACTTTGATCTTCTCTGACAAATAGCATGAGCTCAGTTTCCGCGCCTCCCACATCACTCACGAGGGATTGTAGGCAAGAATAATGGTGTATTCAAATAGTATGGAGGATGAGAAAGTTTTGGCAAATTAACAATGTAAATGATCAAACTTTTTCCGGTGGGCACAAACTCTTTACACGAAATAATGAATGTAGTCTTTTGGTGTCTCAATTTTCTTTTCAAAAACCCCAGGGGATGAAGAAGGAAGTATCATATATATAGAGGAGCCCAAATGAGTTCAAATTTAAAATATCCGTTAGACATAAAAGGCCCAACTCGCTCGAGCATGCGGCGGGCGCATGTTAGGGTTAGGTTATTTGGTGCCCTAGCGCTCGAGCGCAGATTGAGCGTGCTTCGAGCTCCCCAGTTCTGAAAAACGGGCATCATTGGCACCTCGAGCACACCATTCTGAAAAATGCGCCTCGGTGGCGCCTCAGCCACGCATTGAGCGTGGTGCGCCTCTTTGGCACCTCCGACATCAATCGGGTGCAGGTCCCAGGGAAGATCAGAATGAAAGATAGGAAGGTGGGAATGTTGAATATGTGACGTGTACGACCTTCAGGTATGAAACTAAGGAAGCTCCACTAAGCAAGAATGATGTCGCAAATATCAAGCGCTCCCACATGGTCACGGAATATGCCAAAACACAAGACGACTAACAATCTTTCCTTTAGTAATTCCGTGACAAAATCCCCCAAAATAAGAAACAAAAAATACAAAATAAATACGGGTTCAGATATCACCGTGATAGAACACATGTACATCAAAATCGATGCCAAAATACAAATGACATAGAACGCAATAAAAATGCTAACAAACTGCCAAACGGCTATGGGCCAAAGAAAGCTGTAGTGCCGACGAAGAAACCAACAATATGTAACCATAGCAATAATGATAAAAAGCAGGAAAACAACTGTAAGCATAAGTAAATAGAAATCAAGAACAGCAGGAAACATATAAGTAAATGGAATACAGCTCCCCCTTACAAAAATAACAAGCATATGGTCTCCTTCTATCCAAATAGTAAAAATAGTCTCCCCTTTTGAAAAGACAATTTTCCTAACTCCCCCTAACTGGAGCAATCTCCCTAAAGAACAGAAATCTACTCCCCCTTTTTGTCACGAATGATTAAAGGGTAATGAAACTCAGTCTTCTTGATTTACATTTTCTTACCACATTTTATAATTTTGGTTAAATGTGTCACTTGATCTTTTGGAAGGTTGACATGATTGACGAGAGTTTCTATTATTAGATTTTATCAAAAATTATTTCAAAAAGACGTTATAGGGCAATAGGGACGAATATGACTAGTGATACCGCACCCATAACATAGTGGGACAAACAAAGTATTAACATCCGATTTGTACCGTGGCTTCCAAGAGAGATTAACATCGAGGTTTTTCCTACTTTTTAAACGTTGAAGATTGGTATAAATCTGAGGGAAAACTCTTGATGGTTGATCACTATAGGAAGATGTTGCGCTGCTTTGTCTTGGAACCGAAGTAGTTAGGACAAATACAGTTTTGGGATTAATATGGGCTTTCAAGGCTTTTTTGGAATAACCCAACCCAATATTATTTTCTCTGAATTTTTTCAAACCGAGCATATGATCTAATTGCTTGGACCCACTTCAAAATTATTTTAGATCATTACGAGTAGTTTCTAGATCAAATTCAGGTACCTTGATCTGTTCAGTAAATAAGTTAGTTAACTTTTCAACTTCTTGAACTTTAATATCTAACTCGAATTTAAGGGCTGATTTTTCTTTTTCTATTTTAGTCAGTATAAATTTTAATGACACATTAATTTTCTTGATTTGTAAACATTCTTTAAACAATCTATCATAAGTATCCTGAATATCATACAATTCAATTTCTGACTCGTTCTCAGAATCATCGGATAACTTAAAGTTTTCTTCTAAATGTTCATCAGTTCCACAGATCGAGGTCATAAAAGCCATGTACTTGATAGGGCCATCTTCAATGTAAATGAGAAAACTTTGGCAAACTAAAAATATAAATGATCAAACTTTCTCCGGTGGACACAAACTCTTTGCACGAAATAATGAACGTAGCCTTTTGGTGTCTCAATTTTCTTTTTCAGAAACCCCAGGGGATGAAGAAGAAAGTATCATATATGTAGAGGAGCCCAAATGAGTTCAAATTTAAAAGATCTATTAGACACAAAAGGCCCGCACCGCTCGAGCGTGCGGCGGGCGCAGGTTAGGGTTAGGTCATTTTGCGCCCTGGTGCTCGAGCGCAGATCGGGTATGCATTAAGTGCCCCCGTTCTGGAAAACGAGCCTCGTTAGCACCTTGGGCGCACAGTTTTGAAAAACGCGCCTCAGTGGTGCCTCGAGCGCTTATCGAGTACGGTGCGCCTCTTTGGCGCCTCGAGCGTCAATCTTGCATAGGTCCCGGGGAAGGTCGGAACGGAAGATAGGGAGGCGGGAACACTAAGAAAGTGACGCGTACGACCTTCAGGTATGAAACTGAGGAAGCTCCACTCGGCAAGAATGATGTTGCAAATATCAAACGCTCCCACGTGGTCACAGAATATGTTAATACACAAGACGACTAACGCAATCACCTATTCCTAATTAGATGAAATAATTACAGTTGTTTTTTTATTGCATTTATTTCTATGTAAAATTAAATCAAGATTTTAAGGCTTAGATGTACCCTATTAGTAAAAACAACTGAACTAGCTCATGCACACTTCATCTCCTCTCGGCTGTGATTGTCAAAATCGCAAGCTCAACACCCCTCTCCACCCTATTTGGGAAACTGTATAGTAACTTAAAATTGTCATATGAATCTGTAGTATCTGTAATTAGTTAAAAACGCATGGCCTTTATTTACTGTGTTTTTGAAATATTTGATTGATTATTGAGACTTATCGTACGTGTTTTCTAATATTTGTTATGCCCCATGAAATGACACGGCAGCCCATAATGTTCTGTTCAGTTGGCTATTTAATTATATGAAGCTTCCATAGAGTTTGCCGATGCATGCAGAGATCAGTTTGTTAGTAATTTTCCCGTGGAGATTGATATTTAGGGAAGGGCATGTGCGATGTTTATAGCGGCCGCCAGCAAGATGCAGATGCAGATGGCGTGGGGAGCCAACGGAGTGGAGATGCATAAGCTAGTAAATGCGCCGCTTGGGGTTGGTGGGCGCATACGTTAATTAGGCTCCCATCACAAGACCAGCTAATTTGGTTCTGCCCCACCACGTTCCCTAGATTTTAGGGGTATGACCTTTTTTGTCACGAGGTAGACGCATGGGACACATTTAAAAAAATTTCGAAGTCTTTATCTGTAAATAGATATTTTGACAGTATTTTATACATTTTTAACTTTTTTGTAAGTAAATATCTATTGATAAAATAAAGCAATTATGTGCATAAAAGTCTTGATAAATAATGGAGCAGGCAAAGCTATCAATCCCGATCCAACAAAAGGCCACAAAAGTAACAAACTGACGTACCCAAAAAAAAAAAAGGACATGTTATCTTAAAAATCCGTCAAAAGATGATAAGAAACTAATAGAACTAAGAGCAATACAAAATTATGCAACGGAGTAACTTACATGTCCACATAAAGCTCATTGATAAAATCCCATTGCCAAAAAATTTCATATCTAACGAATAGTTATATCGCTTTTGTATAGATTATACCTTTTTAAAAAAGGTATTTATTTTTATCCGATGAAATAAAATAAAGCGTAACAACAAATATAATTTTAGCCATCTAATTGCTCTCACGCTTCCTCTTCCATTTAAGTAGCGCCCAATCAATTGCTCTATCTTAATTGTTATACGGTCATATGTATCTAATTTTTCTCCAAGTAGCATATCAAATTTGTTGATGAACTTACATTTAAGGAATAAACGGTTGGTAGTTTGTCCGAATTCGCACAAAGATATACCTTAAGTAAATCATCATATTTATAGTATCAAAACAATCTCTAATAAGCAATCAAAGAATGAATATATGAAAAGGTGGTAAGTTAAGTTCCAAATAAGATGCATCTGATCGACTTTCGAATGAATAAGTTGAAAGGTTCTCTACTGTTATTTAACAGAAAATCTCTCATGATTTTTCAAAGTCCGCGGAATAGTATCCAAAGAGTTTAGGTCGGGGTTATAATGGGGTCATCCTGTAATGAGTGATCTTACAGCTATGTGGGCATAATCCGACTCTCTCCATCTAGCACCATAAAAGAGGTATTCCGCTCTAACATCCCACGGGAAACCAAATTAAATTCTTTTATCGATTTCGAATGAACTAGAAAAATGTAGTAGGAATTTCACAAAATAATGAAAGTATAATATGGCATGGATACAATATTTTCACACTCCAAAAAATACAATATATCTTGTTAAAATCGGTCCACCTAAACTATATTGCACAATGTTGATAATAAATATTTACCATAATAAATTATCAAACTATTTGTTTAAATTTATAAAGAGATGAGATAATAATACATATTCACAAATAAGAAATCATACAACACAACAAACATATAACTTTTCTATATAAAACCTTATCAAATAAAAAAAAATTACAAAATTTAACAACCGCAATATATTCACTTATATAAGAATTTGATTGCAATAGATTCTCCAAAATTGTATTCAGATTTGCCATAAACGAAAACAAATTAGGCAATAAACACTAAGAAAGTCAATAAAAAAAATCACTAATTCAGATATTTTGTATAGTTACTAGAATAGCATATTCTTAAATGCTGAAGACCAGAACACAATCAAAACCCCAACAATTGGCTAAATCTTCTCTTTCTTCTGTTCAGCACTAAAATGATGTTTAAAAATGGTTCACTTTAATTGTTCCAGAATATTGTTAAAAATATTTTCAAAAGAAAAAGAAAAAACATGTTTCGTGTTCAAATCCCCATGGAGAAAACTGTCCAAAAACTGTCCTAATGTACATATACCATTTATGCATATATTAGGCTTAGTCATTCTATTTATTAGCATATATGCACATATCAAGTATAAATATTTTATCTATCGACACGTATACATCTATCGGGCATAAATCAGGCAATGATCACATGTGTTATTGAAAATAGTCTTTTATTTAAGTGAATTCTCACGTAAACATTGAAAGAAATTTTATACTTGTGCTAAAGTTGAAAATTAACATAATGAATCCAAGAATAAAAAAGAAGAGATATAAAAATCAATCTGTATTTCCAAAATGGCCCAACTATCTGCATTCAAATTTTTCATTATTTACAATCATCACAATTCTTATATTAAGAGTTATGATCAACTTAGATGAAATGATGATCATTATTTCATGTAAAAATGCAAATAAGAACTAATTAACGTAGGGTAAAAAGTTAAGTACATATAGACATGCATACTATTTGTGACTTATGGAAATTTTTTTATATCCATGTTAAGCAACTAACAAGGTGGATAACTAAATTTTTTTAGTGTAAAGCGGTTAAAATTAGAAAATCAAAAAGGTGTTTTTCTTTTTTATCAATTAAGCTTCCGTAAGATTGGTAAGGCCTCAAGGTCACTCCTAGCAAGACAAGTGGTCCATTGCTTGTTGTTTCAATTATTGCTCAGCTATGGATATCACCGACAGTCTTCTAAAAATCCAAATGCTATTTATTATGCTTTTTTAGGATTCAGATAACTTGAACGATAAACAGACTATTCTTATTCTATAGATAAAATATTATATTATTGTCTATTGATTAAGATACAGTATTATATAATAATATTATATGGTCATTTGTTCGTAAAATTTTTCTTATTATTAGTAAATATCGGTTAAAATTTGATAGCCAATCACCCGCTAGGTAATACTAGGGTTCGCTATTGTTTGTCAATGCCAACCCATGGATCAATAGTAGTGCTTTGATGGGTTTGACGGAGGGTCATATTTTGTTTTTCTACTTCCCTCAAAATGGTCCATTTTCTCAAACATTTTGTCCTTCAACAAGGGAAACCAAAAGCATTCTAGGACACCCATTCAATCTTTATATAGTATTAATGCCAGGCATGCTCTCACTATCTTATCTTATGGAGATTATCAAACCTACATCACAAGTTAGACATAATCAAATTGTGTGTTGAGTAGCCTCGTGTTATGGCTTGGGCTTAAATGGGACATTTTATCCATTGTTTAGGATTAAGCGAACTCAAGCTGAAACATTTGATAATTCTCTATCATTAAAATCAAGCTAAATTGGACTGTATATAAATTTTTTTTTCTTATTTTTTTTAAATTTTAATATTTTCACAAATTGACCTATATATATGTATATATTAACATTAAAAACGTATTCAATGAACAGAAAAAATTATACTTAAAAACATTAAAACAAATAAATAGAGAGAGAGAGAGATAAATATGTGATTTTCTTTATAATTTTATGATTACTTTAAAAATATTAAAAGTTTTGATATTTCCTATACCAAATTAGACGGGTCAAGTATTTATTTGTGTCCATACCTAGCCTAAATCATAAAATTGTCTCAATATTAAACTTACGGTCATCTGTAATCATTATATATCTGAAAATATCCAATTAAATTTTGAGTTGAATGAACCCAAATATCATCATTATATGCAAGGACCGTTTGTCCCAATCTAACCTCGAAAAACTCCCTTGTTCCTCGAGAATATACGAATGAACTCATTGTGAAAAACGTCCCTCTCGGCGTAGATCACCCACCGGCAAATATATTTTCAACGCACCGTCGGTTTTCACCGTCGGTTATGCTTCTTAACCAATCATAATTTATTAAGACGGCCCACAATTGAGAGTACTATACATATATGGTTTCAAAAATTTCATTGTTACACTCTAATAAAACTTGATTAAATTACCATTATACATCACACAAATTGTATAATTGATAATCATAATTATATTTGGCTAATTAATTGTTTAATTTGAATAAAAGTCTATTAATATGATAAATTAATGAACTATTTAAAAAGTTGTTGGGTCCAGTGCGAAGGCCCAAGGAAATCCAAACCCAACCCGCGGAGCAACGGCCCAAATGGCGGATCCAACCCAACGTCCCAGAACAGCCTACGTGGCGGCTGTACTCACAACCAATGGGAGTTACCTGCAATCCATTAATACAGCTGTCGGGCGACAGTGGTGGCGTAGAGAAAACGAGCTAATGGGGAGAGGGTCAGCGTTACCGGCCACGGCTTACGCCGTTGCCCACTGTTCTTCGACCAATCCCAACGCAAAAGGTACACAAAGTCTGACCTGCAACATCTAGCAATATACCTGCCATCGCAAGGCAACAACTGACATGCCAGCGACCGCCATCAATTTTCAGCAGCCAGTAAATCCATACAAGAAGGATTCTCGTGCCAAGAACTCCCGACGGAAGAGCCATAAATTCCCTCTTCGCTTACAAAAAAGGGGGATCAATTGATCAAATAAGACTCAAAAAATTAGAGCCTGGCATTGAGACATTTACTCTCTCAAGTACCAGCTCTCAGAAACATAGCTAGCTCTCGTACTTCTCCAGCCCACCACGGGCCACTGCAGTCAGCCACACTCTATGGTGCATTCCGGGAGCCAGGCCTCCCATTACCCGCTCACCAATTTTCTATTTTTGCATCCACGCATTCATAGTATATTTTTGCGCACCTCTAAGCGTGCGCCCCTTTCCGTTCATTGCAGTAAGTTGTTAACTTAAGCGTCGAAATATTTTTCGTGGGAGATATTCCCTCGGGCCTCAAACCTCTTGTTTGTTAGTTGTATTGTGCTAGTCCCAGGTTAAATAGAACGGAGACCAGGCCCGCTCGCGGCCACCTTCAGATGACAAGGAATCTGAAGGATCCCTAATCCGTACAACAATCGGAAACCCATGACACAACATTAGTGTCGTATGTGGGAACGAGACAAGAAACCCAGCGTCTCCTTCACATACTCAATTCTTTGTAACAAGATGGTCAACACTAGGGCACAAGCTAGTGCCCCAATAAGAGATGTCGTTACCCACGGCGATGACTCCTTAGTGGGTAGCCGTGCAAACATCCATCCAAAGCCCAACATTCACCGCCTAGCAGTGGACATGGGCGACACGAGGTTGATGATCCAGGCTCTCCGCAACCGGACGGGCACACCATGGATGGGGCCTGCACCTCAAGCATCCTAGGCGTCCTCCTCCAGGCAGGGAAGGCGTCGCATAGGAGCCCCCAGGAGAAGATCAGATCTGCCTGATGACATCGAGGCCCAGGAGACCGCCGGTAGTAGGGCCTAATCTGTGGCTAGAAGCCACCCTAGCCTGGACGAGCGGGAGGAGAGCCCAGAGTGGCATAACCCCCGTAACTCCCATGGCGAAAGGAGGCAAACGGCTGCGCGCGGCCGCCTCGGAAAGAAAGCCACCGGGGCAAGCAGGCCCTCCAACACTAGCAGGGCCACACAGAGCTCCGCGACGTCATCAACGCGTGGAGAAGTGAGCCCGACCCGCCGATGGAGAAAAAGGTAAAGGTGCTTTGGGATCTCCTGCATAAGGAGAGACCCGCATGGTCTTCTGCCGACCTACGAAGGCCACCCTTTGCCATGGATCTCTGGACCCAACCGCTCCCTTGCAAGTTTAAGATGCGAACGCTGGAGAGGTACGACGAAAGTAAGGACCTGATGGACCACCTCAACTGCTTCCACACCCACCTATCTCTTCAAAAAGTGAGCGAAGCCGTAATGTGCTAGTACTTTCCGGTCACCCATAGGGGGGACGCGTTGCTCCGGTTCTATGGCCTCCCCCCGAACCCCATCCGCTTCTTCGATGAGTTCGCAGACAGCATCTTGAACCAGTTTTCCTCCAACCGGAGAGAAGAGAAGCAACCGTGACACCTGGTCCGCTTCCACCAAAGGACGGACAAAAGCTTGAAGCGATTCCTCAACTGCTTCATCACTGAGGCGCGTAGGATCCCCTAACTCTCCGACGAATTGAAACTCAACACTTTCGTAGCAACACTGGCGGCTGGAAATTTCTTCAAGCACTTATCACATCAGCGCCCTCAATTCTTCAGGGAAGCAGAAGTCATCGCCCGTGCCTATATCTCAGTGGAGGAAGCAAACGAGGCAGAGCATGCCAAGTACGTGGACCACCCTCTGTAAGAGCCAAAGCCAGCCGTCAGAAAGAATAGGAACAACTACAATAGCCGCTTCTAGGAACGCCACAAACAGCTGCGGCCCTCGGTGAGATCTAGGAAGGAGTACGGGCCAGCGTCCCCGAATCCCCTGAACGATACCTATATGAACATCCTGATATAGATACTGGACGAGAAGCTCTTCAAATGGCCAAAAGCATAGAAGGGCTCGAGCGGTGGTGACTAGACGAAGTACTGCTAGTACCACCGCTGCCTCAGACATTTCACGAAAAACTGCCGGACCCTGTAGCAGAAAATATAAGACCTAATCTGCCGCAGACACCTCAAACGGTTCGTGAAGGTTTAGGGCAAGCCCCTGCAGCATCAGAAGGTGAGGCGAGCGAGCCTCTCAGGAACCGTACGACCGTCGGCGTGATCAGTATGGTCTCAACCGCACCGGCCAAGAGCAGCAGGCTGGCACAACCTAAGCAAGCTTCCAACAGCAAGAGAGCGAAGATAGGAGATAGGAGTGATGTCATTAACTTTAGTAGCAACAATATGGCTCATGTAACATTCCCCCATTTTGATCTCTTTATTGCATTTGCCCTCGTTTCAGATGGTACGGTTGACTACCAACTGAAACGGATCTTCGTTGATAATAAAAGCTCTCAAAGTTTGCTATATCTTGGTGCCTTTTTAAATCTCGAACTGAGGTGAAGCCAAATGAAAGAGGCCGATGGCCCTCGATACGTCCTGGACAACGAACCTGTACCTGTACAGGGAATAGTCCAGTTAGAGATCACGATGGGAACTTACCCACGCATTGCAACATGAGAGCTAACGTTTCTCGTCGTTGATCTACCGTCCGTTTACAACGCCATCCTAGGCAGACCCTTCCTCATGGCCTTCGGGGCCGTTACTTCAATACCTCATCTAAAGATTAAGTTCCCAAGTGATGGTACGGATGTGCTACTTGTCCCAAGTCGCTCTAGCGGCGCCAGGCTGCCTGGACGGAGACTTGGATCTCCGCGATGAAGCCACGCTACAACAGGCCCAGTCAGGAGAAGCAACCGAAGTAATTTCTCTGGACCCTACCGAGCCAGGATCCAGAGAAGTGCATACATGTGGACAGTTCTCTCTCTCGGGCCAACCATGATCGACTAATAACCTTCCTGCGGAAGAACTCCGACTTGTTCACATGGATTCCTGTCGACATGCCTGGGATACCAGTCAGAGTAAGGGTCCATAAGTTGGGCTTTGATCCCGACCATAAGTCCGTGCGGCAGAAGCACAGGAATCACTCAATCGAGAAACTAGTAGCTATAAGGGAGAAAATGAAGAGACTGCTGGACGCTGGGTTTATTAGATAAGTACAATATCCAGACTGGCTATCCAACGTTATTCTCGTAAAGAAGAGGAACGGCAAGTGGCAGATGTGCGTGGATTTTACCAACGTGAACAAGGCCTGCTCAAAGGACAGCTTTTCTCTTCCTCGGATCGATCAGTTAGTGGACTCCACATCCGAGCAAGAGCTACTGAGCTTCATAGATGCTTACTCAGAATACAACCAGATTAGGATGCACCCGAACGTTGAGAAGCACACATCCTTCATAACCAACCAAGGGACATTACCATAAGGTGGTGTCCTTTGGCCTTAAAAACGCCGGGGCGACCTATCAGACCTCGTGAACTAGATGTTCGAAACTCAGATCGGACAAAACGTGGAAGTGTACATCGACGATATGCTCATGAAAAGAAAGCTAGCTGACAACCACATCCGTGACCTAGCGAAGACTTTTCAGGTCCTCTGGGCACACAGAATGAAGCTCAGCCCGACCAAATACGCATTCAGGGTGACCTCCGAAAAGTTCCTAGGTTTCACCGTGTCATAACGCGGGATAGAAGCAAACCTAAAGAAGATCAGGGCCATCCTCAACATGAACCCTTCGTGAACGGTGAAGGAAGTACAGAAACTTACAAGACAACTGGCAGCTCTCTCGCGGTTTCTAGCCAAGTCTATAAAGAAATACTTGCCCTTCTTCAAGGCGCTTAGAGGGGAAAAATTGTCTGGATTCCTGTGGACCGATAGGTGTGAGAAAGCTTTCAAAGAGCAAAAGGCGTACCTAGTTTGCCCACCTCTCTTGAGTTCACCATGTGTGGGCGAAGACCTGTACCTCTACTTGGCTACGTCAGATACGGCGCTCAGCTTCGTACTAGTTAGAGAGCACGAGGGAATGCATTGACAGGTGTACTACATAAGCAGGGTGCTAACGGATATGGAAACCCACTACCTGCACATGGAAAGGATCGCGTTGACTCTCATTTATTCGGCACGGAAGCTACGGCCTTACTTCCAAGCTCAGTGAATCATCGTTCTAACAGATTAACCCCTGAAGTCGATCCTATAGAAGCCAGAAACCTCCGGGCGACTAGTCAAGTGGGCTACAGAATTGGAAGAGTTCGACGTAGAGCTCCGACCACGACCGGCCTTTAAGGGTCAGGCCATAACAGGCTTCATAGTCGAGACGACTACCCCGGATCTAGACGACCCTCACAGCCCAGGGAGTGTGGACGCTCCTGATATCCCGACATGGACACTGAATGTGGACGGGTCATCCACCCAGATAGGCAGCGGAGTCAAAGTCATCTTAGGACTCCAGACGGCACGGA
This sequence comes from Nepenthes gracilis, assembly GCA_033239525.1. NCBI lineage: Eukaryota > Viridiplantae > Streptophyta > Magnoliopsida > Caryophyllales > Nepenthaceae > Nepenthes > Nepenthes gracilis. Next base: position 29,276,797 of record BSYO01000002.1, on the reverse strand, counting down.
GATTAAGTACTCTATTGCGCTGACATTCCCCGCTACTAATAACGTGGTTGAATACGAAACCCTTTTGGCAGGACTTCGCCTAGCAAAGGAGTGTTCCGCCAAGTCACTAGTAATGCACAGTAACCCAGAGCTCGTGATCAATCAAATCCAAGGGACCTTTGAGGCATCGAACTCGCAACTTGCAAAGTACCTAGCGAGAGTAAAGACCCAAATCCAAGCCTTTGAGTGCTTCAAGATTGAACACGTACCTAGAGTCGAAAACTGGAAAGCTTACCAGTTGGCTAGGGACGCAGCTGTAGACTCTCTGGAGCAGTACGCCAGGGACCTGCGGGTAAACCTGGCCGTACCCAGTATTGACGTCTCAGACCAGGAAGTGCTGCAAATTGACGAATGCGACAATTGGATGACCTCGTACCAAAAGTACCTGATGAGTTCCTCTATCAAAACATTGTCTGCCGTTTTGGAATTCTTGAGGCCATGGTAACCGGCAATGAAACCCAATTCATCGACAAACGGTTCACCAAATATTTCGCAAGTCTGTGCATCAAGCTGGTATATACATCTGTAGCATATCCAAGACAAATGGGCAGGTCGAAATCATCAACCGCACGCTGTTGCACGAATTGAAAACCAAGCTGGAAGACGCATGGAGCTCGTGGGTCGATGAGTTGCCTTTCGTGCTCTGATCGTATCGAACAACCCCGAGGGAACCAACGAGACAGACGCCTTCCAATCTCGGCTATGGGGCTGAAACCATGGTCCCTGTTGAAGTAGGGCTACCCTGCCTACAGGTCGAATGTTTTGATCTGGCCACGAACTCTCAAAGACTGAGAATACCTTGATATGCTCCCAGAAGTTTGAGACACTACCCGCCTGAGGACCACAGCCTGCCAGTAGCGTATCGTACGATACTATAACAAGTGGGTGAAAGCACGCCCGCTTGGGGTTGGAGATCTGATCCTTCGGAGTGTAGAGGCCACGGGAAAAGCCGCAAGCAGGAACAAACTTTCCTCTAGTTGGGAAGGCCCGTTCCTCATCTCCACGATCCTCCGGAGTGGAGCGTACAACCTAGCGTCCAGAACGGCAAATAGGTCCCACGGACCTAGAACGCCACCAACCTAAGAAAATACAATCAGTAGCGTAGAGTTGGCCCAGGTAAGGCACACACGCACATCATGAGGAATGCTTGTATATGCATTATGTTTTCATTTAATAAAATTGGTCATTCCTGTTAACTTGTATTCTCATTCATGTGAATATTTGCATACATGACATTCCAAAAAATGAAACGACCTAGACTACTCCTAAGTCGAAAGGACTATCATCCGTCCATAAAACAAATCCTCGGCTCTATGCCAAATGGCCCAAAAGTGGCCATCTCAGGATCTCGGCTCCATGTGGCCCAAAGAACCATAGTCTCAAGCCAAATGACCCAAGTGGTCAAAACGTCAGGACTGGAGACTTTTGAAGTCCCCAACTTACGGCCACCAAAACTTTAGGGGACAAGAATTACAAGCGTGCGGTGACCTCCTCTCAAAGAAGAGAGCACCCCCAGTCTACGATGGTCGTGGGCTAGGACCAAGCACACAAAAGTGATGACGCCATGAGCGGGGGTCGAGCACCTAATACAGGTATCGTGTGCGAAAAGGCCTAGACCTGGAGTTTGATTGCTGCCGTCTAAAAACCCAACTTGCCATTAGCATGGCTGCACGGGACTTGCGACGACGTCCAATCTACTAGATCGAGTTTCCCATTAAATGCACGAGATGCGACGATATCCTCCAACGAAGGACGAGTACCGCACAAGAAGGCGCCGGATTGGGGCCTTGGCGACAATAACTTTATAAGCTTAGCCGTTAAGCACGCGATGCCATCTCCAAAGTCACACTTGAAGGCATTGAATGCAAAAAGAGTGATACTTGTCATTCATGTATGCAAAACACTAAAAGAAAAGGGGGGAAATGAGCAATATGTACAAGCAGAGCTTCTCTCAAGAGTCTAATAGACCCGCCACTTCGTGAAAGTTTATCAAACGAGACCTGTTACGGATCCCAGAGTTGCCTGGGTAAAAGACGTCTTCTGGAACGTCGTTAAGCACAAGTGAGGTAATTTTACGGCACAGGCGGATGCCATCCCAGAATCTGGTCTCTAGGACGAGATTCGCTTCCGATGGAGAGAGCCATGCCCTCATATCCCTGAATAAACGGGAGTTGTCATCTTCAAGAGAAGTGACCATCTTCTTCAGCTACTCGACCTCCTGCCTTAGATGTGTAGTCTCTTGTGCCCACTGGCCACTCTCCTTCTTCAGACGTCTATTCTCCTCCAGTATTTGCTCATTTTCCCCCCGCAAGGAGGCGATCTCGACTCTCACATACTGAACCAACTCCTATTCACAATGAAAGTTTCCGTGCAGTTGAGCAACCAGCTCGTCGAGAGAGTCAACCTCTGTAACGTCCCCGTCGCATCCGCATGAGGATATTGTCCGCTTTGGGTTGGGGAAACTTCACGGCGTCTCAGGCCATCACGCAGCCCGCACGGTTTTTTTCCTGGCAGACGGAATCTACCGCCCCCAAAACGCGTCCTCAAGGGAGAGGTATCCACACCCTTATAATAAGGCATGCTTCGTTCACCTCCCCATCCGATGTGAGACTCTACAGTCTACCCCCCTTGGGTACCCAGCGTCCCCGCTGGCACACCGGACCGGATCCCGGCTCTGATACCATTTGTAACGTCTCCGGCGCATCCGCATGAGGATATTGTCCGCTTTGGGTTGGGGGAACTTCACGGCGTCCCAGGCCATCACGCAGCCCGCACGGTTTTGTTCCTGGCAGATGGAATCCACCCCCCCCAAAACGCGTCCTCAAGGGAGAGGTATCCATACCCTTATAATAAGGCATGCTTCGTTCACCTCCCCATCCGATGTGGGACTCTACAACCTCCCTAGGAACTTGCGCGGGAAAAGAGAAGGTCAGATACTCTCAAAGCTCCGGGCAATAGAGGAACACTTGACGCTAGACAGTCATACCTGAGCAGAAGATGCGTCCGGGAGATAGGCTCCGTCTCCTAACACTAGCACGCTTGGGGGCTCCACACGATCGACTACAGCTTCTGCGGAGCTAGGATGACCTGAAGCCACAGGTGATAAGAGAGCGCTTGGGGGCTTCGGCTCCTGAGCCACCCCAGCTACAGCAGCCTCTAAAGTTAGGTCGGCACCTGGCAGGCTGACCCCCTGTTTGGCTTCAACCTCCAATCCCACAAGGGCATCCCCCTCGATGCATACCTGCAGATACGACCCATCCGCAAATCCAGCAAGCTCCAAGGCCCCAGCTAGAGCTGTCGTACGCTCCAAAATGCCCTCCTCCTCCAGCTCCCTAGGAACTGGTATGCCGCCCTCCACAGTCAACGCACCCTCAGCAATCATCGCCGGCAGCTCCAGATCAATGAAGGGTCCCGCAGGAGACTCCTCACCAAAATGAAGCTCCACTGCAGGAACGCAGTACTCAGCCAACGCTACTGCAGGAATCAGTATGGGTTCAGCGGCTCCCTCCCATGGTTCAATGATCGACGTCACCTCAGGGACTGGGCTCCGGACTCAGACAATGGACCCTACAGCCAACCTCTGCAATCTCCGGGTGGAGGTACCTCCGGCCTCCCTCGACCGCTTCAATGGTACCTCGATTTCCTCCTCATCCGAAGATAATTCTAACAGAGAGCAACTCTCCTCAGCATCTTTCCCTGATGGCTCAAGGATCACAACATCCTCTGGCTTCTTCTTCAAAGAGCCGCCCATGGCCCAGTTAGATGCAAGACCTCACTTGGTGGCAGCAAGGGCCACAGATGTCAGATAATAGCCCTAAGTGGAGAACGTCTTCATCTGGGAGCCGATGGCATCAACCAGCTCCGCAGTTTCCTTGACCTTCTCATCAGACACTTCCTTGCGAAAGAATGGTGGGATTGTGCCCCACTCTTGAGAAAGCTTTGAGTCGGACGGATCCTACAAGAAAAAGAAGCGTCTCTTCCAATTCTTCACCGGGTCAGAGTTGGTCCCCCGGAACTGAAAATCAGTTCTTGGAGACATTGAGATACAACTATCTGTCTTTGAGAAACGAAAGATTACCTTCGCCACAGTCGCATTGAAAGATCCAGAATGAAGGTGGGCTAAGATGCACAATGAAACTAGATAGCGGAGAGCGTTTGGGTAAAGTCTCGCCACCGGAACACCCAAAGCCTCGACGAGGGCAGTCAGTTCACAGGGCATGGGGTAGTAGAGCCCCCCTTTCAGATAATGCTCATAAACAGTGACGAAGCCTTCTGGAGGGGTGTGGGCCCTACCGACCAAGCCAGGAGCACAATACGACATGTCCTGAGGAATGCCATAGTCTACCATTAGGGCGGCAATGGCGTTTATTGTCAGAACGGAACCCGTGTTATTGACCCTATGGCAGCTCTTCCTAGAAGCTCGCGAAGAGAAAGGAGATCCTTTCTTCTTAGCCATCTCTCTCTCACTCTAGAACAAGTTGCAGCCTCCAGCACGAAGAAGCATAAAGGGTAAGGATTTTGCCAAGACGCTGTTTAAATAGGCAACGAGGTGCCAACACGCGGGAAAGCTCAAACGATGCCCTTACTCAAAAACCAAGCCACATGCCCGTTCGGTAGAAACACCACAGTTTTCCAAGCAGCGGGCCATCATGGCCCCTCATTGAATCGACCATCGATATCTCCTCAGCCGCCTGACAAAATCTCGGTTGTCACACCCGCATTTAATGCAGGGATCTTGATTATCAAGAGCAGCAGAGAATGAGTGAAACATGCACATAAAAAATGAAAGAACATTCAAGGGAAAACAAGCGGCACAACTAAGAAAGAAGTTTTATTATAAGTTTCACTAATAAATTCTTTTACAGCAGAAGGCGGTTGACGACTGCAAAGTACAACTAACGGCCTCCTCTGGGCTCAGAAGGATATGGAGCTAGATACTCTAACAGGTCCGCGTGTGTTAGGGTACCAGAGTTTCAAGAGTCCAAGATATCGATGCGAAAGTTCGGATCCTCCAACGAGACTGGTCTTCAGTTGATACGGATGCCGTCATGAAAATTTCTTTCCAGTGCAGGACCGACCTCCTCCGGCAGGAACATCGACCTTAGCTCAGTCCCCATCCACACGAGCTCCTCTCCGTACTGTAGCCACAGTCGCTCAAGCTCCTCCTAAAGAGTCAATATGTGGGCCCGGGTCTGCATGTTAGCACCAGCCAATATGAACGCTCTCGCTTCTAATTCAGTCCATGCTTCCTCAAAGTATGCGACGTGAGCTCTCATCTGCTCTATCTCTCCGAATGCAACCTGCACCCTAACTTCAACGCCTTCGACGGCCCTGGCAACTTGATAAAGTAGGGGATCCGCCCTCCTGGATCTATGATCCTGCAAGGAGGCGGACATTTTCTCTCTCTCAAAGCCTAAGGCACCCTCAAAAATCACATCGGACCCACAACAGTGGCCTCTGAATGGCATCTCTATACTAAGTAGATCTTAACATATGATATGGAGTAAGCCTATAAATAATTTACTTTAAATTTAATAAAGCAATCGTGTAAGGGGTGTGTTAGGATATAATTTTTTCTATAATCCTTTAGTTAATAAATTAGGCTTGAACCTATTATGTGCTAGGTAGAATAAAAGTTTCCCAATAAACCATCAGTATTTTTTAAAAAAAATATTATTATTTTAAAAGAAAAGTCTGAATTCTTAATGTGGATTTGATTAATCTCTACAACTATTTAAATACTCATGAGTAAGGATTGAGGGACGATGTAACGCGTAAAGCACGACAACGCCTCCGACTTCCTCTCATTTTTTGTAATTAGAGAATTTAGGATTTCACAACTTTTTATGACTTTTTCTTAAATTTTTTATGAAAAACTATCAAATATTACTTTATCATATAATTCAACGAATCCGGCAAAATCAGGGTGGGACCGTGGTACAACGAATGTATTTAAAGATTTATGGCACGTTTTAGTTGTGATACTCTGATTTTAGTTGTGATGTGCAAACACCAAATCATAAAAAATGGAGGGAAGATTTAGCTCATTCATTTAAGGTGTAACTGATCAAGATCCATCACGAATCAGGATTCCTAAAACGCATCTCGTATATATAATTATATATATATATTAAATATTTATTAATTATTTAATATAATATTATGTATTATTAAATATTATATTTAATATAATATTTGATATAATATTACGTATTATTATATAATACGTAATATTATGTATTATATATTTATTAAATATTACGTATATATAATAAATATTTATTAAATATAATTATTAAATAATTATGTGTGTGTATATATATATATAGATATTTTTAAAAAATAAAAAAAATTAATGTGAGAATAGTTATTTTATGGTAACAATTAGTTTTTAATATTTAAAAATAATTATTCTTTTAAGAATATTTATTTCTTATCAAATTATAATTAAATAATAAAATAAATATTTTTAAAAAATAAAAATAAAAAAAATATTTTTATCGGTCAAATATATGTTAGAGTTATCAATAAACGGTTACTTGTAGGCGATAAATCATTCGACAATATCTTTAGCTTAAGTTGAGACTCACCGTGGGACCAACGCGCCCTTACAAATTCCGTACGCCGGCTGTCTTTACTACGGGAGGGGACTACTAAATTCGGCGATGCTAGCTCTTTTTCTATTTCATATTTAATAATTTATCAATATATTTATTAAGTGTCTCTTTGCACGTGACATTTATTTAATAGCTTCAAATTTTATAAATTCATTCCTTGTTATTTAAATGAAGAATCTAGAATTTCAGAAATGTTTAGATATTTAAATATACTTAGTTTTTAGTTTAAATTTGGTGTAAAACCTATAAAATTAATGTCTATTATTAACTTTTGATAGTCTATAGGGTTTTGTTATCAAGTCAGCTTGGAACATGACCAATTTGCATAGAATTTCTAAGTTTAAAAAATATAAGTAATTTTAAATTTAGATAATAATAGATATGCGAATTTGATATAAACAAATTTGTTGGGTTTCGTATGTTGACCTTACCAGGATCGATTCTCCTAAGACATCCGCGACCCACGAAGAGTCCAAAAGCCACACAAAATGGTTAACCCACCCATCGGTCAAGAACGCGTTTGTCTGAGCCGTACGCGAAGACAACGGACCTACTACAACGCATTTAATGCGATTGCGAGAAAATCGGCGATGGGGACGGAAAGCTTGATAGAGGAAATGGTTGGTACAGGCGTCAGCGACTTCGCCTGCGTCTGCCAGTAACCAACCAATCCTCTCCGGGAAAATCGGGCGTGTGCGGCAACGCTCGAGAAAGGGTGCCATCCACAAGAAAAGGACAACCGACGTGACCGACGGTCCATGACAATGACGGCAAGACAAGAAATTTCAAGAACGGGCATTTTGGCGCCCCAAGAGTCCAACGGATAGGCGTATAAGAGCCCAGCACCCCGCAGAAGTGAAGGGATCCTCTTCTTGACATCTCCACTGCCGCTTCCTTTTGAATCCAGATTCAAACAACGAGACATACTCTCTGACTCCTTCTTCTCTATTCGATCACACTAGAGTAATGAGCGAACTGCTGATCACCTCACTTCCGTCGGCAATAGCCCGACTAAGCTCTCCTTCCCAAAGATCTTCTCAGTTACGGGAAAGTCGACCACCCATGCGGTCACTACGAAGCCGGGCCTTCCACTATCTACTCACCGTATTTCTCCATATCACCACACTAAGATCTCTACGCTTCCACAAAGATATACCCGCACCGCCTTTAGCGTGCGCCATTTTCTCATCATTGCACTTTCTTGACTTCCGGGAAACATTTGAGTGACTTTGGTGGGAGAAATCTTCTGACCGACATCTTGTTTGTTATTTGTGTTGTGCGCCCGCGTTCAGTAGACGGAGATCGGGCCTTTCGATCGACGCCGCATGTGTTAAGGAATCAGAAAAGCGCTCCCTGTCCGTCTGATCGGTATCATCATGGACCGCGCAACAAAATTGATGTTAGAAGTGGAGAAAATTTTAATTTTTTAAAATTTTTATAGTTACTATACATTAATTCAGTAAAAAAGTTTCTAGCATTTTAACAAATATATATATTTAAAAAAAAAACCCGCAGAAAGGAAAACAAGGTAAAATGAGGCAGGGGACATGGGGGGGAGCTGGCGGGATCGCAATTCTTCAATTGAGGAAGCCGTTGGGCTCCCTCCTTCCACTTTATGTCGGGCCCATTGGACTCTTTCTGTTTGAATGCGTGCATTTACATAGTGCAAAAAATATAATTTTCTACTTTTTCAATTTATTAAATTAAATAAATTTAACAAATAAATGTTAAAATATTTTTTAAAAATTTAAAAAATTTTAACATTAAAATAAGTATTTAATAGAAATTAATATATATTTTTTTAAAAAAATCATCTTCCTTTTATTTTATTTTATAATATTTGCGGGAATTGTATCTTCTTTAAACAATGCACCTCCGCCGATCGTCCTTCTATGTATACCTACTATGGGGTCGACCCCATGTGAGTTTGAAAGAGACAGAGAGAGAGAACTAGCTAATCTCATGTCATGATAAAAATGTGATATTTCTTTAAGACAGATTGAGAGGGACTCTATCGCTTAAAAGAAATGGAGACAATTGTTCTCTATATCTTAGTCATCTATTTTAAATAAATTATTATAATATAATTATTTTAAATTAAATAATTTTAACTTATTTATTAATTTTTTAAAAAAATTAATTAAGAGAGAGAACTAGCTAATCTCATGTTATGACAAAAATATGATATATTTTCAAGACAGATTGAGAGGGACTTTATCGCATAAAAAAAATAGAGATGATTGTTCTTTATATCTTAGTCATTTATTTTAAATAGATTATTATAATATAATCATTTTAAAATAAATAATTTTAACTTATTTATTAATTTTTTAAAAATAATTAAATTATAATTATTTATTTAAAAATAAATAATTATTATATAAAGAACGAGCCTCTCTAAATCTTAAAAAGATAAAACTCTCCCAAATCCTTCTCAAGCAAGTAACAATTTCTAACAACATATTACTCTCAATTCCAGATCTCAATTATGATTATTTTTAACGTTAAACCTCAGAGTTAATTAGCACTTAAATAATAAATTTCATATAAAAGAGTATAATATTATAATGTATGCAACCTACAATATATTTATAGCAAGGAAAAGTATCCAATATTAGTTGGGAATAGAATATAATTTGTCGATAATGAATTAAACTCATTTCATTAATTAATTATTCATTATAGTTAATTAAAAAGTTTTATTGATCACAAGTGACATGGAGTAGAGTAGCATAATTGTCCATATGGAGTAAATAAATTTCCCATTTTTTAAATGACTCTTCTATGATTTTCACAGCACAAATGTAATATGTCAATATCATCTGTCCCACACCAATTTGTGATGAGGAGAATTGTCAATGCTAAAATATTTGTTCACATATTTTTAATTTTGAAAAAATTATGCAATTAATAAATTATCAACTCCTTACTGTTTTAAACCTTAATTAGTTGAAGATTTATGCTCCCTTGATTTGATTAATCAAATGGAACATCTCTTATTTAGTTAGGTATGAGTTATGAATCATATATTCATTATTTTTCTACCTATCTATGTGTTTTTAATATACTTAATGATTACTTATATATTTATTTATTTATTTAACATATATTAGTAATATCATAGCATAATGACCCCAAAATAAAGCACTAAATGTTAGACTAACCTACTATATGATAATATTATATTTATAAATCGATGGTTTAGATGAATTAGATCTTAACAAATTAACAAAAACTTATAATTATAAAACCCGTTATATTTAAATTATTCTATTAAAATCAGAACTATTAACTTTTTTTATGTAAATTTTTTTAAGTAAACTTATTCAACAACGTTGAAACTCTAAATTCCTTGACTCCACCAACATTATGAAAGCTACCAGACTTTGATTACAAGTTCGAGTTTTATGCATGAAAGAATGTCACATGCACGAAGGAGATCTCAAGTGTGCTAGAAGTTTGCTCTCTAAACTCTTTCAAAAATAAGTAGCCTCATTCACTTTTTCTTGTAAAGTATTTGAATAACTAAATATATATACCAAAGGGTTGGTCAAAGCAGTCATAGAAATATATATGATAAAAAAAAATATCTGTCGTTTAAATCTTAATCACAGGCTAATCAAGTGCTATTCTTATTACAGTGTATTGCTTGATGTGAGTGCTAGTCAATCACTTACTCTACCAATGCTCTCATGTTACGCCTCCATGCATGCAAGTGGCCATGCACCCGAAAAGAGACTTGCTTTTAAAAATTAGCATTTTTCTCAATTATCCCTTTTTTTTGGGGTGGGGGAGGGGTGATAATTAAGCTAAATAGTATTTAATTGGGATATATTTTAAAAAAAACTAATTATATGAAATTTAAAAGCTAAAATAATTCTTAAAAAATCATTCTTTGATTTTTTTTTCTTTAGAAAAAGCAAAATAACTGTATAGTATAAAAGAATTTTTTGATGCGATTTTAATTAATTTATAATATTTTTTTATAATCATACTTTTTACTAATTATTGTAAGAATTATAAATTAGTATGCATTAACCCATCAATATAAAATCTTCGTTATAAGAAACACAAATTGGCATGCCTGAATTCATGAACATAAAATTTTTTAATTTATAAAAATTGCTTATAGATTTAATCCATCAATTTATTCTTATCTCGAAGAATTGTAAAATGATTTTTCTTTCATTTTTTTTTCTTAAAATATACTTTTAACGCGATTTTATACTAATAGAAATGTATTGCCTTTTACAGCAAAAGATGACCATTTTAAAATTACTACAATATTTATTCTTTCTATCAAATGTATGTTTTAAATAAGTATATTTATCAAAAAATAAAGCTTCTCTATTTAATTAATAAATAATTAATAATTTTAAATTACTATATAAGATAGTAACCTTTATCAATTCAATAAATTGAGAAAATACATGTCCTATCATATGAAACATTTCTTGCATAGTAGAGGTATTTAGTACTCTTTTCAAAAAGAAATAGAAAAAAAATAAGGAAAATAAAAAATAAAAGTTGAAAATGAAAAATGGAAAAAAAAAAATAGCCAATATTTACGTCAGTATATAAAAGATGATAATGCATATTTATGAGAATCAAAATATATTTTTATTAATGTTATTTCAACTATAATATCTTTTTTAAATAAAAAAAAAAATCAAACAAATTTTTTGTTGTTAGATGCTAACAGTCAAAAGCACTCCTTAATATCCCAGCCGGAGACCGTTATTATCACGGTACTCTGTTATGAATATGATGATCCTCTCTAGGCTTAGATAGAAATTTTTTGGGCCAAGGTCCGGCCCAGAAAAATATGAGAGAAAGAATTTTGGGCCTACGATAGGTTGTAGAAATTAGGGTGGTCAAAAATAAAGTTAATATTCAATTTTGTATAAATATATATATATATATATATAATCAATTATGCACTTAATTGTGTTAAAATTATTCAAAAATAAAAATATATTTTATTTTATTTTATTTTTTACTCTCTTTATTCTTTCTTTCCTCACACCAAAAATAATATTATTGATACAATTAAATGTATGATTAGATATATAAATAATAATATTTATTGTAAACTTATAATTGAAACCAGGAAATTTTCATTGATATTGATTTGGCAGCACGCAGCTATAATATAGGAATGGTGTTTTGTTTAATGTATTAATAAGATAATATTAGTTAATTTTTGAGCATTTGGTGCGGATCAAACTAGAGAATGTCATTCCCATTAACTATACCCTATAAAAATTGGGCAGTTCATATTATTTGACTTGATGAATATTTAATTTTATAAAATATAATCAATATATATATAAATTATGGATGATATTAGAAAAAGTTAAACTTGATATGTCTTCGGTTTCAAATTATAATACGAATTAAGGAGTTAAGAAATATTCGTTGGGTTTAAAGCGGGTCCAATCTCTTTACTATTTTAATATGAATTCTATGCAATACAATAAAGTATGGTCAAAGGATTGACGGAATTCACTTCCCGATATATCCTCCGATACTCAAGTCAATATCTTCCTTTGAAAAAAGAAATAGGATGATATATGAGTAAATACTTGTAAAAATAATTTTTATTTGTGATTTGTACTTTTCAAAAACGTTTTAATAAGAGAGAGTATGTACACTTTTAACATTTTAAAATTTGTTTTTAGTTAGTCTTTGCTTTATTGAGTGTCGTTCCTTTTCCTAATAGAAAAGAGTCCTCCGTCCAAAAGCCAACCTTCCATCCTGAAACGAAGAGCCCTTCATCGAGAAATCAAGAGTTCTCCATTAAAGAGCCAACTCTTCATCCGGGTGCCAAAAGCCCTCCATCCTGGAACCAAGAACTCTCTGTCTGAGAACCAAGAGCCCTCCGTCCAAGAGCCTCTGTTCAGAAGTCAAGAGGCATCTGTTCAGAAGCCAATAGCCCTTTGTCCAAGAACCAGCCCTTCGTCTCGAAGCCTGGAGCACTCCGTCCAGAAGTTAGGAGTCCTCTGTCTGTGAGCCAAGAGTCATTCATCTCGGAATTAGGAGCCCTCCGTCCAAAGAGTCGCCCCCATCCCGAAGCCAACTCTCTGTCTTAAAGTAAGGAGCCTTCTGTCCAGGAGCTAGGAGCCCTCTACCCTAGAGTTAAGAGCCCTCCGTTTAAGAGTCATTTCTCTATCTTGAAGTCAGGAGCCCTTCGTCCAAAAGTTAGTCCTCCATCCCGGGGTCAAGAACCCTCTATTCAAGAGTCAGGAGCATTCCGTTCAGAAACCAACCCTCCATCCCTGGGCCAGGAGCCCATTGTCTGGGAGCCAACCCTCTATTCAAGTGACCAAGATGCCGACCCATCGGCGGAGTTTAATCCTCCACCTCCAAGCCATCAGTCAGTCGGGCGCACCTCTAAATCGCCCCTCAGTCGGACAAATATCTAAACCGCTCCTCAATCGAGCGCATTCACACTCAATCTCCAATCACATGCATCTACATATTCTCTTACATTCTCCTTATATCTTTTTATTTTCTAAGAAAGATTTATGATTTAAGTGTCGGAAGATAAATCAGAAAGTAAATTTTGCAAATCCTCTAACTCCTTGTTTGTAAGTTGTGATGCACAAATTCTAGGTTAACAAAGACGGAGATTAGACCAACTCCAATTCGACCCGCGGTGAAAAATAGAGTTATTTTTTAATCTGTATAATAACTCAAAAATTAAGGACGTATTAATTGCAATCCAGAAAAATAAAAGTAAAATCTTTTGAATACATTCAAATAAATATTATTAGGGTTATTCAAATAAATAAATATTAAAATATTATTTTAAATTTAATGCTATTTTTATCATATAAAAATCGGATAGTATATTTATTCGATCATTTTAAAAATTTATATTTGATATTATTTTTGAATAAAATATAATTAAACAGATCGAGGGTTAAAGGACGGTCTTCGCTGTCCACCAGATCAAGATCCTGTGCCCCGCGATGAACGCTGCATGACCGCTTATCATTTTAATTAGGCTAATTAAATATTAGTCGTCTGATATTTTTGAAAACAAATAAATACAATATATTATTAAAATAATATATTTTAAATCCAAAAAGTGTTGGGGTCACTCTCTCATAGTATCGTTGTCCGCGGACTCAAAGGAAGAAAAGGATGCGGACTTTTGAAGTAGTCTGAGAAGCCTGTCATGACGGACGAGTGTTAGAAATTTATGTGGCTAAAATAACCACAAAAGTGAAATTTAAAATCGAATAATATACCTCCGGCCATTTGGTGCTCTGTTTTCGGACTTACAATTCGGACCGGTTTCGTGCTTCTGGACACTCCTTCACTCGTTTAGATGGTGTATTACTTGAGTTTGGTGCCAGGGACAAAGCCAGAAGGTTCAATTTATAGGCGAAACCATCACCCGCTTCAACCGAGCGTTTTGAACTCAAACCGGCCAAAATTGATGAATTAACTTAATGGAAGAGTTATCACCACTTAACGGACCACAAATGCTTCAGCAATTAACCGAAAAAACGCCAAGGTTACAAAATCGATCGAGGAAAACGAAGATGACGAAATCCTCTGTCGGCTCGAAATCGGCTCAAACAAGCTTCGTGGCTTGGCGGCTCGTGGGCCGACTCAACGGTTTGGGCTACCAACATTTGGCCGAAGCCCACATTCTTCCACTTAGTCCATATTTAACTTGATGTGATAACTAATATCATCAATTTTTCAAACTTTAAGAAATAAATATATGAATCATGGCGATAAGTCCTCTAATAATGAGTAATATCTTCCATATATTACAATATATTAATTTCTCAAGTCATCCTAAGAACTTTACTTTATGAATAAACCCTATGTTTATTCTTTATCCAACTTAATGATATTCTCAAATTAATTAATTAATGTGTACACAATTTTGAGAAATATCACAACATTAAATTAGGAATTTACAACATCATTGTCCATACAATGAAAAATTACAAAATGGAACTCAATCCCATTTCAGATACAAGATCATTGAACCTTAATGGTGGCATGTCTTTAGTCAAAGGATCAGCGATCATTAATTCAGTGCTGATATGCTCAATAGCAATTTCCTTTCCTTTAATGCGCTCATTTATGGCTAAAAACTGAATGTCGATGTGTTTACTTGACTACTTTGTTATTTTTAGCTAGAAAAAACAAAAGTGAATTATCGCAAAATATCTTTAATGGCCTTGAGATGGAATCAACCACTCTAAGCCTAGACATGAAATTTCTCATCCATACACCATACTTTGTAGCCTCGAAACAAGCAACGAACTCGGCCTCCATAGTGGAAGTAGCAATCAAAATTTGCTTTGCACTCCGCCAGGATACAGCTCCACCGGCAAACAAAAATATATAACCGGGTGTTGATTTACGTGAATCAACACACCCAAGTCTCAATCGAGTACCCCAAAACTTTCGGTTTGCCGGTCCGTCTATATGTAAGCATGAAATCTTTGGTACCTTGAAGATACCTCATGACTTTCTTGGCAAAATTTCCAGTTCAATTCTGGATTACTCAAATCTTCCCAACATTCCAATCAGAATGCTATGTCTTGTCAGACATACCCGAGCATACATCAAACTTCCAACAACGAAAGCATACTAATGTTCTTGATCTGTTCCCGTTCCAAATCGCTTTTCGGGCATTAGCTCAAATTGAGCCTATCACCCTTCACAATGGGTGCTACACTCTCAAGTGAATAATCTTTCATCCAAATTTCTAAAACCTTATTAATATAGGTCTCTTGAGACAAACCCAGAACACAACGCGGTCTGTCTCGATGTATCTTTATGCCAATGACATAAGATGCATCACCCATATCCTTCATTTTAAAATTTTTAGAGAGAAATTATTTCACCTCATACAACAACCCTTTATCATTGGATGCAAGTAAAATATCATCCACATATAAGACAAGGAAACAAGTCTTACTCCCACTGACCTTCTGGTATATACATTGATCCAAAATATTCTTTTCAAAACCGAATGAAGAGATAATTTCATCAAATTTTAAATACCATTGACGGGATGTTTGTTTCAATCCATATATGGACTTCTTTAATTTGCACACCAATTGCTCACCATCACTAGAGGAGAATCCTTCTGGTTGTTTCATATAAACATCTTCTTCTAGATCACCATTTAAAAATACTGTTTTCACATCTATTTGTTGCAATTTCATATCAAAATGAACAACCAATGCCAAAATTATATGAAGAGAGTCCTTTTTAGATACAGGAGAAAAAGTCTCCTTGTAATCAATTCCTTCTTTCTGAGTGTAACCTTTAACAACGAGTCTTGCCTTATATCTTTCAATATTGCCTAATGAGTATTTTCTTTGTTTTAAAGACTCATTTACACCCTATGGCTTTTGCCCCTTTCGTCAATTCAACAAGATCCCAGACTCTATTGCTACTCATGGAACTCATCTCTTCTTTCATAGTATTGTGCCATAATTGTGATTCATTACAACTCATAGCTTGTGAAAATATTTCAGGATCATTTTCAACTCCCACATTGTAGTCAAACTCTTCCAGATATACAACATAATCACTAGGGATTGCTGACTTTCTCATTCTAGAAGACCTTAATGTTGTATCATCTTCCTCAACAGGAGTATGTTGTACAACTATTTCAGATAAATCCTGAACTTCATGGTCAACTGGAATAGGATCAACATTTTGTGGAATGACATTGATTGGTTGATCAACACCAGATTGATCTTGAGGGGTGTTGTGTACATCAATCAACCTATCATATGAAGTGGAAGGTTGAGAATCTAAATGATCAGTTCTTGATCGTTTTCTCCCACTCATTAAGTCATTCTCAAAAAAATTTACATTTCTTGATTCCACAATCCTAGTGGTATGAATTTTGTGGAGTGACATTGAAAAATCAGATCCTCCAGATCTTGATTCAAAGATATCCAATGAAATGCCCAGGGTTGATAATCTCCTTGGGTCCATCGTTTCTTCACTCATGGGGTTATAAACTCTTTACATTTCGGATGGGCATCCCCATATGAGTGGACATGTCAGAAACTCACTGCCAACCTCCCATGAAATGCCCACTTATAGTCCTTTGGGGTCCAATAAACTCTTCTGGGATGTTTCCATATGCGTACATGTTACAATGTTTTCAACCTTTCCATAACTCAAAAGGAGTTTTGGAACGTTTTTGTTGGGACCCGTTTAATATGTACACCACCGTTTTAAGAGCTTCACTCCACAAAGATTTTGAAAGTTCGGAGTTACTAAGCATACTCTCACCATGTCCAATAATGTTCGGTTTCTTCTTTCTTTGCTACATCATTTTGGTCCTGAGAACTGGGCATAGTGTATTGGGGCAACAATCCCATGTTCTTGAATAAACTTTACAAATGGACTGCATTTGTCCATCTTCGATATCTACCATAATACTCTCCACCTCTATCTGATCTCACAATTTTGATATTTTTTCCAGTTTATTTCTCTACTTCTACTTTAAATAATTTAAAAGCATCCAAGGCTTCATATTTATTATGAAGCAAGTAAAGATACATATATCGTGAGAAATCATCAATAAAGGTGATGAAATATGTTGGGCCATATGAGTCTATATCAGGACTACAAATGTCAGTATGTATGATATCTAATATGTCCGAACTCCTCTTGGCATTTTTCTTAGTCTTGTTAGTCTGCTTTTCTTTAACACACCACACAAGTCTCAAAGTCGAGAAATCTCTAGAGTATCGAAAATTTATCATTTACTAATTTTTGAGTCTATCAATGGAGATATGTCCCAATCTCCTATGCCACAACATCGAGAATGTTCATTCATAACACATCTTTTAATTCCATTATTAACATGCACAAAGATTAAAATTGGTATTATTTTATAAATTCAAACAATAAAGACCATCGACAATGTCACCATTCCTAAATAATATCGACTTATAAGATAAATCAATAATGAGTCCAAAATGTAAAGAAATATCCAAATGGTACAAGTCTAGAAAGCAAAATTAAATTTCTGAGAAATTTGGAATATAAAAGGTCTTTTCCAATGTCAAAACAAAACCACTACTCAAAATTAAATTGCATGTTCCAATGGCCTCCACATTTGAACGCATCTTGTTTCCTTTAAGATGCATTGTTCATCATTAACGGTGGTTTCCTTAGCTTTTAAGCCCTGTGTGAATTAGAAATATGAATTGTGGAACCCGAGTTAATCCACCATGTGTTATGTGCAATATTAACCATATTAGATTCATAACATACAAAAAGAGAATGGATCACCTTCTTTTCAAGCCAATTTTGATACTTGAAAATAAATCCTTCTTTACGTGTCCCTTCTTTTTAAGAAGCACTTGGACTCTTTCTTGATATCGAGTTGGGAGGTACTTTACCTTTTCCCTTTGATTTGGCCTGCGTCTTGAACCTTCCTTCTTTTTGCATGAAGACGCTCTCACTTTGCTCCATCATGAGCCTTCATTCCTCTTGCACACACATGGTCATGAGTTTATTTATTGACCATTTATCCTTATGTGTGTTATAAGAGATTTTAAAAGGCCCATATTGTAGTGGAAGGGAATTTAAAATATAGTGTACAATGAAAGGTTCAGACATTTTCACCTCTAGATTTTTCAATTGAGCTGCAATATCCCTCGTTTGCATGGTGTGCTCACGCACACCTTTAACACTGGTGAGCCTAATAGATAAAAATTTCATTATTAGGGTGCTTGCAAGTGCCTTATCTGAAATCACAAATTGTTCATCAATTGCCTTCAGTAAATCCCGCACTTTAGTATACTGGTCGACTGAACCACGAATACCAGTAGAAATTTTTATCTTTATGAACATTAAATTGAGGCGATTAGATCGCTCAAGTGGCTCATAAAGAGTTACCTCATCCCGTCTTTGGTAAGGGTAAGAGTGGTGGTTCGTCTTTAGGATAGCATAATCGATATCCAACACCCTAAGTGAAGAAGAATTCTCTCCTTCCACACTTTATAGTTGTCACATTTTAGTTCAGAATTTCACATCTAATATCGAAAAGATTTCTGATTGAATAACCTGCGTAAAAATAAATACATACTTAACATCTAAAATTGAGGCTAACAAATTATAAAATTATATTTTACCAATGTAAAGCATACATCATGAATCAATTGACATAAAAATTACCTGTGGGTCAAATTCTTAATTCAAGTAGATTCATGTCCAAAAGGTGATAAAACTATCAAATTATATTCCTTTCTTAATCCCTGTGGGCAAATTAAGAAAAAAAATTTGACATTTTATCCTGATTAATTAATTTAATATAATAAAATTTTCTGTGGGATAAATTTTATTATATCAAAATAATTACTACAATTTATGTCTTTATACCACACGTGATAATAAAAAAATAATTTTATTAATTAAGGGTGTTGTGGCTAATCCTCAATTAATTAAATTCTTTTAATCACAAGACATTATTTATACATATATATAATTATATTCTGGATATTATATTTTATACTTTACATATAATAATATAATTATATATATATATAAATATATACGTATATATAATATATATATACTCTGTACAAAAATATAAATACAATTAAAATGCGGAAAATAGCGCAAGGCGCTCAGCAGCGCAAGCGGCAAATGCCGCTTCTCCTTCCTCTGCGTCTCGGGTTCGAATCCCGTCAGCCGCGTCCGCATTTTAATTTCAGTCTGCTACAGTAACTGGCCAGAAGCCTGGGCCGCGTACGAAATGGATTTTGAGCCGTGAACGAAACGGCCCATAACCGATATAATTAATTTTTTTTTAAACCGTAGCAAAACGACGTCGTTTTAATAACCGAATTCGTTCCAACGAAACGACGTGGCTCAAGCACAAAATGTGCCGAAAACGGCGGCGTTTACTACTACCGGGCGTAAAACGATGCCGTTCAAGTCGTCGTCTACCTTCGTCGGTTTTTCCTTAACCCGACAAACGAACGACTCAACCCGAATACTGCATCTTTATCCGATTCAAATAAAGACGATACAAACACCATAAATGATGAAAAATATATGAAAATTTTGAAAATTTAATTTCCCATCGATTTTCAGTGCTCGTTTGAACCGAATCTTCAAAAAAACGAAAACTTTAGGTTTTTTCGATTTCGAAAAAATTCGAAAAAACACAGAACAACAAAGGCAGAGTTGAAGCCTTTCTCTGATACCAAATGTTAGAAATTTATGTGGCTAAAACAACCACAAAAGTGAAATTTAAAATCGAATAATATACCTCCGGCCATTTGGTGCTCTGTTTTCGGACTTGCAATTCGGACCGGCTTCGTGCTTCTGGACACTCCTTCACTCGTTTAGATTGTGTATTACTTGAGTTTGGTGCCAGGGACAAAGCCAGAAGGTTCAATTTATAGGCAAAACCATCACCCGCCTCAACCGAGCGTTTTGAACTCAAACCGGCCAAAATTGATGAATTAACTTAATGGGAGAGTTATCACCACTTAATGGACCACAAATGCTTCAACAATTAACTGAGAAAAACGCTTGAAGGTTACAAAATCGATCGAGGAAGACGAAGAGGACGAAATCCTCTGTCGGCTAGAAATCGGCTCAAACAAGCGTTCGTGGCTTGGCGGCTCGTGGGCCGACTCAACGGCTTGGGCCGGCTCAACATTTGGGCTGAAGCCCACAACGAGGACTCATTAGAAGCGTCATGTTCGAGAGGTAGTTGAGGATATGAACGAGGACTATGAAAGCCTAAACGTTGACTTTCTCTCTCCGTGAGCCTGTTGTAGCCGCATTTTACCGGTGAACAATTGACCCATTCTGATCAGAGGTTGAGACGACTACAACTTTCAAGTATGTCAAGCCTGCCGAGCGTGGGCCTGTCATAGCAGGCCTAGGAGGTGTGGTCCTGCCACCCTACTGCTAGAGTGGCCGGTTGGCCGACCGGCCACTAGGCCCTTTGTATATATAAAGTCTTATACCCTTACTTGTCTGAGTGTAGCCGTGAAGTCTTAGGGAGCAGTCTTGGAGTGAACTTTGAAAGAGTTGTGGGCAAACCTTATTGTAAAGATAGATAAAAAAATACTTTTTAGAGAGAAATTGAGAGATATACACTTGTGATTATTTTTTCTTTATTTGAGCTTGTGTAATTAACATTCTTGTAAACAGTCAATTATTTATAGTGTATTCTTTGGTGGTTTTTTCCTTAGTTAAAGAAGGATTTTTCCACGTTAAAAATCTCATGTTTACATCTTTCGATTTTCTATCTCTATTTTTGGTCGTCTGTCCGAGAACTCTGCTCTATTGTTGTCCGAGTGTTTTGGCCGCCCGATCACCGTATCTTCCATTTTGCTCCAACAAAAAGGATATATGTATAAGCTAGTCAGAATCTTATATTTTATTAGAATAAATGTTTTTTAATAGATACAATTATTAATGGAATAAATGGCATTTAAATACTTAAGGCTTTTAGTAATCTTTTTATGACAAATTTATCCCATTCATCGGTAACGGGCTATTTTTTTCTGATTTTAAAATAAAAGGAGAGTTATACGGTAATAGTGACCTTAAGCACTTATTCCATTCAGTTTTTAAATCAAAAGAATTAGCTCAGAATTTCGATATTTATTTTTTATAACTCTCATTGAAAAATAAAAATAGTAATAAAGGAAATAAAAATGATTCCGATTTCTTAAAAGAATAGAACGTCAGTGTAGATTAAAGTATGCCGTTAATATTTATTTTTATATAATTAATCTAAAAAATAACATAATAATTTAAAAATCTAGAAAATAATTTTAAATTTCTAAAGTTTAACATGTAACCCAACCTCACATATATTTTGTTTGCAAGTCCTCCCATTATTACTTTATAAACAAAATTGAAAACCCCGTGGTTAAGTATATATTAATCCAACCCATATGAATTGGCATAATTAATGAAAATGATTTTTATATTATGATTTGTCTATAATTATGATTCCAGTTTCTTCTAATGTTTGGCCTCGACTTACCATACTTATATTTTTATAAGACAATTTATGTATTCAGAGTTTATCCTAATCCATAAATTAAAAATTAAAATTAAAATACTTCGTTATCGAATAAAAAGTATACGTTGGTCCACCATATATGTGGAGCCCGTGACAATTTATTGGTCTGGTCCATTTGCTAACACTAAGCATTGCTGGTAAAATGTTCAGGGACTCATATTGTTGTTGTTGCTTTATTTTTTTTTTTTTTGTTCGGGGAGGGGTACCCATTTTCTTTAAAAGATAATGACAACTTACCTCTTCAATTGGTTTTTTTTTTTCCATGATTTGATAATACGTCTATCATAATAAAATAATTTTATTTTTTAGCTAACCATATGATAATATGTCTATTTTGATAAGATAATTCTAAATATAACATTTCAATTTAACCGACTTTTTTTATCATTTACATTCTGATAACTTACTTATCTGTCATAATAAATAGTTTTTGATATCTTAGTCTAATAATCTACCTATCCTAATAATACAGTCCCATGAGAATTATTATAGATTTATACTCATCAGTAATCTCTTTTTATTATGATATTTAATTATGGATAATCTAACTTAAATTTATTTATTTTTCTTTTACTGAACCCATCAAACTTGACCACATAAAATACAAAACTACTTACTTCACATTAAATTTCCTCATTTTAACTTCTGAAGTCTCCACCACTCTTCTATAAGAATGCTCACATTAACAGAAATAGAGGTGGGGGGGCACCCACTGAGGAGAACTGACATCAACAAGGATGGAGATTTAACTTCAAAAAAACTCAAGTTCTCAACTACCCTTTTAATCATCAAGTGATTTTATTTTATTTTATTTTTATTATTTTTGATAACCAAGGAGGTGTCATCGCTCATAAGTGTACCACTGTGAGTTGGTGGGCCACATTTTCAACAAGAGTTTCTTTATTGATTTTCTTTTTTGAAAAAAAAAATTGATATTAAAATATTTTTTTTATTTTTTCACAATATTTGTTCTATATGAAAAATAAACTAAATTGACTATATTTCCACTCATATATTAGTACACACATGATTGTAAAAAATACACAATGAATGATTAAAGGAGTGATTTCGAATTAATGTATATATATATATACACATCACATTATATTTTAAATATAAATTAAGAGTAATTTAAAAAATGAGAATAATTTTGACCTAGCTCTCCTCTAGAGAATCTCGTTCTCCTTCTCTCCTACTGATAAAAAAGTTACACAGTGTATTGAAAGTATTTTTGTTGCCCTATAATACTAATATTAAAAGATTCTTACCATCATATATTTCGATAGTTAATCTGATAAAATTCATATTTTAAAAATAAGTATATAACTTTTAATCATTTATGATGGCATGGAGTGATAAAGTAATTTCTGTACATTTATAAGTTTTCCTGGCTACTCAAAACCCTATTTAGATACAAGGAGCGGCCATCTCCCATGCTATATATTGTCTTCACCGCTTTCACCATCTTCTTCATCTTCAAAGCTCCACTACATCTTCCTCTTCATTGCTTTTCTCTGACACACTGCCTATAATTTCTTTCAGCGTCTCTCTCTCTCTCTCTCTCTTAGTTACTTTGTGAACTGACTGTTCTATTTTTCGTTGGCTTTTTTCTCTCTCTTTGACAATTTCAATTAACAATAACAATAAACATAATTCAAATAAATTAAGTTTATAAACATGTCTAGCAGCAGGTCACGTTCGAGGATTACAGATGATCAGATCAATGAACTCGTCTCCAAGTTGCAACAACTTCTTCCTGAGCTTCGCAATCGGCGCTCTGACAAGGTTTGTCTCTCCTTTTAAACCCACAGGTAAGATGACCTGAGTCTTATGGTTAAGATCGTTGTTACCAGTTTGATTCCCAGAAAATGGTCTTCATATGTGAAAGTTATGTATCTGAAATTTGATAAACGCTCATGAAAAATGTAGCTTGAGATTGTTCTTTACCCAAAGAAAAAGTATATCCTTACTAGTTACTGTATTTGTTTGTGCTATATGTTGTTCATTTGGCAGTAGTAACAATGAAAAATGAAAATATATAGTTATTTGTATCTTAAATGCAAATATCATAAATTTGTAGCATGACATTTTTTTTAGGGTTGCGTTGATGACGAGCTATTTTAGTTGAAAATTAAGCTGACAAAATACTATATTTTTCTCAAGTTGTGTTTTCGAATAAAGGGACAACTTGAGAAGTATAAGCTGCTTTTAGTTGTCAGGCCTCCTAACAAATAATGCTCAGTTTGAAGCATTTGAATAATTTAGAAATCTCGAAGTCTATGGAAAAGAGATTGCCCTAATGACTATCCAAGTCTAGCATAAATTATTTCCCAGCTGACATGCATAAATTATTTGTTTTGTAAAAATATATAAACAAATTTTGAATAAAAAACTCTAAATTAAATTTTTTAAAAATATAAATTCTGAGAAATAACTAGATTTCTCTTTGATTTATTTCAGTCTTTTTAACAAAGAAGATTCAATACTTTGATAAAAATACTCTAAACAAATTAAAAGAAGTCATAAACGAAAAGGTTAGCTAAAAATACTTTTTAAAATTAAAATCTAACCCCCCTTACTAAGTAGGTAATCTACTAACTAGCTAGCAACTCTTATAAAACATTGAGATTTTCACACATAATCTCAATACAACTTTAAATTGCTATTGCTTATATATAAGCATGAGTGCACGGATACTATTAGGATACTCCATTTTTTATCTTTCTTTCTACTTAATGCTAATGGTTTTATTTTGACAATTTAAATGATTATAATTATACTATTATGTTAAACTATATTTGTTTAATTGTCTAAATTGTTAAGATAAATCATCACTATTAAGAATAAAATAAGTATATTCAAACAGCTCACGTATGCGAGGAATTGGAAGCCCTCCTTCGCTTAGTGTAGAAGAAGTGCCTCACTCTCTAAGTTGTGACGGCACATTCGAAAATGGACAGCATCCAACAACTATACTATCAATTATTTATAAGAATTGATTTCCAAAAAAAAAAGGAAAATAATCATAATAGGTGAAAGTTAAGTGTTAATGTTAGGCTTCTAATTAAGTGCTTTGGCTTTGCAGGTTTCAGCTGCTGCAGTGTTGCAGGAGACATGCAACCATATCAGGAGCTTGCGCAGGAGGTTGGCGATCCTAAGCGCGAGACTGTCGGAGCTGTTAGAGACAACAGATGAAAGCAGTGCCCAGGCTGCAATTTTAAGGAGTTTACTTAGCCAATAGATCTGATTATTTTATTTAATTAAGTGGCTACGTTTTTCTTGTTGTTGATTTTTTTTTTTTTTTTTTGGTCTAGAAAATGAGTTTTGATGCTATTGTGAGATCACAAATATTAGGATTTGGTTTCGAGTTTAAACTATAAAATATACACTCACTTTAATGTAAGAATATAACATATCTTTAAAATCCTACTACGTGAAAACCTCATGCTGTTTTTTAGGTTTTTGTGGCTTTATTGCTACTACAAGAGATCTCATGAGAAAATTAGAGATCTTATAAGACTTTATGATATTCATATTTTTTTTAATCGTTAAGTTATAATGTTATTTATAATTTAATAATATAAAGTTAAATATTAATTATATCCTGGATAAATGCTTAAAGTATTTTTTTGAAAGAAATTGGAATTGATTTGACATGAACTTGGAATTGACTTTATCCCTACCTCTCTTTTTTTTAACGAAGATTACAGGATTTTTTATTAAAGATTGCACATACATGCAAGTTTTTAAGGTCTTTTAAATTAGAAAAATTATGAAAATTTAACAAAAACTCTATTTAATTAAAACATGATAACCACTCCATATTATCTAGAAATTTACCTCTTTTTATCCACAATATATAATAAATAATTTTGTTATTTGTGGAGTAGATAGGGAATTAAATCCTCAATTATATTAATACCCTTCTTTTCATCAAATATCCATCATATTAAATAAATAAAATATAATAAAATCATAAAAAATTAAAAATTTTAATTATTTTAATAATTATTAGATATATGTTATTTATATTTAGAGCAATTCTAACCAATCATTTTCAATATAGTTCAAAAGGACGCATAATCGATTGGCTTAGTGGAGAGACGTTTTATTTAACGATAATAAATTGGAATTGTTGTTGCCATGATCAAATATGACACTGCCCTTGAATTCCATAGATAGGAAGATCCTGCCTCCTTGGGCTCATATTCAATCTTAATTGTTAAGTTTAGCATTAAATTATCCATGATGAATAATCCTCTAAAATTAAACCGTCCACCTTATAAAACTTTTTGAATATATTTTATTCGAGTAAATCTTAAGTAAATATTAAGTAAAATCCGAACAAATCTTATACCATACACGTCCAAAATTTTAAAGATTTGTTTGACCGTACATCTCTAAGCATAGTGTCAAATATGATGTTAAAAAAACAGCAAAAATACAAAATTCTTTCTAACTTATATCTCTATGTAAATGTGATTAAATCCCTAAGTTTTGCGATTGATTTTATCAAAAGCTATTTAGATACCTTAACGTCAACCACGCATGCATCAAATTTGATAGAGCCCACGATTACGGCAGCCACACATTTTTAGTACATTTTCCGTAGCATTGAGCATCATAAAGTAGTCCAGACTTTAAATTTTCAAATTCTATTTTCCGTAGCATTAAATTTTTTAATTTTTTTTTTTTTACTGATTTTATATTACGTAAATTAACTTGTACAAAATGACCGCATCCCGAGTGCCACATAAAAGTATTCATATTATGAAGAAAAACTTTATAGATATAAAAAATCAATAGCAGAGATTTTCCGTTACTTTTATAATAACATATAATATTGACATTGGAAGAATTTATTGAACAATTTTTTGGGTATGGGATACGAAATTATGGAAATCAAAGTAAAAAATATATATATATTTAAAATAAATTAAAATTTAAAAGCAAGGGGAAAATATAAAATCACATGAAAAACACAAAAATCGAGAAGATTTTAGCTTGGATTTAGGGGTCCATGGCGTCACCGTTCTACTGTAAAAGTGAGCCAGGGTACGGCTCGCTAGTGCCTTTCCCTTTCTTATGGTCCTTCCCCTTTTTTGTGGGGGCATAGCCCTTCGGGCAGTTGTAATGCACTCAAACACATTATATATTTATTTTATTTATTTATTTTTTTAAAAAAAAGAAGGGGAAAAAAAAAGCTGCAATTAGATAAGCAACATTGACTATGCCTTCAGTCTCTTTGTTATACACCATCCCAGATAAATTTACACGATATTCGATAAAAAAATATATATATTTTCTGGGCTTTCTCAAATTTTATTTTTCACAAATATATCTCAAAATTTTTGTTTTAGCTTTATGTTGTTCTGCTAAGAAAAGGGTAAATTGATGATTTTTAAGTCATACATATGATAATGTCTGCGTAATACCAAAAAGTAAAAATGAAAAAGCAATGAATAGATTAAAGTAAAAAATAATTATTAATTTTACAGTTTTGATATTAGAACTTGATAATTTTATATGAAATAAAATTATAAAATTTTTTTGTATGGAATAAAACGAGTCTTGATATAAAAGTTAACAGTATAAGTGGCGAAAAGAAATAAAAGATTATAAATATTGATGGGCCCCAGTATAGAGGCCCACGAAAGCACGGCCCAAATAAAAGAGCCTGTAAGATCCACGCGAGTTAGCCTCAAAAGGCCCGGGACGAGCCGGAGGTCTTTTGTCACCCGAGCGCCCGTAGCCAAGAATCTCTCGGACTTTCCAGAGACTTTGATCGTTCTTCCTCTCAAGACCGTGAGCTTGCAAGAAGACTCACAACGCCCGAGAACCGCCCCTCCCGTGACTGAATGCCAATCGGCCTATTTCGACGGTTTCAGCAGTTCTATCGCCACTGCCAATCGCCGCATCAACAGAAAGACGCTTACAAATCTGGGCGAAGATATCCAAATTCTCGCACACCCGACACGCGCAAAGGCCGCAGCTGCGCCGTCCGCATGATGACAATTCCACACGCGGGCCAGCATTAAAGGGAAGCGTTGGTCCAAATCTCTCGGCCGCTTGGATGGACGACACGTGTCCGCTCCCAACTATCCACCTTCCACTATAAATATACAAAGAAGACCTCCTTTCCGGAGAGAGAGACCCGGTCCAAGGAAGAAACACGCAAGGAAGCTTTCCGTTTGCCACTTTAACTCCCCAAAGCTTCCAAGAAGCCTCCTCCTCCTCTCCACGCCCAGCTTCCTCAAAGATGTGGAAGAAGGCTCCCGCAGAGAGCATAGTTTACTTGGGGAGATAAACACAAAACGCGAGAGATAGGGAAGGGAATAACCCACAACCGTCTTTCTGTAAAATCTCCAGCCCATATAGTGAAGGTTTCTTTCTGGGCGAGGCGCAGTGGTTTTTCCTCCCCATTC
Source organism: Nepenthes gracilis (assembly GCA_033239525.1). Classification (NCBI taxonomy): domain Eukaryota; kingdom Viridiplantae; phylum Streptophyta; class Magnoliopsida; order Caryophyllales; family Nepenthaceae; genus Nepenthes; species Nepenthes gracilis. Next base: position 29,248,652 of record BSYO01000002.1, on the reverse strand, counting down.
AAGAGGAGGTTTTCCACTTAAAACATCCGGCCTCGGTTCTCATCTCGTATCCAACACCTCACTCACTCGTGTTGGGCGGTTAACCACGGATCGGATCAACGCATCCCGAGAGATCCGCCGGGTGGTCAACATCCTGCATCTTTCGGCCAGAAGAAGTCATCCGGTCGGTGACCACCGCCCCTGCATCTCTTTACCATAGCAGGTCCCGTGGAACCCGAACGCAACAAATATACTTTTATATCTTAAAATATTTATCTTTCATAAGTTTTACCTAATTGAATTTTACGTAGTTCTAAATCGGCCCTAAAGTATCGATCAACTTTTGTATATTTTTTGAAGATCTCAAAAACATATTTTTTTTTTTATATTTTTTGAGTCTATGAAAACAATCAAATCATATTCAAATATTTATCGTTCAAATCATGTCATGTCCTTTCTTGCAACGCCAAGATGATGTGGTTCTGTTGCTTTTGATATCTGAAAGACTCGAATTAAACTATGGACATTAATTTAGAATTTAGAATATACATTATATCTGATGGGTCCAATTATCAGGGAAGCAACAGCATCAACGACAAAGCAATTCTAAGGGCAAAATATGAGCTTCCAAACACCCAAATATAATTTAAGTAAATCCAAATACATTAAGTGATATTAACATAAATCAATCGGTCACATAATTGAATAACATTATCCATTTTAGAAAATCATGTAATATTTACACAACGCAGGGGATCCGATCTAAGCTATACTCGCCATAATATTCCCACATTGTGCTGTTGTCTTCAATTATTTTCCCCTGTTGCTCCATATTATTATTATTATTATTATTATTATTATTATTATTATTATGAATGATAAACATTAAAAAAAAAACCCTCAAATCCATGCCGATCACACAATTGTTTTTAAGCAACCTCGTCGATTATTTAATTAATAATACAGCCTTTCTGAATCAGATCCTCTGATTGAAGAAGCTTGTAGACACGGAGAGTACCGTACAAGGAGCTTGGAGCGCTGAGTACTCCAAATTTTAAATTTATTTGTAGCTATAGAAATTTTAAAACATAATCATAAATTAATTTTTTATATTCAGATTACATAAAAAATATAATAAAATACTTACATTAAAGTATTCGTTTTTAAAATAACAATTTTTTTGTTTTTATTATTATTTTTTTCTTCAAACTTCAAATTCTACAAAAAATATAAGCTGTTTTCATGAATCTTTACATGCTTATGCGTGCGTCGTCATCGTTAAAAAACAGAGATAATCGAGCTCATAGGCAATTTTCTTTATATTAATGGGATTTGACTGAATATCCGTTCCAGGCCTTCATGTCAATCAAAAATTTAGCCTTTTGATTAACCATGTAATCAGCACTTTAACATCAAGAACAAGTGCTAAAACATTACTCAGCAAATTACCCACTAATGCGCCACTGCATAAAACCAAGATATGAGAAATAAATGCAGAGTTCAAATCAAATCACAGCTTCATGATATGCACCACTTTACACACTACAAAGAACAAAGCGTACTCATGTTAAGAACAACCACAGTTAACGACTGAGTTATCTGTCAGCAGGATGAAAACACTGAAGCACATATATAACTTATATTCACTAAGACACAACCCTTTATAACACCGGAATTCCACTAATGCGCAATCCACACACCACAATTCTAACTGAGTCCCACATTCAGTTTCACTGAGCAAATCATGAATTAAATAAGCATATTGCAAGATTAAATCAAGGAAATTTAACAAACCCGGGCTGCTCGCTGCATTCATCTTCGCCATTCTGCTTGGACAACCTTTCCTGGATTCAAAATAGCAATAAAAGGCTCACCACAAAGCTTTAAAATGAGAAAACCGTACAAATTTGAATTGGCAATGGCATGCGTCTCGCATCATTTTAACAAACAGATGAAAGCCTCACATGTGAATTTAGAGGTCAACAGTTTTAAATTCTTTGTTTTTTTTCCTTACTTTCAAGTTCACATGTACAGCCAGTGACAGGCCAGATTTTGGGAGTACTGATGCTATGGGCGAAGGTGTTGCAATATTCACAGCTAAGTCAACTTATGACATATGGCACCACGAGGTATGAGGGCTTGGCAGGTTCTTTTAAATGGTTAATCATGGCAACTTGACAGGAAAACTGTGAAATAACTAAAAATCACACGGGGCGGTACCAAACATTTCTTCATTGATCCAAGAGAGACAGGCAGTCAGATCTTAGTATTATATGAACCTGAGGCTTAGCCAAATGCTTAATTAATTTCAACGGATAGAACATTGTTTTCCAGATGCAAGAATAAATTAGGAGCTGTGTGAGATAAAATACTTAAATTTCCAATGCCTATGCATTCATTTGACAGAATATATCTATTTCCGTGGCACCCCAAAACCTGAATGAAGTCCTAGTTCATAACCTCCATGAATGTCCATCATCCTCTTTAACGTTCTCAATAAACATGGCACATAAGACTAGAAACTGGACTATTAAAAGTCAAATTGTCAATTCTTAGTCAGATTGATAATCAACAGAAACTTATCCAGGTTTTAGTCATATGTGGGGATTTCCCAATCTCAGCTAATTTGACTGTTCAAGTTTAAAATAACAAAGAGATATGCAAAGAAAGAGTGAATGAAACTAAGAGTCGCACGCAAAAAGAAATAACAAAAAAATATGCAAAGAAAGAGTGAATGAAACTAAGAGTCGCACGCAAAAAGAAATAACAAAAAAATATGCAAAGAAAGAGTGAATGAAACTAAGAGTCACACACAAAACGCAGGATAAAACAAAAAATACTTTACCATTCCCATATCTTGATGACAACACAGATCTCTCACTTCTGTTTCCAGCCTTGCCCTGAGCTGGTCTTTGTGTCCTAGGCGAGGCTGAACTCACTTTTCCATTCACTGAAGATGGCCCTGAATGACGCCGTGTGAGGTTATTATTCTCATCCCCATCTTGACTAAACCTTGGAGAGCCCTGTCCTCTCAACTTTGCCTTAGCAGATTCAGTTGCCGCCATATAACTCGGCAGCTTTGGAGTATTTTGTAAACCATCGTCCAAACGGTCATGCTTTGCCGGGAAGGAAGCCCTTCTTCCAGATTTTTGGTGCTCACTCAATGGTGAATCTTCCTTAAATTTTGACTCTTCATATGGCAGTGTAGTACTCTCATCCATAAACTTGCTCTCAGGAGACGGCGTGTTGATCATAGTTTGATCACCATTTGACAACTTTAACATCTCATTCCTTGTGACAGCCTCTAGAGTATTCTCCACTTCAGTGGGTTTGGATAACGTCGAGTCGCCTTCCTTCACATTTATGGTTGTTTCATCCCTCGCCTTCTCAATTGTACGCATCTCGTTAGTCCCAGAGAAATCCAGAGGAATCAAGCTCAATACCTTTGCCTGACTATGATTTTGCGTCTCATTTACAACATCTGGTTGAGCAGAGCTATCGGAGACAGGACCGTGCACCTTTCTTAAATTACGTTTAACTTTCTCAAGCTCATTCTGTGGACTTCCTTGGGCATGGACTGATTCTGCCGGATTGCTTGATACTTTCTTCAGGTTGCGTCGGGGTTTCTCAAATTCAACAGCTGCTTGCAGAGAGAGATTATCAGCACCAGCCAGGACTTTGCGAACACTGTGCTTGGGCCTGCCAGGCTCAGCCTCCACAGTTTGTGGATTTCCCTGCTTTTTTGGGAATCTTTGGTTCCTAACTTTCTTTGGTGGAGAAGCAGGTTTCCAGGGGCATGATGATGACCATCTTTCTAACCAACTCAGAATGGAATTTGGATCCGTGGAACCATACTGGACTTGCAGTGGCATTACAGTGGGTGATGGAGCAAGAAGCTTACGCAATAAAGGCAGTTGTCAATATGTATACAGATAAATTTACAGAAAATAACAGTAAAACAGTAAACGAAATAACATTCAATTGTAAGTTGATAGTTAGACTTTCTTAGATTCCTTGATCTTAGGATGACACAAAGATAAAGCATTTAACAGAAGACTGAATGCATCCATGGACACCACAATTACAACAATTGTCATGCCAATCATGCTTTTCTTTGGAACTTCTACGTACTCTCAACCCAAAATCAAAGATTCATATAACATTCATTTAACTTGCCATAAATCTACATTCAGAACTGCAGAAAATGTGTTTGTCTGAATAGAGAACTCTTCATCATGATAATATGTAAAATTGTGAAATGGTTGAGACCATATAGGCAACTGATATATAAGCAAAAAGCACAGTATGCAGGAAAGACAAAATTGAATTCCAAGGTTTTCTAGAGAACCCATCCTACAGGCTGACTAGTTACCAGGCATTAGGCATTGCTTCAGGGATGAGGTTTTGTCATGACAAAGAAAACTGTAACAATTTTCTGGTTAGGATTGCACATACAACAAGCTTGGGTCCTGTTTCGTGTTGTTCAAGTACTACAATGGTTGGACTCAAAAGGAACACAACTAAGGCTTTTGTCCCTGGACTTGATATAAGCTACATCAAAGTAGGGAATTAAACCTTGTCTCCACACTAAGAACAAATTGATGAATACAATCGATAATTGCTGAAAATTCGTATTGGGTAACAAATCTCAAATATTTTCTTCAAATAGTTCTATATACTGACTTTGTTATGTTCTATATAGACATGCACGGTCACATTCAGACTAAGATAAACCAGAGCTTACTTTTCTAACAAATGCATTTGCTGATGAGATTGCAATCCTTGTAGAGATATCATCTCCAACAGAATCCCGGAACTTGTCATCCTGAAAAATGGATCACATCAGAGAAAGGATGATAATAGCACCAAAGCATGACACCATGGAATAAAAAGCGGCTAATGATTCCATCAAGACAAAGTGAAAAGCCAGGAAAGTGCAACAACAAGGTTCAACCAACCATTTGTTGGATGGGTTTGACAAGCACACATGCATGCTTTATAAAGAAGGGGGTTAGAGCACATCAGCTTCCATAACATTATTGGGTTTCTAGGCAAAGCCCAAGCTGTGTCATTGTGCAAAGTCAAGGCATCATCAACCATTACACTTGAGACTTGTGGCATCGACCACTTAACAACAATTACTAGGGAGTGTGCCTGGGGCTTGGTGGTGCAACTTATGCAACATTGGAGTGAATAATAATGTGGTGAACAATGTTGACACAGGTGTTGATATAAGGAAACCGAGGAAAGGTGGATGACTTCACCCACATCAATAAGATATTTTATCAGTACCAATGAGTGTGAACCGTGTTATAGGTGAAGACATTGAGTATAGATGAAGTCACGTTTAAGCGCTTTAATGGTTGATGATAATTTGCCACCATGAAAGCTGGGGGATTTGTATGCTTATGTAAAAGCTAAAGAAACTCACAAACCCCTATATGAGAGAACATGTGTCAATCTTTTCATCAGTCCTAAGTTTGTCAAAGCACATTGGGTACAAGATAACACAAAAGCTAACTAGTAATGAAGTCAAGCGTTAGGGCATGTTGAGTGGACAGCCCCAGGTCTACAAGAGAATAGGGCCAAGTGGACACTAACTAGAACGGTTTGGGGGGTTGTTAGTAGTGCAAACAAGCATTGAGGTAGAAGTTAACACCCTTAATGTGAATACGGGATGCCCTACCTTACACAGTGCATGAGGGCATAGTCCTCTAAGACGAGAACAATGCACGATACCATATGTTGAAGTCATGGGTCTAGTTGACCTTATCCTACCAAATTTTATTGAAGTCATATTCTAAAGTCTATTAAGTGGTAAGCATTAGCTCAGCTGACCAATACAACCAGATTCTACACCATTAACTTAAGCAGTAAAAACCCTCAGGACCATTCAATCAATTGGAGTGTATGCCAAATCAATCAACACGACCAAAGGCTTTAGTCGGTGTAGCCTAGCAAGTTAACTGAAAAAGCAACATAGTTTCTACAAAGATGTTTTATGAAGAGACTACAGTTCTTGTAAAATGCAGATAGAAGATAGGAGATAGCAGCAGTAGATGTTTATATACGGCCAAGAAAAGCTACAACTAGCATAGATTCAGTGTCTTTAGGGAGCTACCTGAGGCTTCACCAAAGCACACACTTTCTGCACTTCAAGGCCTGTACCAGAACATCTAATCCGAGACCCACGGACAATCGCTTGTAACTTTACAATGCCTATCACACAGTATAATGTTGCAACAGCTTGTCTCCTCACCAAGTGCCCACGAATAAGTGCCTGAAGCCTTATGATGCCTTTAAGAGCCTTGAATGCACGACGAGCCTTCACATGATATGCTTAAATCAGTTCAGTACAGTTTCAAACATCAGTATAATGCAAAAAGGGAAAAGGATAGAAGTTGGAAAACAAATGCATCACTCATGTTTCATATAACCCTTTCTGCCGCTTTTTGACAAGGTTCAAAGTGACCAGACAGCTAGAGGATGAGGGAACAAACAAAGCAAAATAAGTCAACATCAATTATTACACAGGAACAACACAGTAATTCAAGTTTTGCTTGTGGGAAACAGGACAGAAGAAGCTGCTTCCCAGAACATCAATGATGGCATCCACACATGTAAAATGATACAGGCAGCTATAAACGCAGTTCACATCTACAAAGCACAAGTCCACAAAATTTACTGTACGAGGGAGAATCAGAACCTAAAGAAGAAACCTGGCAGTGATAGTACAGTACTCATCTAGAAAGATCCCTAACTCAGGAAATTGGTATTATTGAAAATTTAAATGGACCTACAAATCAATACACACAGCAAGACAATCTAACTAAACTACATAACAACAATGGTGCCATTATCAAAGTTTCATTATTGACTAAAAAAAGCTTCATTTGCAACAGACAGAAGGCCACGCATAAAATGACAGTGAGGATGACATACTCAGCTTTATTGGATACACAAAAGCATCAATTGTAGCCAGAAAATGAAATCTGTCAAAGAAGTGGCAATAGATACACATAAACCCAGTTGGGAATATCATAATGTAAGATTCAACATACATGTAAGTATTATATTTATCAGTGTAGCATGCACTTTGCAAACGAAACATACCAGATAACCCCTAAAAGCAGCCTGTGCCTTTGTGGCAGCAGTTTCTTTCCTAATTCTCTCAGCATCAGTTGTTGCGTCTAACTTGGGTGTCTGTCCCACAACACCACTTTTATTTCCAGAAACTGGCATCATTCCATCCTGCTGGCCAACCAAAGGTTCCCGGTTCTCAGATCCCAAATTTCTTCCCTCTGTGTCAGCTGATACAACACTTGAAATCACCAGAGGGTTCACAGCAGGAACAGCTTCAGGTGCCTTCACATGAACACGCACCTCTTTCTCATTTGCAGGCTTCTACAAATATGACAGCAATATTAATCAGAATTTGCAGTATTAATCAGAATTAGACAACTTGCTTATGCAACAATATACAAATAAGAAATGATAGTATAGATTAGACATCGTCAATCATTAGTTCATGAAGAATTAAATTCACAATAACAATTTTGTAAATTTCAAAATTGTCTTCCCAGTCTCACAACTGAGCAACCCAAGCGTGTTGCCTCCTAATGGATTCACGTCTCACAACCTTTAAAGAATTTCTCAAATTCCCTATTTGTTTCTTTGCCACTTTCTCTTTCTAAAAATTACTTGGCATGAAATCTGTAAAAAAGTGAACTGTCATGACAGCCAACACAAGACTATATTTATATCCTTAAAGAAACGTTAGGCTATATGGTGTGATATAGGATCCTTTGAGATATCAATTCTAGGTGGTATGATTAAAACCGAAAATTTATTTTTCAATAACTCTGCTATAATCATAAAATCTAATTGTTAGGCTTCTATAAATTATAATCATATCCATCAACATATTACAATAGAGCCCCTAGAAAAGAAGATTAAATGTGTAGTTCCTTTACATATAATTAATATATTCTCTATTAGTCTACCACATTATATTCCACATAAGCCAACCAGCTTGGAATAAAATAACCAATTAAATCATTAGCTCATATAATTCTTAATTTTTATTATGTATTCTGTTGGACTCCAAATTGTTTGTAAAGCAATTTTTGCAATTGACCGGTCTTTTATTACTCAAGTCCAATACATACAAACAACTTGAATATTCTATCTCAATCAAAGACTGGTGGATTTCTTATTAAAAATTCATACAATTTTTTCAGTATGCACAAGACCCAATATCATATGTATATTTTATCCAAACAACTACCAACAACTGAGTTAGTCAAAGTACAAGCACAAAAATAAATATATAGGTATAATTCTATCAAGTCAAATAATATCTGAACTAGTGCCAAATAATCTTTCTCTATATCGCTTATCAATTCCAGAAACTATTCACTTATTGACCCCATTCAATGCATATACTTTTAATTGCAGTAAACCCATTTGCTTGCTTAAAGCCATCATCTAGATGACAGAATTTGTCACCCTAACTTATACAGGCACAATAAATGTAGACCTATTTGCTATATTCAACATATCTCTCAGTCACGACAAAATAAGTTAACAAGGAACCAAAAAGTATCACTCCATGCATTTGATTCCATAATCGCTGGCATGATTTTTATATAATGTAGTCTCTATGATTTCCATATGACATCAAGCAAGTCTAACAGTACCTCTTTCCCTTTGACATAGGTAGACTTGGATATTTTCTTCCCAAAAAGTACAGTCTTGATCCATTTTGCCGGTGATTTGCCCATTGCAGCAACAACAGAAACTGCAAGACAAAATCTTCAGCACCTGCATTTCATTTTAGCGCATTAGACATCATACTAACATAAGATATCTGTTTTTATAAAGCAAAACATCCAGACAAATCATTTAACACCATAAATGTTCTACTCTAACAGCAAATATAGTTTAGAGTAATACTAGAGGATGGGGGCACTTTTTCCCCTATTCTTTTTCCCCCTTTTCAGGGATGGGGTTCCTCACAGGAAGAACATGCAACAAGGAGGGTTGAGCCATCACTTATTCCTCCCGAAATTCAAGAACACTACTTTCATTAAAACCTTTTCATTTTCTCTCTTCATTTAAGCACCATCAACCACATAAGAAATCTTTCTCCATATCTTCTAAGATATTAAAATCAACAAAAGACCAAGTAAGAAGCTCATTTCCAAAAGGAAGAAAAAATTACTAATTTTGACTTGGGAATGTTCTAATTGATTCTTTCTGACATTCACAAACTACTAGTCTAACGTTTCAGATTTTTTGTTCAGAAAATTACATTATATCAATATGTGAATTTGGGTAACCAATCAGTATATATAGGGGATACTTTTAGGACCTATTAAAGATACAAATATCTTTAGTAGAAATATTGATTAATTTAAGGATTATTTAGTATAACTTACTATTCTGAAATAATATCATGAACTTTAGAAAGGACTAGATTATTAAGATTGAATTAAAATACCAATTGATCAAATAAATTAGATCTTTTAATAAATATAAATTGAATATAGTTATGGAATAATTATAAGTTAAAATTAAGGCCTAATTATCCCCTAATTAGGATGAATTAAGTTAAATTCAATTTTGAAAAAACACAAAACCCTAGCTCGAAATTCTCCAAATTGAAGCCTAATTTAGACTTAATTGAGCAATTAACTTAATCTTTAGATAAGATTACATTTTAATATTACCAAATAACTGACTCGGAGATGAACATTTAAAAATTGGGTGAATTGGTGGAGGCAGTCAAGAACACAGAAAAACAGGGATTCGCTGCTATTTGATGGAAATTGGACAATCGAACATGCGATTAGACCAATCAAAAGGCTCCAAACACGTCAATGGCAACTTAAATTAGTTGTCTATAAATTTTGGAGGGTGAAAACATAGTGTGTACCATGAACTCAAATAAGGAAACCCAAAGAAAAGGAAACCATAGAAATAAAGAAGGAAATGGCTTAATACACATTAATCTGTAAGAAATTCTTTAATCTTCTTGTTATTCCATGGTCTAATAATACCTCTCTAATATCTTGAATGATCAGCCGTTTATGTCAAATCTTCATCATGTGATCAAATTTGAGAAAAATCCAAATGTTGTGCAAAAAAAGGTGTTTGGAAAAATCCATGAAATTGAGGATTGAATTGTAATGTTTGATGCATAAATTTTGTTCTAATAGTTGTATAATGATCATGTACGATGATTTTGATAAGTCTTGTATACCAAATGTTCGAGAATGACTCGAATTTTGGAGAAATGGAAGCTGCCAAACACAAAATCAAAACAGGGGTTCCGTTGTTCTTCACAGCATACTGTTCACCTGCGAAGCAGTGGCTGTGTCTCGGTGCAGACAAGGAGGATCAAAGTATACAACCTCTCCCTAGCACATAGAAGCTATGTATCTATACTTTGAACACGTGACCTCAAGCCATAATAAAACATACTTACCACTGCATCAAAACTCACCCTTCTATACTACTATTTTTTCATCATGAGCAATTCCTTGATTATTTTTGTCTAAGTGATCATTGTACGTGATCATTGTACTCTTGCTTTCAAGAAAATGGAGCAAATAGCAATTGATATAGTACAATATATCCATTCTGAGATGATCGATGAAGAACATGAAAGGATAACATGATTGAATCTGTGAAACATCTAATTGCATCATAGAAATCCTGAGTATAACATTGGCCAGGCTCCAAAATCCCCACTCTCTATCACAGCCCTTACTTTGGTCCTTGATTTACCAAATAACAAGTAGCCCTATAATCCAGTTGAAGTCACTTCTTTTTTTTTTTTTTGTCCAGCTTGCTTCTGTTTTGCAGAAACATCTAGGCAATTTTAGTAACTTTTATCTCTCTCTCTCTTGATTTTTACTAGTTTTCCTTTTTCTCATTCTCCATCTACTACATTATTTTCAGTTAAATCTATAACCAAGCTTTGAAACCATGGTCAGACAGAAAGTATCAAGGCATTCGAGACCAGGCCGGACTACATGGAACAACCAAGGGAAGGATGTCACAAAGTGTCGAACCTCTCATAGCCTAACTACTAGGTGCTCAACGAAAGAGAACCACAGAAGCGAGGTCCACAGTCAAGACCAAACCCAGCAATACTGAACCCTCAAGCCTCAAGGACCTCAGCACTGCCGAACTACATGGGCAAACTACTGGCTCCAGAGGATCTATATGTTGATCTGACTGTTATCGAGTAAAGTGGTTACTCCTAAAACGAGCAACGTCATGAAGTATGTGGTGACTTAGCATCTCTTTTTCATTAAGGGAATTGTTATAATAATATCAAGCAGCAACTATGAATTGGGATAGTGGCATCATTAGAGTTTTAGTTGGATATAATAGTAGGCATAGAAACCAAATTAGGTATCCTTTCAGTTATCTTGGAGTTTATGCAAACACTTGACAACTACAAGCCTAGCATACCTGAATTATGAGTAGTGTTCCCTGTAAGCCAAGTGTACCAGGTGCACTGGGCTATTGTTTTATACACTCTTATTTGTTATCATCAAAAGGTATTTATAGTTATCAGACTTAATGTTGTTATTTGTTTGCATGATAATCCCTAGATTTGAGCATTGCAACTACAAAGTTATGATGAAATCATACTTTTAAACTCTAGATACTTAAAAGATTAGATGTGATGCTTGCCCCTCGATGTAGATGTGAGATAGCTCCCTTCAGCTCGACCTTAAAGTAACTATCCCAAGTAGCTTTGTTTGTGAATTTTTGCTCTTATACCAACTATCACAGGATGGCACTTTCCATATAACGCAGCACTTTCCTAGCACACCCCATTGATGTAGACAATTCATCATTTCTACACTATTCCCACTCCAAGTATATAGAGATACAAGAGTTTTAAACAAAACTTACTTCACTATAGAAGTTTGATTATAAAGAGTATGGAGAATCTCCCCAATACTCACACCTAGAGTTCTCAAGATTAGTCACTCTTTTATCATTTTTTGGTTTTACCTCACGTGGTGTCGCTTATCTCGGTTTTTTTTGAGCTTGTCCTAAATGTGAGAAGCACCTCTATGCTCTTTGACAACCCGTGAAATTAAGCTAAAGAAGCCCCAATGTTTGCCAAGGACAATGAGAATGGATGAGGTTATCAAAAAGAGATACTTTGCCAAAAAAGAAAATGAAAGAGAATACCCTCTCCAAGACCACTGAACTATTGATGAAAATATTGGTGTCAGTGGTATCTATGATAACAGTTATATCGAGGGATATATTTGTATCAACAACAAAGTTTTTTGGTGAATTAAAAGTCACCAAATAAATATCGATCGATATATCAATCAAATATCAGAATATAACAAGTTTATCAAGCGATACTTTGATTATTTGGCGAAACAGAGACAAAGCAATTTTCTTGGTATTAGGAAATATTGATATTAGGTGACTCATATCGATATTTCATTCCATGCATGCAAATAGAGACACCTTGGAAAGAGAAAGAGATTGTGAAGGGCCGAGAGAAATAGAAGCATTCGAAAGTAAAGAATTTGTCTAGAGAGGAAGTACATGAAGCAATCAACATGTGGTTGTGGATTAAATGTGGTGAGAAGGGGGACAAGGATCATAGATGCAAACAAGGACAAGTGCTTGTTTTAGCCAAACTCAATGATGAAGAAGATTATGAGTGTGGAGACCGAGGGCTTTGGTGAACAGGATGAACTAGGGAAGGCCAAGTTGGATGATGACGAGGAAGAGGCAAATGGGGAGAAACTAAAGTCAAGGAGGTAGTACCAGTAGTGAGGATGAACACGCAAGGAGCGCCAATTGTAGGCCTACATGTTCTTCCATTAGCCGGGCTGGAGGTGGTGCTCTGTAATGCTTGGTTAAAGAGCCTTGGGAATAAGATGATGAAATGCAATGCTAAGCAAGGGGTTCAAGCCCAAGGGTAAGAAGAGGACATGGACAAAACTATCATCAAACAAGATCAATCCGTATGAGATCAATATGCTGGAGAAACTCTGCAAAAGGGGACACCAGTGATTTGCTGTACTGGTGACAGGAATGAGACCAATCAAAAGGTGATAAGCAGGCCAGAAGGGTGGGAGGCAGAATTACCGCAGCTACTAGTAATGATTTGACAGATTGTCAAGTACCATCGGAAAGTTCTCAAGATGCCTACAACTCTATTGCCGGTGTATCACTTTGATCACCGGATCATGCTGAAGGCAAATCCAAACTGGTGAACATTCCACCTTACTGATACACCAATTTCCAGAAAGAAGGGATTGAGAGACTTGCGGAAGATATGTTAAGGAATTGGTTAACATGATTGAGCAGAAGCCTATTCTCATTATCAGTATTACTGATCAGTCAAGAAAAATGATGGGACCTGACAATTGCATGCTAACTACTGAACCCGTAAAAAGGCTTTTTGTGAAAAACTGGTTCCCATCCCTACTGTGAAGGATCGAGTAAGACATGGGCTTCTCTCCAAAGATATGGAAATCAGAAAATCATTTATGTGCAGCTAAAATGATCCCAGAACCAAAGGTTGCCAATGCTCAATAGTGTTGCAATTACTGGAAAAAATTAACAAAAAGTTTTTTGACGCAAAGCTTGTAAAACCCACAGCAGCATATATTTGCCTTACCAACCCTCGTTAAGAAATGCATGTCAATTTGAAGGCCTCTTGAGGAGCTTAAGGCAGGGATGGAGGTGGAATACAGTGGTTCCTTCGTACTGATACCAACATCTAAAATGCATGCACAGAGAGAGAGAGAGAGTTGGTTTAGGAATGTGTTCAATTTGTGTAGAGCAACTTCACCATCTTTACAGTCGACAGTATTTGTAACCAATAAACACTTTTAGTGCCATGAACCAGGAAGATAACTATCCCACCATGCTCAAAAACAGAAAAACTATAGGATCACACAAACAGCTAACTTACTGTTGACAAGGTATCACCAAATAAGCCATTTCTAGGAGTTCCACAATATTAAAATAACAGCAAAAATAATAAATAATAAACAATGAAGCAAAAGATTTAAAATAATTATGAAAATATTTGTTAAGCCAATAAAAAATTCTTGTAAATTTTAAATCATGAACTAAAATACTCAACAAATAAAATTGTCGTTAAGTAATCCTACTGAAAAAATAAGAGATTAATTCCACCATACACTTCACAACATCCCATGAAACATGGCACATTTAGATGTTACCCTATACCACACTGCCATCAAATCTTTCTGCAAGATACCTCCTAATAATTGGCAAATAAATTAAAGAGTTAATCCTTAAGAGAACCATCAGCTAACTAGCGATCATGCCAACGGAATTGAAGAGTTCTTCCAATGTCAAAAGAATTATGATGTGAAATATTCCCAACCCATTTCAGCATGACTCCAAAGACAAATGCTGTAACTGTTCCTAGATGGAGAGTCATCAATCCTTGATTATCTATCTTATGAATATAATACCTTCCTTAACCTTCTTTTCTCCAGCATGAAATTTGGCAAGCCATTACCAAAAACCGAAATTTAAGAAGCCATTTGATCAGGAGATTGTTGCCACATGCCACAAGTCATGTTGGATTTAAGTGAACTATGAGGACACCCATGATGGGTCGGCCTAACCTGGTAGTTGGTCAAAGGGTGGTTACCTCCACTTGAGTGGTAGGAACTAACTCCCCATATTAGATGATGGGTGGCTATCAACGATAACCTCCATGACTCTTCAATATCATTATATCGATAACTTCCATTTTGAGGAAGAAGTTGAGAGAAATAAAAAATGATGAGAATAAGAAGAGCATAGAGAAATCCTACAAAATGTTTCTGAACTCCTGCACTTGAGTAGGGAAAAGTGATTGTTTCCCATTTGTGTTACACTTTGATCAAGAGTACATTTTATCTAAAAGGAATCCAGTATTCAACCAGGATCTTGGGAATCTCCGTAAATCTATGATTATCCTTTGATTTATTGTATTTTTTGAACTTCCCATGCTCAATGGTTTTCTTCAAATCCTTTACCGCTGATCCTTCTTTGAGAATATAAGTCTAACAACTGTCGATCTCACCCAATGATATGTAAAGTGGCATAACATCCACCACAATGGAGGTCTTTCGTATGCGCTCAGCCTACTAGAACTGCTGGGAGAAGATCAAATGCCCACATCCAAATTGATACCAGCTAGGGTACTATAACATTGACCGCCCTCATAAAAGGAACACAAGGAAGCCAAAAAAGGAACCCCTCAATTTTTTAGAGGGTGTGCACGCCCTTGAGCACTGGCACATCGGCCGTAAGGCACTGGGATCAGAAAATTACACAAGATCCTTGACAACACCCGGTTCGGGGATTTATAGGTTAAGTACGTACTACATATCGTTGGTTTAAAACTCAAAATCCTCTGGAGAAAAAACACAAATCTAGTAAAAGTGATCATAGCGAGCAAAAATGACGCCAATGCTTTGTCCTTCACACCACTTAAAATGCTCATCCAAGTCAGCTGTAATCTTAAAATCAAAACCCATTTTCGCCAATTAATATTTCTTCTTCAAAAAAATTGCACAAACTCAATGTAAGATAACAATCTACAAATCACCAAAACCAAGCAAAACCCACTAAGATCTGCTTCAAATAAAGCAAGATAACAAAATTACACAGAGCCCCAGCAATGAGTAAGACGAATACCTTGTCTAAGGTACAAATCTCTAGCAGATGCAGATCTGGGACTTACCACACAAATGTAATCCTCCTAAACCCCGAATCCAGCATTCCTGTATTCACAATTGTTCAAATTAAGCGAATAAGAAATTTCATAGCAACTATTTTGCACCATCAACAGCATAAAAGGAACATGTAGAGAGCGAGCGAGGGGGTACTGCCTAGAGACTGAGCTTGCAAATTAAGGCAATGGGTACATTCTCATGATTTTCTCAGCTCACTGCTTCTCTCTTTTCCATACTGAACACCGAAAAAAAAATACCCCACAATTTCAAAAATTGAATTTATTACTTTTAAGGGGGATAAATACAGTACAAGTCATCCGATCGTGATTGAGTGAGGCGTACGTTTTTATCCGTAGATCAGAAGGGTGCCGTGAAATGTTGACCTGACGGTGAGATAAACGGCAGAGATACAGAGATCACAGGTCGCGAGCGTTTGTCGAAGACAGCTTAGTAGTGAAGTGTGAGGTTCGCATTGGGACTGACGTCTTGCTTCGGGAAAAAGAGTGCTGATTCTTTAATTGTCGCCGTATGTGTATAAACACGGTTCTGCCCTCGAAAGGTAGACATACTGTTTCTCGCGCTGGGTGGCGCGTGTGGAGAAATGCTACTGGTCCGAGGCTCATGCAGCATGGCCAACTGACACCTGGTGCATGCTGTGAGTTTGCGTCTCACGCGCGACAATCCGTTCGTGAAACTCCGCGCCGGATGACTGCCAAAACGGAAATTTTCGGAGAATTGGCGGTTAGAACCTCGCCGTCGCCGTCCGTCTCATGGTGATGATTATATAGAACGGCCATTGTGCGATTTTCCATTAGCTTGTTTTTTCTGAGTGTTGGGTCCCTCCAAAATTTTAAATAAAAATAGGCCCATTAATTAGATTCATAGAATAGAAGAATCTCATCTGTAAAAATACTATCAAAAGACTTACCTTATTGTAATATAATTAAATATTTTAACAATTTTTTTTATAAATTAAAAATATAAAAGTTTGAACTATTTTTCAAGCAATAAAGCTTAACTTTTTTTTAAATATTTTTTCAACGGTTTAATTTTAACAAAAACAAATACCAAATCAAATAATACTTAAAATAAATTTTAAAATTTTAAAATAATCATTCTGCCTATTTTTTACCACATCATTGATTATCTCGGGTCATTTCATATAGTGTATTTTTAATCATTTTGCATCTAATATGAGACAATTTAAAAATAAAATTATTTGTCATAATAAATTATTAAAATAGGCCTAATCAAAACGTATATATTATCCCAATTTTAACCCGTAAAGGCAGAGGACGTTGATGCCTTCTGGCTGCAAATTTGTGTCGCCGGAATACCTTCCGGGTGTGGTTAATGCCATGGTCAATGCAGATCACTTTCCAAAACATGGTGCTGTTTCGGTTGTTGCATCGTTAATTTTTTATAGAGAAAGGGAGGTGAGGCATGTGAGACTTTTGAAGATGAGGAAAAGCAAAAACTTAGAGAATGAGAGGTGAAGAGACAGACAGGACTAGAGAAAGAGAGAGGGAGAGGGAATCCAAAGTGAGAGAAACTTGGCAAAAAATCTCTTTTTTATTGTGACGTGACCTTTTTTATTTTTAATTTTTTGTCTTTTGGGTGAGATGGGTGTAACTAAAGTGGAGTATTAAGGCTAAAATTAAAGAGAGGTTTAGGAGTTGTTGGAGTCAACCAAGCACACAAGAGCCTAGACAGCTAGGAGCCTAAGAATGACAATGCCCAGTGGATGGTAGGCACAATGTATCATTGCAGCCAAATATCTGAGCAGAGCTTATCATGCAATTGAACCCAGCGATATCATATCAATATTATGTAATAATAAATAGATAATATCAAACTAAAAAAAAACTTTGAAGAAAATAGATTTGATTTACTTACTAGCTGCTAGGTATCATTTTATTAACAATCTGTATTTTATCTGACCACAGCCCACTACCTACATAATCAATCTTTTCCTCATAATAAAAAATATGTGACATGACTACCTATCAAAATGTATAACAATTGGTCCATTAATTAGATCATAAATAATAACTATTTGAATTAAAAACTATTATCAAACCAAAGGTCGCAACAAATAGTAACTCTCTTACCACCATAAAAGACGAGGCTTCTAAACAACGAGCCAGGCGAGAAAATTGTAATCACCCACTAATCCTCATGATCTCTAGAAGATATAGTCCCTTAAGCACTCAATCGACAAATTGTATTATTTGGAAGCATGCCCATGATAATACTTATTTTTCATAAAATTTTATCTCAAATATTAAACCTATAATTTTTTTGTCTAACTCATTTATAAAAATATTTATTAATTTGAATATTAAAGGATAATTTTGAGAACTTACTCCAAAATTACTCAAGTTAAAATTCAAATTACATATATGCTTTAATAATGTTTAATAAATGTCTAATAACTTATTTTATATATTGTAAAATTATTTATTTATTTAATATTTGGATTCACTGCAATAATATGGATTCTAGTTATGAAAATATTTTTAAGAAGTACAACTTTAACTTATTTTTGTTTTTCATTTTACTCCCTATCAATTACTTTTCCTTTGGTTTTATGCTACTATAATATTTATTTTTATTTTATAAATAACACATAACTTTGTAACAATTTTTATTACACTCCCTCAAATATTTACCAAAATGAATAAAGCGTTCCTAATTCTATCCAATTTAATGAAGCCATATGTCAAATAATTATTAAGTTTTGTTGTAAATGACACTAAGTATGCCGGTTAAGTAAAAAAAATTACCAAATATGTGTTTGGGTGAAAGAAAGGGGACTAAGGGTGAATTATAAAGATTTATGAAAAATATGATAATTGATGTGTATTTATAATTATTTTCTACTCAAATTTTTATAGCCCTCCAAAAAGGGGTAGACCCAAAGCCATAAAAACTAAGAGGCAATTATGTCTTCTGATCGCGGCCATAATTATTACTTATAGTTAAATTGCTCAATGTAATAGACTTGCATCACTAGATATTTGCGTGGCATAAATGTCACCTCAAGCTTAGTATGTAATCTTTTTAGGCCTTTTAAGGCCGGTCTACTAGTCATAGACCATAATCTAATAGTGGAGCCCTTATGGGTGCTTCATTTATTAGTAATACCAATTTGATCTTTTTCAATCAATATCCCAACTCAGCTTATTACAAATATCAATAATTATTCAAACTTCAATTATTCATATTATCTTATTTAACCGCTTCCACCTAATAAATTCATTAGCATTTATAGCAAACTTCGTGTAACGGTTGAGCATTTGATTAATACTAATATTAGATAATTAACTTAATATATTTAAAATTGTAATCAAATAATATGAAAAATTAGATCAAAAAGTTAAATTTTGACCGAATTGAGTTAAGAGAATTGACGCCTGATGGAGGTTGGACACGCGCCTAAGGTGCCAAAAACAGTAAGCTCACAGCCGATCCGCAATTGAGTGTGCCTATCCAATAACGTGTCATCTAATGTGTGCATGAGTGGTGCTTGAGTGCCACTCTTATATATAAAGATATTCAAGCTCATTTTCAGTCATTTTTGCAGATAAATTTTGAGAAGGGAGAGACCAAAGGAGAAGAGAGAGAAGACAAGCGCCACTCCTATATACAAGGGTGTTTGAGCTCATCTCCAGCCATTTCTATAGAAAAATTCAAAGAAGAGAGGGAGGGAGCTAAGGAGAAGAGAGAGAAAGCTTGATAAAGCTCAAATTTGGTGATTTAAGGCTAGAATTTTAATAAATCAAGTTAATATAAGTGCACTCTATACTATCCTTCTATTATTGTTCTTCATTTCTAATTTTCATAGGCATTTCTTATTTTAATACACATCCAAGTTATAATTTCAAAGATAGTATATTTATATTGAGCATACATGTCAATTTTTTATGATTTTATAAAGCAAAATAATAAAAACTTATATTTAAATTAAATATAGTGCATATATGTATTGAATATTGCTCCATAACTATATGCATGTCTTAAATTTATGACTTAATGGCCTTACATGTGATAAATTTCATTTATATTGCTATTGTATGTTTCGAACCTACAATTACAGCTTGCGTGTTTATAAATTTCAAAGAAAAATTGTCTTGCATATGTATTATTAAATCTAAAATTTGCACAACCCTCGGTTGTTGATTTTTATTGAATTTTGCTGAATTTTTTATTCCTACATGTCTTAAATTTGTGTAATAGTATGCACATATTTTAAACAATGTAATATATGTTTCGTATAAGTTGGATAATGCACATAAATTCTCTACATGCGAAGTATATATAAACTAATATTGTAGAAAATCATATATCTTACTAATTTTGTTACATTTTTGCTAAATTTTGCCCTTTACATAACTCAAATTCGTACATAATGTTTCACATGTTTTAAATTATCAAATATATAACTAATATGAATTAAATAATACAGGCAATTAAACTTGTATATTCTAAAATTTCTACACACATGCTAAATTATATATATTTTGCTGAATTCTTTTCTTTAATTGGTAAATTGAGCATTTTATAATTTAAAAATTACCATGATTAAGTTTCTATAGAAAGTATAGGTTTATTATGAAAGAAAAATATAGAATTATAAAAGAAAACTCTATAATTATACAAAGAAATGATAAATCATTCTCTAAAATAATCAGAATTAAGAATGATGTGTCCTTAGATCCAAATTTCGAATAGATTTGGGTCAATTTGATCGTCTAAATTCGACTCCATTTACCGAGTCTAAATCTTACACACCACTACAACAAATGAGAGGTCAGGTGTGTAACACCCCGATAATTCAACTTTGGTTATATAGTAATAGAATTAATATAGTAATACATAATTTAAAATATTGATATTAATAAATATTATAAATAATAATGAGTATAAAATAATTAATAATAAATGATAAATTATTATGATAATAATAAATGGGAGTCAAATATATACTAATAAATATTAATAATAATTAGAATAGATAATAATTATAATAAGTATTATAATATAAAAATTATGAATATAATAATAATAAATAAAATAAAATAATAATAGATATTAAATAATTAATAATAAATTATTATAAAAATATATATATTAAAATATAATAATAATAATAATAGTAATTAGGAAAACGAAGAACGAAGAAGAAGGAAATGAAAGAGGAAAAAAGAGGAAAGAAAGAAAAGATGAAGGAGGAAGAGAGGAGAAAAAGGGGGAAACGGGCCCACCTCACTCACTTTTATGTTGCTTTGTTGCAAGGATGAAGGAAAGTAATCGACGTCCAACCATAACAATAATAATAAATAGAAAAAATAATAATAGATATTATTCTTAGAAAAAATATATTATTAAAATTCATCATTTAAAGAATTAAGAAAACGAGGAAGCAAAAAGGGAAAAAAAAGAAAGGAGGAAAAAGGGGAAGCAAAACCTTGTTGCAAGGATGAAGGAAAGTAATCGACGTCCAACTGAAAAATCAGTGTGACTCTAGAATACGTTAACCCTTCATTATTTAAAGAGAGAGGTGAAGCAAAAAGGGAAAAAAAAGAAAGGGAGCCGGTTGAAACCAAGCATTATCGATTGTCGACCTTCACCGTGGATCGCTCAAGGCCCCCGTTGTAGTTGGTGCCAAAGCCAAAGCCGCTAACAACCCTAGTTGGGTTTGCAGTGATCAAGCAAGTGAACCCCTCTACTGTCATTTCTCCTCAATTCGCAAGTGATTTTTCTCTTTGTGTTATTTCTCTTCTTGCTTCGCTAATTAACGTTGATTCATTACAAATCTACTTCTTTTCTCCCTCAATTTTCACGATAATGTTGAAATTGGATGAAACAGAGCCACGGTTCATGTGGCACTGGGAACCGGAAATATTAAGGGTTATCGCTAAAATTGGGGTTTGATAAATTGTGAAATTAGGTTATAATTTTTCTTTAATTTCATAATTGAAAGTGAAAGTTGAGAGTTTCTTCACCTGGATGAAAATCGAACTAAACGAAGTGTATTGTTCTATTTTACAAAACGGGCATGGAAATGGGGCATGTGGCAATATATATTATTTTGTAGTGTGATTATATTGGTAGCGTGAGGTCAGGTGATTCGAACAGTGTTATGTTTGTGTGGGTATGCTCTGTTTGTGCTTTGTGCGGGTGGGTGTGTTCTCTGAGTATTGCTGTGCGTGTGTGTAGCAGTGGGAAGGTGTGATGGCGTGGGTGTAAACAATTGGGTGTGAGCACGTGAGTGCTGTCGGTGTATGTGGGAGTGGAGAAACAACAGGGTTGTTGTGTGTGTGTGGTATGGAGAAGCAACAAGTGCTGTTGTGAGTGTGTAGTTGGGTGTGTGTGCTGCCGTGTGTGTGCGTTGGTGTGTGGAAGGTTGTGTGCTACGTGTGAGTGTATACGTGTGTATATGTGTGTGTATATACATGTGTATAGATACACGGTATGCTGTGTGTGTATGCAGCTAAGTGCAAGTGTGCATAGTGTGTGGTGAGCGTGTGTGCGTGTGGTAGAGTGTGTTTATGTTGATATAAATATAAATATATTTTTGGATTGAAGATAAATAAATATACATACATATATATATGGTAACAGTATGTGTATTTATATAATTCAAGGATCTATGTGCTTTCTACAGGAGTGATCGCTGCCGTTGAACATCCTCTTTTCTTCTCTCGAGAATCAGCGAGGTTGTTCCGTCCACTCGAGACGCTTAGGCTCGTTGGCCTCTTTTGCTGCCGCGTAGGCCCAAGTGATGGATTTCACCTCTCAAGAGGTTTGCGGATTCTTATGCGCCAAGTGTCCAAAGGAGTCCCCCTATGTCAGTGCAAAGATGAAATTGCCTAACTTAACCTCCTCCATGAGCCTAGAGATCCGTCTGGTCTCCGGCACGAAACGATCCAAAAACTTCTACGGATTCTCTCATTACTTCTAGTTGATGTGGGAGAGGTGCCATGACTACTTTTCTTCTCGACGACTGGAGGCATATTGTGCCGAGAAAAGGTCAGTCAGCTCCCTAAAACTCTTGATCAAGTTTGAGGGAAGGTGATGGAATCATATTCGAGCATCCCGTTTCAGGGTAAGTGGGAAAGTAGCAGCACATTGCTGCATCCTCTAACCCTTACAGACTCAAATGAGTGCGAAAATGATTGAGGTGATCCACCGGATCAACGCCCTCATCGTATGAATCAAGGGGTGGCATCTTAAATTTTACCGGCATTGGACGATTTAAGATTTCAATGGTGAAAGGAGATCAGTCTAGATTAATAGCATGCTCGTCATCTTTAAATACGTGGTTCCAAATCTTCTCCAATCTTGAATCAGTTTAAGTAGCGTTGGCTGATCTTTTGGAGTTGAGATAAATCATCAACTCCGTTCTTTCCCTAGTGTGGCCAGTAGCTGGCCGGCTATTGCCACTAGTAGATCTGATGACCCAGGAGACTCCCTCCTGGGTCTTGGTCTCTACTCGAGAGTATCAGTGGTTCCTTCATTTCAAACTTTCTTCTAGAGTCATGTTGCCCGAACGCTCTTCAATCATTGGCCGATTTTGGGCGTGTGAGGACTTCAGTGACTGAATGTTGGTCGGCCTTCTAGATTTTTCGGTCGATTTCTTCTTCCTCTGGCCTCCTCTTCTGAAGGCCGGTGCAGGGACTGCCGCTGGCGGAGCTCTCTATTGAGAGTGCTTCTAGCGGGAGTAGAACATTTAGAGTATCTTGTGTGTTTTCTGCATGTACTCCACCAAATTTTGAAAGAATGATGTGGGCACCCCGTTGACCGTCTCATTAACCATGGCACCAACAGCGTGGTCCTGGTCGGGAGAGACCATATCTCTAGTGAGTTCGCTAGCTTGTGCTCTTGTATTCTCCATTCTAGTTGGCTTAAAAGGTGAAATCGAGAAGGTTATCTGAAAAAAGGTGGTTGGCTTTTGTAAATGGTTCTCACAGACGGTGCCAATGATGCGTTCATGGATCGAAGTTTTGAATAGAGTCAGGTCAACTTGGTCATCTGAATCTAGCTCCATTCACCGAATCTGGATCCTGCGCACCACTACAATAAATGAGAGTTCAGGTGTCGGCGGGAGGTTATCCCATTAAAAATATTCCGACGCTCAAATCAGTAATCAACCTTCGAATTTTTAAGAATGTAAGGGGAAATGAAAGCAGTGAGAGGGTGAAGAGTGTTTGAGGTGGGGGTTTAACTCTCAATGTGAGAAGCTATCTGTGGCTCATGAGGGGTGTTGTCTCTCTGCACTGTGTTCGCTAAGAGCGTAATGCATGAGAGAGGGTTGGTGCTTTGAAAGCGTAGAAGCTTTTCAGAATTATCAGAGGGTTGCATGAGCTTGCAATAGCATTTTCAGAGAAGGTAGCGTCTGTAATCTGATGAGTGAATGTGCCTTAGAGCGAAGACTCCATGGGCTTTTATAGATGAGACGCTGAGTGGTCTTCATTGGGTAAAAAGGCTTAATTCCTGTATCGTGTTAGGATTGTTTCCTTTCTTGGCATGGAGATTTAATTGTGGTAATGACTCCAGGGATTACTTGCCTTTCTTCTGTGCCTTGTTACCGTTAAGGTTTACTGTGGACAGAAAGAGAAAATTTGGCACTTTTCTCATTGGACGTGTGCCAAATCTGTTGGCACCCGTTACAGTGGATATTGCATTCTAAGAAGGCACAAAATTAGGGAAGAGAGCCGTTACTGATCGTGTACGGAGGTGTGGGCCCAACTGGGCCTGACTCACATGAGGTTTACTCTTAGGCCGGCTTACTGTGACCCTTCAGGTTAACAGAAATATTGATCGTCTTTGGGAGCCTGTTGGCCGCCCAACTTGACCTTTCATCCGGTCAACGTCTGACGTTGACCGTCCAAGCAGGCATTTGGGCCCTTATAGATCTGGCCCGTTTCTCTTTCTTGGGCTCGGGCCAGCCCACTATGGGCGTACCCATTAAAGAAGAACCAATAAAAGGTATAGAGTTCTTACAGGTATAAAAATTGGACCAATGTTATGATTTAGGAGATAATATATTATGACATTCTTAATATGTTAAAGTGGTATATCAATATCCGATCTTATGTAATCGTTGGGTTAAGAAGTAGCGTCTGACCTCATCTATAGGGTTATATGTAAATGGTTCACATTCGGGTTTTGAATAAGAATGTATAACCTCTTATTGTGTGAAAACATATAAAACTCGGGTTTTGATTATTCACTCTTTCTACCAATAAGGTCTATTAGCGTTGGTTCTTAAAGAAAAATAAGAATTAAATATATCATTATGGCTAAGATTAAGAAGAAATATGAAAATAATGAACTAAAAAATCTGCATTAAAACTGAATGTGCATTGTTTTGAAATTTCATGACATACCGTTTAATCCCAATGGAATGATCATTCTGTTATGTTTTTTATGCAAAGATATGTATACAATTATCGTTATATAGTGCCTTATAAAGCTTTTGGCTCATTTCATATTATTTTTGCTAACCCCTTCAGATGATATACACGAGTCTTTATTATGTGAATATGATTGAGGAATTAAGTTGATATGAAGAACGTAGTTTAATCTTTATTGGTGTTCAATACTGTTTAATAGTTTTGAACAATAATTAATATAATTAATGTTATAGTTTTATCTTTAATTTCAATTTGGACAATATTTAATATATTGTATCATGTTTTCAGATAGTAGTTGTCTATATCCTGATTTTCAGATAGCTTTAGAATGTTGAAAAAATATATATTAGATGCCGGATAGCAGATTATAGGTGGATGAAATGTCCGCATAATAGTCAATGAGTTTAATATTATATTTTATTTGATTAGACAATTTTGGATGATATTTATTAATATTTTAATTGTTTAAATTATATTATTAATTTGGATAACTTTGGACAGCTTTATAATTTATTGGATGATATAATTAGTCAATATTTTTGAATCCGAACAATGGGTTACAATTCAATGTAAAGATTGTTGTAATATTATAATCTAATTTGGGTATCGTTTGTCCATTGATTAATGTTGGATTGATATCGTCGATATTTTGGTTTTTGCTTGATCGAATTTATGGATATTTATTACTTTTACAGATTATTATTTGTCAAAATATTGTATTGTATGGGCATTATTTTCTTACTTAAGGTCTGATATCGTATTGATTGGATCGGTATTAAAACCACTAGTGACGTGGCGGTTTATTTGAATTATATGTATAATGGTATGTATCTATGTGTAGTTGGTCATGATATTAACGTGGATTTCACATCCGTATACTATCTATGGTTAATTGGTTAATTAATGTTAATTTAGTATTATTATTGGGATTTAGGACATGACGCTTGGTATTGAATTCGATGCTTGATTTTGTGGCTCACTCAAGGGCCTAGTGAATTTTGGCCCTTTTGGCCTCTACGAGGCCTTATCTGTTAGGCATTGTTACCTACGAATACTTTATGGTTTACTCAATCCATACGAATCTAAATTATAATATGATTTTATCAAATCCATCAGTATTCATCCAATATATCAAACAAAATAATAAAATATAGCACAAATTAATTAATAATAGTAAATTTTGCATACCGAAAAAATAAAGATCAACCCACTACTATCTTGATGGTTAGGCTATCTTCATCGGCATAGATTTTTTAATCAATTTATTTTATTGAAAAATAAATTGATGTAATCGTAAATATTTCGCAAATTTGGCAAGAAGAATAAATCATTAAACCAAAAATAGCTCGAAACTCCCCCTTAGATTAAACTGAACCCTTTGTTCCATTATTTTTCAAACTAATTAGAATATAGAAAATAACTTGTTAGGAGGCCATTTTAAAAATCTTATATAATATTATTACTAATAATTTGGTTTCTCAGGTCTTAATAAAAACCATATCCCACATATGGTTTAAAGAATGAAGTAGTATTGAGAGTGGTAAGTATATGTTACAAATAAAATTTAAAGGTATTTGTATAACTAAAATACCTTTATAAGATCAGAGATAACATTTAAATAATATAAAATCACAAATCACTTAAAAACAGTCACCCTGAATAAAAAAAGAATAAAAATAAATAAAAATATACCAGAAATAAAAGTTAATATAATATTCGATAGTCAGCCATAATATTTTAAATTGGACAAAATCTTATCAGTCAAACAGTTTGAGTATCTTCATCACAAATTCTATATGTATTATTATATTCATCAATTATTTCTTCTTAGTATTTCCACAAAAAGTAAAATTGGAATTGAAATTCCATATTCAGCTTTTATTGTTTCCTCAACTCAACCCTATTATTTTTTATTATAGAAATTTAAAAAATTACTTGAAATAAAAAATAATAAACATTTACTTAAAAATTGTATGAAATGTGTATTATTTATACCGAGCATTGTATTCATCAATTGTTGTCCCACTCTTTCCTAAAATAAGGACACTGTGATTTATACGGTCGCCGTTAAATCTAATCCAATAGTTAGTTTTTTTAAACTATTTTTAAATAAAATAATACATTATTATTTAATAAAAAAATGACAACCATTAGATTAGATTTCATAATTGCCGTAGAAAAGTCATTCACGCTACAATGAAATAGGCGTTGCAGTGCCCCTTGACTTCACTGTTTCCATGTATGATACCCTAAGTCATAATTGATTTTAAGTTTATTTTTTCAATAACTAATCAACTCAGTCATACATCATAAAAATAATTGTATTAAGTTCTAATAGTTAATTATACAGTGAAATGAGATAGTATTATCTTTTATTGGCAATAAAAAAAGTCAAATCCCTTAATTTGTGGATTTAGACAAAATTTTAGGTGAACAATTTAATTAATAAAGATTATTTATTGTATGAAGTGAGATACATAATAAATTAATGCTTAATTATAGACTTAGCTATAATGCTTAAGTTGTCAATCCCGAAGAGTTAATGAAATAATTTAAACAATAAGTTAGGACAGTTATTTTTTTATAATTATTTAATTATTAAAAAAATATCACCAAAAATTTTAAAATTATAGCAAAATGTTTAAAAAATGTCGATTATGTGCAACATGTTTGATTATTTTTTAATTGCTACATAATGCATTTTAATGTGATTAATTAAAAAATAAGAAAATGAAACAAATTTGAAAATTAAATAATGTGAAATTAAATAAAATGTCAAAAGGGTATTAACGCCTAGTGGTTTCGCCAATGATTCGAAATTTGAAATTCGAAACGGCGGAGCGTCGTACCTTTTGATACAGCAGGTCCCACTTCCATCACCGTTCCAACTTCAAGCCATCTGATCTGCTGCCGTTGACGCTGGGTCCATTGAGATTCCGACACGTGTAAGGACGCCTAGCGTATAAAAAGGTAAAGATGGGGGGCAGCTGTGCAAAAAATAAAAAAGTGGAGGATGCTTTTGAGATTTCGGAAGAATAGGTCTGATTTTTCCCGCCCAGTCGAGTATTAATTTTGCTGCCTGCCTCGCTTCCGAACGTAAAATTTCAGACGAAAACGTTACCTTCTTTGGAAGAGAATTCGGCCAAAATGGAAGATGTTGCGAAGAGTTCACAATCATCTGCCAATGTACCAGGTATATACCCCTCAGTTGTGCGTGTGCGTGTGTGTGTTTTTTTTTTCTGGATTCTGATGTTTCTATTTCCATATCTGGGGCATTTTTTTTGTTTTGATTTTGATTATTCATGGTCGTTATGGTTGAATTCTGAAGCAATCATAGGGAAATCAAAGCTAAGGTATCCGCTTCGATCAGATTCTAAATTGAAGCAGGATCGTTCTTCCGATGCTGCTATTTCCTCCTCTCTGCCCAAGAGGTCTCTCTCTCTCTCTCTCTCTCCCCCCTTGCTGAGTTGCTTTCGTTGTCGAAGTTTTTTTATTTTAGTTTCTGAATTTTCATATAAATGAGTACAAAACGGATTTTGAAGTCCCTAAGTCTCGGTGATTTCCACTCTGCGACGGTTCCGTTTTCTTTTGGGAGAGAATTAAGTTTTAGGGTCAGGTTGATGGCTGGGTTTAATTATATCCCATTTGGTAGAAACTGGACAGCGGGTACAGATCATGATTATCTTCTTCTATTTGTTTTTATTTTGTTAGACTATTTACTTCAGAATTGGCAAAAAACTGTCATTAAATCTTCACTAGATGAATGGCATGCATTAGTTGAAGCAGAGTGCTTCTGTGAACTTGATTGTCTGTGTATATATCAGATCAGTACTTTGATTTCTCTGAATATGCCTTCTTACGTGTATGGATAAACTACGTGAGTTGTTTATGCTATTTTTGTTTAGGCCAAGAGTAAGATAATATAGCTTATTAACCATATTGTATTTATGATTTATAATGGAGTTCCTCCATTTGTCTTTCACTGAATGCTGAGTTATTTCCTTGCTATTTCATCGTTTTTCTTATTGAGTTCCGATAATATGTTACTGTGTCTTCTTAGCTATAACAGTGCTATTACCGTTACCAAGTTGCTTTCTAGCAATTGTTTTTGAATTATCAATATGTATTAAAGATGGTCCAGCACAAGGAGAACTCTGTATGTAATTAAGTATTTAAATAGATACCAGCATCTCGCAATTTAACTAGCTCCTGATCGTTTGTATTGGTATTCATTGATCAAAAGTATTCGTTGGAACATGCAATGTGAGCCAGTTGTTTCAATTCTTCCGTAAGAAATGAAAGGAGTCACGAAATATTAGAAATATATTATGAACATAATAAAATATGTGCATATTATACACAATGAAAAATTAATTAAACATATTATAATACAACATGCCAATAAAATTGAAATTGATTGAGGATCATGCCAGTGGAACATATATCTATCCATGTTTGTTCAAACTTTCTGAGATTAAAATTGAAAATAAGTTAGTGAATTAATAGAAATCTTCTAACTTATTTCTAACCATTTATCGTGGCTATGCAAATGAATACATATGATTTAGCTACATAGGCTAAGCAAGTGATCCTTTGATTTTCATCATCCAACCTTTTATATTTCTCCCATTATGGTGTATCACTTCCATCAGAAATTGAATTAGACAATGCACTAATATCTTGAATTTAATAGAATTTAACATTATAATGTTTGAGAATATGAAGTGTCACTTTAATGGAATTCTAGCAGGAAATTCTTTAACAAGGGCATGGTTCTATTCAAAAATAATTTTCCCTTTGATACACAGTGTTAAATGACTTAAAAAGATTAAAAAATGTAATTTCTATAAGATTATTAAATTCTCATGATGTAAATATCTATAATTTTATACAAGTGTTGTAGTTGATTAAATAAATTAGCTTGGAAATATTAATAATAGAGTGCATAGATTGATGCATATTCTTTTTTTTCATTACAATTGACGCATAGAGTTTTAGTTTAGATTTTTCAATTCAAGAGACCTGCATGGCATTGTAGTACATTCTGTTTGTTCCATGAGCTTTAGGTGGGAGCTGGGGATGAATCTGATTCTTCTAAAACACCATCACATTGTTAGTTCTCTGTTGAAAGGAACTGCGAGGAAAAATATTTGTCACCCTTGTGCCCATTGTTACCAGCATAGCATAACAGAGATTTGTTCCTAGATTGTACCATATAAAATATTCGTTCACTACAATTGGGGGTCATTTTTCAGGGTAAGATCTGCTGCCAATGTGAGTAAAAGTGTCAATGTTCTAGATCTTTCTGGGAAGGACAAATCATCTGCCAAGCCACCAAGAAGGCTCTCTATCCCTGTGAAGTCAGCTATAAGTCCTCATCAGAAGCTCACTAGCAGCATAACTCCAATTTCTGAGGCTAGGGTGAGAAGGTCCACTAATAGTGAGGGAAAAGGTGATACCCCACTTTCTGATGTTTCTAAATCATGTATTCGTCGGAGGTACAACCTTCTTTCGTCAGCTTCACATTGGCTTTCACAAATTAAACTCTCGGAATGCGCTGCTAAGCATTCAATTTCACTTGGATTCTTCAAGCTTGCTATCGAGGCTGGATGTACGGTAAGTTGAGTTTTTCTTAGATTTGTCTTCTGTTAGATAACTGACTTTTATTCCCCTGGATTCCATTTTTCCAGTTTCATTATATTGTGCTGAGGGTTGCTGTAGCATGCCTGACCTTCTCATTTCAGAAGTACAATGCAATCTTCTCCCTCTATGAAGTCTTCATATGGGCTACCGATTATGCTTTGGTTTCAGCATTGTGTATGATATCCAAGCAATTAGCAGTGCAATAAAGTAAACCAAAGATGCTGCTCAACTTTGAGATTCAACCGCTGAAAAAAAGATACATGTGGTTGAACCTGGGAGTGGAGCCCCAAGATCCCTTAACCTCTCTCATCTTTTGAAGAAGGGCACACTGAGTCACATTAAATTATATTGTTGACAATAGCTGACAGCTTTTTCGTCCCTCCTTTTGAATTATATTTCTGTGATGCAAGAGATCTTGTCCACAGCTGCAAATCATACCGCAAAGCAGTCAAAAGGCGAAGAATATGTTTCATAGTAAAAAGAGAAAAATGCACTTTAGTTTTGGGTCTATGCTTGCAGCAAGAAACGTTAAAAGGAAATTGCATATGCTCAACTAAATGGTTATGCATTTTGTGAATTTCATTGTTGTTTGTGAATCTAAAATATCTTTTTTCTGGGTAAAGAATTATTGATTTTTCAATTACTGTGTATTTGTTGGGCTTAAATGTTTGATATCTCATCCTTTCTTGATACGAAAACTCAGCCACTTCATCTGCTGCGGGATGAACTGAAGTCCTATGCACGTAGGCACAACCTTGACGAACTCAGAGACATGTTGCAAGCTTTGTTTGAAATGTATGATATTTCAGAAACCTTGGAGCATTTGAAGGTCTCTGAGACCTACTCTCAAGCGGCTGAAGACGGAACTCCATTTGATGAGGTTGTTCACAGCTCCAATTCCACAGCAAGAACTAGGGATCTCAAATCAAAGTCTCTAAACATAGTTTCTTCTCACACTTCCACTGTTAAAGAGTCATCTAAGAAGAAGAATATTCAGAGCCACGTTCCTGCAACTAGGATCCGAGCATCGGTCACAAAAATTTCTGTGAGCCCAAAATCGGCAATTGAAAGTGGAGGCCATAACTTACAGAAGAAGGCTCACAAGCTAAGCAAGAAAGAAACAAACAACGGACAGGTTAAGGTAATGAAGCAAGAAATGGAATCAACCACTTCTGAAGGTAATTGTTGTATCATTGTTCGGCCCAGCATAGACTTACTTCCCTTTGAATTAGAGTCACAGGTTCTCTAATTTAATTAATCTCTACTCTTATAGTCTCAGGTGAGCATTGGAATGTGGAAACAGTTGATGAAGACAAAGAAAACATGGTATACTAGTTTCTCCTATACCTTGTGGATTGTTGTTAACCTGGTGAAGTTTTAGAATATGTAACAAAGGCTTCTATATTTCTAACCACATATAAATGTTGGTGTTGAATAAGTTTCCTACCTTATTGTTCTTGTAGTTTAGACTTTCATTCTAGCTTCCTCTTTCCATCAAAATTTCTAGGATTCAAATACAGATATTGAGGTTTTACTTACTTTCTCTTCTGATCACTCAGATTGTTATTTATAGTAAAATTCTGTTTGTTTTTTTTGCAGGATGTTCATCCAACGGAAGTGATCAGTGTAGCTGAAGGAAGCTAGGTGCATGCTGCAATGCCCAATTACTGGAAATATGATTTCTGTGGCTGTTCTTTGGTTTGTCTTCGGTGTTTTTTTTTAAGCGGGGGGCTTTCCTATGTATAGAAAGGTCAAAAGCCTATTTACTTTGTGATAAACTAAGTTTTTTTTTTCTCCTTATGGGAAACTTATTCGGGAAAATTATTCAGTTTGGCACGGAAGTAAAGACTTTTTGGGGTGCTTTTCATCCTTTTGACATTTGCATGAGTCTGGGGTTATTTGTGTAATGTCCAGTCGCTGTTTGCTGATATACTAAGATGTATTAAACCATTAATTCATTTCTATTCCAACTGTTTAGATTTGATTGTATTAAATCTTATTCACTTTCCATTTGGAGATTAAGTCTGTCATTGGACTAAACAACGATATTCATCAGAGTGGCTACTTGTTGCTCAGTTGAAAACCTTATACATTGTCGCTCCTGTGTTTTTTTTAATCTGCAGCAAGTAAAAATGTGACAAGATGATATTATGATTGGATTTTAAAGATGATTAGGGACACAGATTTTGAAACAGACGCCAATGATTTGAAAAAGTAACAGATTTTATCAAAGGAATTATGTTCAGCGTGATTTAAATGGTTTGTTTTTAAAATTTATGTTGAATTATCTTCTATATGTGCAATTATTTGAATGGTATGTTCTTAAAATTTATGCTACTTCAACTTCTCCATGTATAATCATTTGATTTTGGTCGATTGTTTTTATTAATACTTTTACATGAAATATAACTTTATTTGTTAAATTACAATTGCCCCGTGTTCTATTATAGTTATATCTCAAATTTTTTATATAAATGGTTAAATTCTTTATCAATTTAAGAGTTATACAGTAATTATAATTATAAACTTGCTAAAAATAGTAAAATTTTTTCCAACAGGCGTTAGGCATTCATCTAACAAAATAAAATCTATTCCAAACATATATCTCGTGATTCCTTACTTCGATAGAGTACAAATATATAAATTTAGTATTATTTGATACTTTTTTCAACCTATTACCGATACTAAATAGCAATTACAAGTTTGTATCCATTTTTTATGATATTATGTACAAATCAGATATATCATGACAAATTCTTTAATAAAAATAGTATCTTTCACAATTAAATTTGATAATTAAAATTTTTGAATAAGTGTTTACACAATTTTCTTTTATATAAAGAAAAAAATTTATCGAAATAATAAATTACTATTAATATCGACACATCTAATATCGCTAAATATTTAAAAATCCCCATATTCAATTCCTTTCAACTTATGATTTCTTAAGTGTTAAAAGTATAGTAATTTAAGGAAAATACATCAAAATAACAGCATTATAAATACTATATGAAAGTTAAATTTTCATTATTTTTTTAAAAAAATTAGAAATACTTGATAATTTTGATAAATAAAACCAATCCCAAAACTGCGAGAATATGGTTTTAAAGTGCTTAATTTTTTTAAAGAAACTATATGAAACTAATATTATTGGTTTTCTTTCCTTCTTGATCCACTATGACATCTTCTGCAATTTTGTTTTAATTGCTCCTCTGCGACCCAAACCCTAACTCACCTACCAATTCGGAAGCTGCCTGACTGTTCAGCGAGAATAAACAAGAGTACAACGGACGAGTATACAAAATTGTTGAGCAAAGTTAGACTGCAGATTAATAGCCTACCTTGGTCACTTGCACGAATAGCAGTGCTTTGAGTTATTGAAGTAAGTTCTGTTATAATGTTTCACATGAGCAAGGTTATAAATCACTGATATTTTGTGCTTAGCCTCTTCGAAAAAGTTTTATGTCTTGTATTTTGTATGCAAATGTCTCAGACAACTGGCTTCTTAAATAGACTCGGGACATCTGTCTACATAATGGTGAGAGCTGTTGCATTCCCTGTTTCTAGGTTTGTCATCACTGTGTTTTCACTATATCAGAAAAAAATTATTTTATTGCATTTGAGTTGTGGTGTATCCATAAATTATACTGTTTGTTGGTAACAAATCAAGCAAAATCATTATTGAATGGCTGATAAGTTGAGCTGGAATTATATGAATGCTCGAGTTATACCCTCTAGAACTTGAACATGAGGTAATTCATTGCAAAACTCTGTTGTGGCCATTCCGTTAGAAATTGATATTTTATTGACCTTGTTAAGAACTTTTTCCAATTCTTTTAAAATGTCCTCAGGTTGGGTTGATATCTTATTCAAATTTAATATTGCATTCAATTGGTAAAATAATTGTCCGGTGATTTAGAGATTATCGGTTTGAGTTGTAGAAATAATCTCCTATAAAATATAAGATAAAATCGTATATAATATACTCAAAATAATTGGTCATTTCCCGTTTCATCCATAGCTGAAACTTTTTACACTAAATTATAATTTTTATCATATAGTTATTACAACAACCTTTTTATCCAATACTGATTGTTTTAATTATGAGGACAAACGATCTGTCCTCTGTGTAATCCTCAGCTAAGCTAACTGGCTTTTTTCTACCAAAAGAAGGCAAAACCCCGTTCGTTTGGAGGAGAAATGCACCCACCAAGGCATAAGCGCAAGAGGGGATAGCTATGCCTTATGCAGAAGCATGGAGAATAGAAATTGAGAATGGAATAGGAAATGAAGTTGATATATTAACATTCTTCTCATGGTTTTCAAGATTAATATCCCCACGTCTTTGTATACTAAGCTACGAAAGTGACAGATTGGTGATAGTAAATTCGGTGACTGCACAATTTTAGCTATTCTTGCATCCTAAATGTGTGGGCAAATTAAAGCTCGCAAGCCCTTTTGAGACATATTTGAGGTCCTTCTTGAAGATGCAAAGATTGACTATGATGCTAGGTTCTCGATCTCTAATACTCTCTATCTTAAGGCTTCCACATTCCAGATGGAATTTCCTGTCATTGGGAAGAAGCCATTGTGAAGAAGTGGAGAACTTACTTTAGTAAAAATCAAAAGATAGAGAAGAAAAAATAAGATAGATTAAATAAGAATAGAATTAGATAATTGAGAAGAAGAAAATTAGAAAGATTAGAAAAGAGGGAAAGGAACTAGCCAGAGGGAGAGAAACCAGAAGTCCTACTTTCATTCAATATTCATTTCCATACCCTTTACAATCTGATTCACATAATTATTTATAGGATAAGCAATATCTAACAATCTCAAAACTACAAACTATTTGAACAACTACAAATTACCAAACTACTAACTACCTAACAACCTATCATGAAGTATAACATCATCATCATCGTCTTCAATATCTTCCTACATACGCATGGATGATGATACTTTATTACAGCATTTCATCATAAGATCTACTACAATGACTAAATGGGTAGCTATTCATGTGATTTTTAGTATTGTTAACTTTAAATATGATTAGATATATACAATTTTATCATTAATTTAACTGCCAGGATAAAAAAGAGTATATAATCTCATAATTAAATTTGGTTGTTAAAAGTAAAAAAAAAAAAAAATCCAAATACTGAAAGAAAAATATGGACTCCCAAAAAAGATCTAACTAATTAAGATCTACATTCTCTTTAAAAATAGCATTACATTATCAAAAATGCCTTCTTAAACCGGCAAGCTATTAAAAAGATTAACTATATTTAGCATATAGTCTTACAATCAAATAGTAAATCAAAACCTTATAGTGGGTGGTTACCTCCGTACATTTGATTGACAACAATTATAATTATCTACCATTGACAACACATCATGATCAACCTCTATTTCTTACAACATCCATCATGCAATGGAAATGATGGGGGTTATAACATATTGTGAAAGTAAGCAATTAAGGGTGACTGAGCACGAGCATTCTAATAATCCAGTACTCAAGCATCAATCAGGGTGACTGAGCACAAGCATTCTAATAATCTCCTACTAGAGCTCGTGTTGATCGTACATCAAATGTGATCATTATACTAATCCAACATACCCGAGATCAAGAACAGTGCGATCAAAATTACGAGCCAAAACAGACCGAGAATCAAAAGATAATTTTGATTTGCATTCACTGGCAAGCTAGCAACCTTCAGTCCCTAGCTACCAACTCCTTACTACACAGACCGATATTAGTGAAAGAAAATTTGATGTCGATACAAAAATTTTGGATTTCAATCGCTCAAACCCCTCAGATGATGCTTTGGGCGCGAGCATTTTGCTAATATGCTGCCTGAGCCGCTTCAAATTGATCAGGCGGCACACCTTGGCAAATTGGCCTGAGTTTTGGTCGAGGTGGGGTTGAGGGCATATGGACCCTCCAAATAAGCAGTGTTCTAAAACCGGCAACTCGAATAAAACTCAACTCACTCATCCTTGGCACAAAATTTACCAGTTCAAAAGACAACAAAAAGGTAGACCACATTCCTGGAAACGTTTTTTAATTCATTTATTTCAATATAAATTTATTAAAATATATAAATAAATAAGATTGTGATATTATTAAAAGTAGGCTAAAACATTGCCTATCTTCTGACAAAATATGCTGTAAATTCCTCCTAATAATATCGGAATTCATGAGTATGACTTTGCCAAATTGCCCAAAAATTAAAAAAGAAGGCTTTCTCACTTCGGGACTTGAAATCAACAGTAAAAACCTAAATCTGCAATTTCTCGGCACCAGAGACAAAGACACCAGTCCGCCGGAGAGAATCAAAGAGAGGGAAGACCATTTTCCGGTAATGGACAGGCCGAGAGAGCTCTTCCTGAAGGTCAATCTGCACGTCGGCGACGCCGATCTCTTTGAGGCGAATCCCTAGCTTTTCGCCGAGCCGAGATGCGATTTTGGGGCCCCAAAAGTTATGGGATCGCGGCAACTGATAGAGCTTAGCTCTGTAGTGGGATACGAATTCTTGTTCGGAAGAAGAGGCCATGGCGATGATTGATTCAGTGATTGGGTTTGTGACTTGAACAGTGATTTTCCGGCAGCTTAGCACTAGGCGCAGGAGGTGCTGCGGTTGCTGCGCTTTTGCCATCTTTGTTCTTTTCCCTGTGAACGTTGTGTGTTTTTTTATTAAATGGGTGATTTTTTAAATAATTATCCTATTTCGAGGTTTTATAATTTAACTTATTAATTTTATTCTTATTTTTAAGTTTTAAGTAATTCCTTCAAGATTTTATGGAGTATTAACGTCCCATTATCAAAACTCTCTGAAGATTCAGTTTACATCTTAAATATTTTGAAAGAAAATATATTTCAAATAAAAATTGATATAACAGAACTAATTTTCAGACATTTTTTCATATATTTATTTTCGATTTTCCTAAAGATGTGCATTTAGTCATTGGATTGAATGAATATTGATCTAATAATTAATAATTAATATTTTAAAATAATATAATATATAAATATTTTTATTTATTTTTTTAAAAATATTGTAATATTTAAATACTCATATTATAAATAAATAATAATATAAAATATATAAAATATTTTTAAATTTTTATTCATTAAATTTTAATTGAACAAACAAGAGGGAAAAAATTAGGGTTTCCGCGACCGGCGCGCTGCAGCGTCCCTCACTCCAATACGGCAGCCCCAACTAAACCCTTTCTGAACCCTGTTATCTACCTTCTTCTTGTTCTTCGCCGCCTCCACCTCTGCTGCCCCCGTCGCCGTCATGACGCTGTTGGAAGTGATTGCTGAAGCCGCAACAAACCCAAAACCCTTCGTCGAACCATTCAAATGCCCCACCATCGTCAATTCCGACCCGATTCTCCTCAATCTCAAACCCGAATCCGACAACCAATACCCTTCCTCCCTCGTCCAACCTCTTACGGGCTTCCAAATCTCTCAGTTCGACTCGTACCTTGTTGATTCTAACTCGAAGCTATTCAAGAAGCTCAAGCGTAAGTTGAAAAACCCTAACTCTCTCTCTAGTTCAGACTTCACTGGTATTTTGAATTCGTTTTTTGAGAAATTCAGGGACAAATTGGGTATTTCAGCCGACGCGGAATCCTCTGATGAGTTTTACACTCCTAAGCTGATTGAAAAGTTAGGGTCATTCATTGGAAGGGATGTGATGGGCTTGATAATTGAGGGTTGTTTTGTTTTGGAAAATTGGAAATTGTTGGAAACTCTAATTACTAATAAGCTCGTGGATCATGGGCTTTGTTCCAATTTGGTCTATAATTTGATTTTGAAAAGACGGTCAGATTTGATATGCTTATGTGTCAAGTGTTTTTCAGATCTTAAGTCGTCTGATTTGTGTGGAATTTTGAAATATTTCTTGGGTTCCTCAAAGAAGGCTTACAAGAGTATGGCTGGTGTGAGGAATGAGTGGGAGAGTCAGGCCTTGTTGGCTGTCGAGAAGGTGAGCGATAAGAAACTAAGTGGGAAGAAATTGGGGCTCGCAAAGGAGGCAGCGATATTGCTCATGGTTGCCTATGATGGGTTTTCAGCTTCTGAGTTGTGCATGCATTATTTGTTGGCCTCATCAAATGTTGATGAGGTGGTGTTCTCTGCTGCGATTGGTAGACTTAATGTGGAGGAAATCTTGAGTTTGATTGAATATTTGGGCAAGTGGTTGAGGAAGTATGAACGATTTCCACAGGCATGCCCGTGTGCTAAAGCGTCGAGTGCATTGGGATTGAAAGCATGCCAATGGGTGCCGACTCTCGAAGATGTTGTGAGGTCTCTTGGATTGGTGTTAGATGAGCATTTTTCTTCATTGGTGTTGCATTCTGAATTTCATGCAGCGTTGAAAGCATTATTGGAGGTTGTTAGTTCCTTGGTCTCTGAAGGGAAGCTTTCTTGCTCATTGGCAAATTTGATCGAGATTTTGAAACCTGAAGTTACGAGTTCGTAGTAATGGTGCTGCTTTTTAATTGTCA
This sequence comes from Nepenthes gracilis, assembly GCA_033239525.1. Taxonomy (NCBI): domain Eukaryota; kingdom Viridiplantae; phylum Streptophyta; class Magnoliopsida; order Caryophyllales; family Nepenthaceae; genus Nepenthes; species Nepenthes gracilis. The sequence continues at coordinate 29,209,336 of BSYO01000002.1, read as the reverse complement.
TAGACGATTTCAATAGACATGTCAGTATGATGTCATGAGGTCCATGTCACTCTAATTTGTGGTGATTACCTAAAACATGGAGCAATCGATAGTCTATGCTGTTGTCGAGATGTTGAAATTTTCTTGTCGGTATCCATAAATTTGTGTGATATTGCATCTTCTAGAAACCTGTTTAATGGCCATGTATTTATTGGCTGGGATACTTATTATACTCGGTTCTTCTTGTCGTTCAGGTCTTAAACTTTTCTTCCTAGTGATATGTTATATCTCGGAGCAATTCAGAATTGGCATTCCATGTAGCCAGCGGCCACAGAACTAATTTTTACGAGCTAGTTTCTATCACAAAAGATATAGGAGTCCTCCTCCTGATGTGGCTGTTGATTTTTCTATTAGAAAAATTAATCAGTTATTGGTCTAGATTTTCTGATTTTGGAGTATCCACTATGCCACCTACTTCCACCGTGAATAGTATTAGACGTTTTGATGGAAAATGTCTATATATATGAGGCTTTGATTTTTGGATTTCTAAGTTAAATATTCTTATTATACACTATTATTAAAGAGTATTGAAAGTTTGGAATATCCAAACAAATGATAAATTTGCAGAAATTTGAGCAATGGCATGAGGTTAGTATTTTAATCCTTAACTTATTTCCGCATTCAATCTACAAGTGTCTGATGTTTTACACGATAGATTGATTTTCGTCCAATAGTGGCTGGCAGTTGCAGCATGAAACAGTATGGAAGAGGTTTTCTGTCACAAAAGGTATTTGTTCATATATACTGTGAAGCCACTGGAAAAATATAGGATTCGCGACTTACAGGCGTAAGTGCTTGCTTAGAGTTTACTAGGTTTATCTTTTGTTATCAAGAGTAATCTTCGAAAATTTCCAATTTCTTCCACTGCGGCTATTTGAGTTTCCGCTGGGAATCCTCCAATGATCTTGCACAAGTAGAAGGGGTGACTTGTGATAATAGTCTGGAATGTTTTCACTCCAGCATAATCTTTTTTAAGCTCTGATCCAAACGTAAAAGCCAAGTACTGCAGTGATTTGCTCTCGATGTTGAACTCTGCAATCATGATCCACGAGCTGCAGACTATTATTTGAGTTCTAAATTTCTTTGCAATGTAAATTTCAAGTGGTTAGCATATTTTCCTACTTCCATGTCATGTGCATGAGTTTTCTTGAAGGCACTATAGCAAGCGTTACCATGCCAACTCAAGACAAAATGTGGCAGTGTTTGTCATGCCCACAGAAAGTTCTTTGCCTGCAAATCCCGTCTCCATGAAATGTAGTTTTTGGGTGGGTATGTTTTCAACCGGTATTGATGGTGGCATCTGGCATTAATGGAGATTAAAGAAGGCCTAGCATGAAGCTGTCGTATGTCAGATATATTCAGCCTTGTCACTGTATCAACGGAGATCATAGCAGTCTTTTCTTCTTGGGTGCGAGTGAGAATCGCATAGAAGTATCCATAGTCGACTCTTTGTTTTCAACATCATGCATGATCTATAAGTTCAGCTCCAGATTGTGGTCGAGGTACTCTTTTGGGAGTTTTCTCTTTTTGAAAAAGTAATCAAGTGCACTGAAGAAGAAATATAATCTGTACAAACAAGAGCCAATATCACCGAGACCCTCCCACCCCCCAAAGAAAAAACCCAGAGTAAAGGTTTAGTAGACAAAATCATTCATCGCAACTTACTACTCAAAAGTGATAGCTGCGTATTAGGGGCAGAGGAAGACTCTTCTGTCTCAGAACAAAATAACAAGTATCCCTCATAGTCTAACAAATAGAGTATAATTTATCCTAAATACATTGAAAGTTTATCGGGTAATAATGGATATTAATGACATAATGATCTTCGACAAAAGTGTTTATTGATATTTACCTGATACATGTGTTTATTGATATTTGCCTGATACATGTGTTTATTGATGAAGTTATATCTTCAAATTTTAGTTCAAATCTACTAAATAGTGGTAGAGATTCTTTGTTGTAAAATAAAAAAGACTCAAAAAAAATGAAGTGACAGATATACTAGAGATGTATTTATAATTTGGATATGAAAGAAAATCTTATTATATTTGTTTACAAAATATTGGCGCTTGTATGTATTGTATTTTTTTATTTTATCATTGATAAGGTTATAAAGTAGTTACGATTGATGAAAAGTAGTAGCCTAACCTATAAAGGTCAATTGAGTTAGGCCCACAGATCATCGACGTGGGCTCTAACAAGAAAATTGATAGATACTCTTTTCTGATCATATATGCCTATAAAAATAGTTATGATTCAAATAATTATAATCTTTTTTTTTTTTGATTCGAACATAATTTACAAAGTAAAAAATTAAAACTTTAGACAAAATAAACTATATAACTAAATAAAAAATATTTATAAAAAATTATTAATCATATAAAAATGTAATCTACTAATTTATATTTTTACATATTGATATTTATGTACAAAAATTTATAATTTGGATTAGACTAAATTAAACTTGTTAATTTTACCTGTAACTATATTCTATCTAAAAAATTAATCAGGTTAAAATTTTTAATTATACTCAAATAATATTTAAATAGCTGAATCAAACCTTTTAAATATATTTAAATTTAAATTGTTTTTTTCTAAAATAAATAGTCCCATCGTTGAGTGAGGCAGAGCCTTACCAAAAATATACTCATGTGAAAAAATACTAAATATGATTTCTTGATACTCCTAAAAACAAAAATCATAAAAATGGAAAGTTCTTCTTTGAATCGAGAAATTAAATTATATAAACGCTTAAAATTTTTAAAATTTCCAAGATTAAATTAGCAGTAAAAGAAGCCGAGTGGCATTTAGGAAAAAAAACATAATAAAAAATTTCCCCTATTTTTAAATAAAATTTAATAACAACAATTAGATTAAGAGTGATCTAGTAACTAAAATATAAAATAGGCTCTGCTTCACACTCAATTTTATATTACTAAATAAATAATTAAGATTAATAAAAAAAGTTTATATGTAAAAATTAAATATTTTTGAAATCACCAAAAAAATCAAATCGTTTATTATTATTTTTTTAATAAAAATATTTATAAATATAGATTATTCTAAGTTTAAATATTATGTTAAAAAAATAAAAATAGCTTATTATTTGTTCAAAGTTTGTTATATAATATTTTTGTAATATTATATAAATATGGCTCCTCTCTCCCACTTCCCCCCACTTTCCCACTTTGCTTCGCCTTCTGCTTCTGACCCTCTCTCTCTCTCTCTCTCTCTCTACTGGGACACCATGCCGACGATCCATCAGCGTCCGTATTGCGCCGCATACAGGGTGGAGCGAGAGGCTGATAATCTCGACGACGATCCGTCTGCGTCGCCATCGTTGTTCTTCATCCGCTTTAGCTTGGAGAACATTATTCGTTATGAATCTTATTTTAGATGGGACGTAGGAATTGATGAGACATACGGTCCGATTCTCAGAAAGCAGATGGTTTTCTCCTCCGACGAATTAAAATCCGTTCATGCCTGGAACGCCATAGCCTCCGAGGTCCGTAGTAGCCTGAACCTCTCGGAATGCTGTTCGCAGCCAATTCTAAGGGATCTCTACTCTGGCGTTTTCTCGGTCATCGCTGATCCCCGACTACCTCCGGATCGTACTCCCAAAGCGGTGAATTTTACTGTCGACATATGGCGCGTGATTGCTGTTGTGGAAATGGATGCGCCGCAGGATCCTGTCCCGGTGCTGTCGCCGGCGAAAGATTTTTCGATTGAGTCGCTGGAGAGAGTTGACATTGAATCGTTGGATTCGGCAGAGGCGTCCGCCGACTGTGCTATTTGCTTGCAGGAGATGGCGGCGGAGCCAGAAGCGCTCACGCGGATGCCGTGCTCGCACCTGTTTCATGGCGGTTGTATCGCGATGTGGTTGCGGAAGAGTCAGTTGTGTCCCCTGTGTCGTTTTGAACTGCCGCCAGTCCCCGCCGCCTCACGTCCATGATTTACTATTTTGATTTCTGAAGACATTATTGAAGTTAGGTTGATTAGTGCTTCTATATTTCGTAAGGCCTCTCTCTGATCTCCATGGCCAGTTTTAGTTGCAGCTTCCCTGCTTATCAGAAACAAAAACGGCAGTTTCCCCATTGAGACTAGTGACTGGATTCGTTTTCCTTGTTTGTTGTTTTGGTGCTTAATTGCCGGTGGAAGCTTGGATTAATATGAAAATTATAAAAGTATTATCGATTACTTTCTATTTTTTTTCCAGATTTTTAACACCAAAAAATTTACTGTTAATTATTTATTTAAATGTTTTGCACTTTCAAAGTTATTAATAATATAATATTTTACTTATTTATTTATTTTTATATTAACTTGTTATTGCATGTGAATATATGTCAAAGATTTCCAAAATGCATCACCCTCATATTACCCTTAACATTATACTCAAAACATAGTCAAGTATTTTCAAAAATAAAAATTAAATGTATATTTGAAAATAATCAAAATTGGAATTAAAATTGTAAATGAATAAAATATAGAGAATATTTTTTTGGTATTTTTTGTGAATTAACCATGCTTTTGGATTGAGGGAGTTTTATTAGCATATAATTTATCAGTGTAATCTTTATTAGTATAATCAATACTATTTATTTGGTTAATAGTTATTGAAAATGTTTAATTATTATTGGATGAATGATAATAATATATGATATATAGTATGAATTATTACCTTAATTGAAATGATTGGCCTATTGAAAATTTATTATATTATGTTTTGACATTAACTTAACTCCTTTTAAGATATTACTTGTTTAAAAATTTTATTTTAAAATTTTTATTTATGCATAGAATAAAAAAAATCTATCTACTAATAAATAAGAGACAATCTTTTAATTCAATTGACATGAGATAACCTCTCTTATACTATAGTTTATTATTTATGTGACAGAAACATTATAGTGTTTTGGTATATATATTTAATAGTTTAATATTGTAAATTGTGAATAAATGTATTAATTAATAGCCAATTAAACCTTTCTTAAGAGGGTGTGAAGGGGAGAGGAATAAAGTGACACTAAATTAGAGGAAAAGTGCACCTTATTTGGGATTTCCTTTTTTTTTTTTTTTTTTTTGGAAGGGAGGGATTACGGATATGACCATTAATCACAATAAGTCCTTTGCTTTAATCACACATTTAATTTTATTTAATCACCTAATATGACTTAATTATTTGATGTAAATTTAAAAAATTAATATATACTTAATTAGCTTAAGTGTATCTTATTTAGACCGAAAGGAAATATTTTGACCATGTATACGGAATAGTATTATGTTTGGATTTAATAAAATTTTATGAGTTAAAATATAGTAAATAAAGTTAAAAAATTAGCCAAATTAAAACACTTGAATTATGTAATGACATAATAAGTCATTGATAAATTAAATAGAAATTATTAAGACAATGATTTATGATAATTTATAACAATCTACCACTATATTGATTTTTTAATCAAGTTTGTAGTAAAACCTTTTTATTTTGTGAGTTTTTATAAATGCTAGATATATTAAATTTTATCCATTTATATTAAGAAAATGTGTTTCTATAATTTAAATTTTTGGCCTTCTATATCACAAATAGAGTAATATTAATCATATTCACCCTCTAATTGTAAAAGCCTAAATTACTCTTGTAAAATAAAAAGCCTCCATATGTAGATAAGGCAACAAGTTTTGATCACTATATGCAATGTGCTTTTGGATATTATGAATTAAAATTTGTTAAAAGAACCAAAAACAACTTATGAAAGACATCAATAAATTTTTTCAGGGGAATTTTTAACAATACCCAATTTGGATGTATTCTTCTAAAATTAAATAAATGTCAAAATTTAAAATTATTCAACACTTCATGATATAAAGATCATTAATATTTAGATACTTATAAGATTATTTTATTATAATTTAGAAATTATAAATCTAAATTAAAAAAATAAACTTTTTTATAATATAAATTCATGCATAATATATCTACAAAAATAATATTCCCATGAGCATGAGCATTGGATAAGTTTTTTTTTTTGGTCTATATAGCAATCCTAAACCTTTTTACCTATTGATTTTTTGCAACGTGTTGAACACATAATATAATTTTCGTATAAGATACCTATAAAAATATAAATTATAAAAGTGTAATTATGAATCACAAGAATATTTTAATTTTATTAAAATAGAATTAAAACTCATGTGAATATTTTGTTAAATGCAGGGCTTTATTTGAAATTTTAGTAAAAGCACTGGTGCGTATTTAGATAAAGATTTAACATTATATATTTTTTAGACTTGTCACAAAATAAAATTTAAATATGATGCGTCTTTAAATTTGAACTCGAATGTTCGTCTTGTCCGCTACCCCGATTTCTACTCCTTTTATTAAGTTTGGATCGCATGACACTATTAAAACGAGCAGGGAGGTCAAATTGTCGGTGAAAAATTATCCCATCGAAAATATTCCGACGCTCAAATCAGTATACAACCTTCGAAATTTGAGAAGATTACTTAAATTGAGAATTGAAAGAGAGAGTGCAAGAGTGTGTGGATCTCCAGATGAAAGAGAGGTAAAACCGTCATCTTGAATTTATATGGTAAGGAGGTAGTAAACGGTTGTCAGAAACACGTTTGTATACCTTGGGTTGTTTGAGTGTCAGCAGAGAGTAAAGAATTGTATATCTGTCTTAGTTGTCATCGTGGGCGTTGTGAGAGTAGAAGTTTTCATGCCCTGAATGAGAATTCTAGAGCTTATTTAAAGGGTGATATGATGATCTTCCTTAGTTGGAAGGTGTGATCTTCTACGTCATTCTGGATGGTTTTCTTTTTATAGGGAGGCGCAAGTTGTCAAACTTGTTGAGATTGCTTCCTTTCTTGCTGTCAGCAGCTTTCTAATCTGCTTACATTCCTTTCATGCATTCTATCGTTGGAGAGTCCTAGTTGGTAGGATATTGAAAAAATCTGGCGCCTTTCTTATGGGAAGGACGTTGATTTTGTCAATATCCTTTTTGAGTATTGGCTGAGTTCGTGAAAGGTCTTTGAAAGAGTCTCGTTCTTTAGTCGTCTGCATTGGATTGTGAGTTTAAGTGGCTAAAATGCCCAAAAAAAGCGCTTTTTTTTTCTATTCTTTCTGTGATTATTCAACGCTTTCGGGTTGACTGCTTTAAGCAGCGTGTTGGCCATCCGCTTGTATTTTAATCGGCCAACATTGGTGTTGACCGTTGAGAGAGCTTCTAGTCTTTTTAGGATTTGGGTCTTCACCTCTTGTTAGGCTAATGTTGGAGTTAGCCCTCCAACAAGCTATTTGAATTTTTTTTTACTATTGAACTAGCCCAACTATGATATACCCATTAAAATCTATATACTATATGTCTCAAAATTAAGAAATGAAAAATCCTGAAACTGATATATATAAATAAATAAAGGAAAAGTAAATCTTTACAGCTCAACACGGCGAATAATGAACCGTAGGGGTGCACAAGGAAGAATCAATGAAGGGGGCTTTTTCGTAGATTCCTGAAGTTCAAGGACAAATAGAATTACATCTCCTTATTATACGGTCTCCACGTCACGACTCCACTCACCAACGTCCAATTCCCTCATTTTCTCTCTCTACATAAATTTTAAATTTCTTTCGCCATTCGTGGGTCTTCGAGCGGTAGTGAGCGTGGATAGTTCGGAGAGAGAGGGAGGGAGATACGGCCGATGAATAAACTAAGCAGTCCGGCGGCCGATGAGCCACTATCGAACAGCTCGGGGACAACTTTCGACTGGCGGGAAGAAATCATAAACGGCGGATCACTGAGAAACGTTGAACTTTACACGGGATCCAATGCATGGGCCTCGCCCCCAGGCGATCTCCTCTCTCAGATCCCAAAATTACTTCTCTAACAAAACCAAATCCCCGGCCGGTGACTACATCCTCAAGCCACCGGCAACGACTGGCTCCGTTCCCACTCCAAGCTCGACCGCGTACGCGCTCGCCCTGGCAATCGCGTCGTCGATGCGCTTAGTTCTCATCATTCCAGAGGCAATTTCCTCAAAACCTTTTTATTCGCCGTCAACCTCCAAGTTCCAGGTTAGCGAATACTTCATAAATGTAGTGAAGAAAAAAATTTCGTTCGCATGTTGAAATTAATCGGATGCCGTAAGCTCGATAGATTACTTTTTGATTCAAGATGCATTCTCATAAATTGGAATCAATTATTCTCGAATTGAAAATAAAATCAAACTATTTATCCTCAAGTAATGTTACCATTTTATATCATTGAATAAGTAATAATTTGGGCAGGAAAGGATCATCATAGCGCAGTATTTTACTTTTCAACAGACGGGCCAATCGAACCGGGTTGGTTGCTGGATCGGTTCGTAAATGGGGATGAGTATTTCAGGAACCAGCGGTTCAAGCTGGTGAACCGTATCGTGAATGGGCCGTGGATAGTAAGGAAGGCGGTGGGGAGCAACATATCTTGCCCGTAGGGGAAGGCGCTCACGTGTCGGTATTACAGAGGTCGAAATTACTTCGAGGTCGACGTGGACATAGCGAGCTTGAAGATAGCGAGTGCATTGCTGCACTTGGTGGTGGGGTGCGTGACGGCGGTGACGATAGACATGGGGTTTCTCGTAGAGGCGCAGGATTTAATTAGTTCATTTTGTCACAAGAATTACCATGTTCCACTGAGTAGAATATGACTTTCAAGAGATGATACGTTTCTGATATTCGGATTGTACGGATTAGAGAGTCATTCAATATTTTACTACAAATCGAGTTAGAGTAGATTCGGTCTCCATTGCTATTAATCTGGAATTTGCGCACTACGAACTATACACAAGGGGTTAGAGGATTGACGAGATTCACTCACTAGTTTATCCTCCGACGCTTAAATCAGAAATTTTTCTAAGAAAATATAAAGATTTAAGGAGGATATGAGAGAATATAGAATTACATTTATATAGGGATGCGAGAGAAGGATTGTGCTCCTATTGTGCGCCCAACGGGGCATGGCTTAGAGGAGTGGAGGGCTTAGCTCCAATGGGCTGCACGCGGTCGGTGGTTCACTAGATTGCCACTCAGTTGGTGATTTACTAGGGTTGCACTTGGTAACTTACTACGGTTACACTTGGTGAGCAGCTCATTAGGGTAGTACTTAGTAAGTGATTTAGTAGTATTGCACTCGATGAGTGGTTCACTAGAAATGAAGAGATGTAGAGAGGCCTATATCAAGGGAAGAGGGTTTAGCTCTTTCCCAATGGCTTGAGCGGTCAGGGGGTCACGCCTTGACCTGAAGGAGCTTCCAGAGATTCGAAAAGGGCTTTTCTTAACGACACAAGAAAAGTCTCTGAAGATATTGAGAGAGATCTTTCCAGAAGTCTCCAAAAGTCCCCCACTTTCGCTTTGCGATAATAAGGAGTATTTGTAATATGTGTGGAGATGGCTTTTGGCGCCAAGGCTTATAACAGGTGTCACATTTGGGTTTGCTGGCTGCTGAGGCATTGACGAGAGCTGCCCCTGTCAGTCGTTGTCTTGCGATGATGAGGTAGCCATTGGCGGTCCACCTGACTCAGTCGTCAAACAGTTGGAGCGATAGTTTCTGGTGGCCCCTGTATGCTCGTGCTTTGAGTGCCACATACTTTGATGCTCTGTTGGTTGCCTAGCAGTGAACCCTCCAGATTGGTTCGTCCATTTATATTGTCAGTTGGGCCACTGACTCTTGTCCCCTTGGTCTAATGCTCTCTAGGCCTCATCTAGGCTGCTGTAATGGTGACTGTGTAAGACCGAATCAATCTCCTTTCTGAGGCTGTGTTCGTCACTCACTGGACCCATCCTTGCGTGCTAGTGGTTAGGTCTCGCTTGGATAGAGCCAAGGTATTATTGGACCCATCAAGAGAGCTGACACTGTAAGATTTATACCCATATTATTAGAAAAGTTGGATAACAAATGATCAGAAGTTTAGGATAATGTGAACGAAAAATCTAGAGGCAGAAGCAGATCTCGGCCCATATATGCAAGTAAGAGCCTAAGTAAAATGACCAAAGTAATTGTCACGATCTTAGATTCAAATAGGTCATAAAAATAATCAAGAATAATTAGTTCATAAAAATTAAATCCCAAAATTTATAAAGAAATAACCAAACAAATTTCAAAATCGGGGTGTGACTTGAAACAACATCAATATAACCCAAAAGGATAATAATAACAATATTAACTATTATAAGATATCCCGTACTACTCATCCGGACAAATAAATTAGTTACGACATACTCCGCAATATCATAAGAAAAAATGATAAACTCACAATACAATCAGACTACAAATCTGACACTAACCAACAATATACATTACCAAATAATAAAATGATCCAACCGACCTCATACAAAACCATAAGCCAACATTCTACCATCTCTCAATAACTAAAATGCAATTGATACAATTATAATTCAAACAATAGGCTAATACTCACCAAAATAGATGAAATTTTTATCAAATTTGCATCCAAACTTCTTGTAACATATCTGAAACCCACTAATTTGAAAGGATAAGAATAATATATACGTAAATCAAAAGCTTAAAAGTATCAGTATTGATGGGAACGGTAGAAATAGGCTAGCCCAATGTAAAGGCCCACGGGCGGATAAAGGATCTAGAGGGTATTCGACCCACGTCATGTCCTCGCAAGCCCAAAGTCCAAGCAACGTCTCAATTGGCCCAGTTGGCTTAGTTGACCACGTTGAGCCAATTAGGATGTCCCGCGATCCTCTTCCGACACTCTGAAATTGCTTGTTATAACCAGCCAGCACAACTTGACGGGTATTATGGGAATATTCGCCCAATCATCATCAAAATGGAAACAACAGTCGGGGTAAATATCTTCCAAAAGACAGCTACTATAGCAGGCGCTCCATGATCGCCGCGGAGAAGGAAGAAATCTCTTCGACCTGCCATGGTTGCCATAATTAACACTCGACTCCCTATGATAACTTACCAAATTTGCATGGATAGCTGTTAGTTAACCTTGGCACCCAAGTAGAGTTGAGTTAGTTCGAGGTTATAAATACCTCCTTACTCCCATGGGTAGGGGAAACACAAAAAGAGCCTACAAAGGAACAACTCTATACCAAAAGGCCCTCTAAAGAAGTCCCTCACAACACTTACTTTCTCAATCTCAAAGTCGCTTCACGTTGAGCACAACTTTTGAGTCATACTCTAACCCCACACTCTTACATCATCATATATATCTCTCATCCTTGCATCCTTTCATCTCTTTAAAGGAGATTACTGACTTGACCGTCGAAAGATAAATAGGGGAGCAAGTCCCACCAATCTTCTGACATCTTGTCCTTAGTTGTGGTATGTAGGTTCAAACTATTAGAAACGGAGATCGGACCCACTTGAGTATGACTCGTTGTGGAAGACCAAATGACATCCTAATTCGCTAGCAATTCGGATCCAAAACGTATCAGGTATATAATATAATAATTAAATACGTTCAAAATCAGAATGAAGGTTGATAAACATATACAAAATGTATAAAATCACAATTTAAAAGTCTGTCAATGAAAGTTCAAATATGATTTCATACTCAAAAACTTAATCCAAAATAAAAGTTACAAGTTTCAATTATACGAGACCAACTAAATTGTTATTGTGGGCAAAATCGGCAAATCTTAATCAAAAATTTAGATACAAGTCAATGCAGATAAATTATATCAAAAATCTAAAATATACACAAATCGAAGAACTAAAAATCGAAAAACTAAATTGAGAAAGAATTACACATGTTCCTAATAATCTTATACCATATCAATAACTATTCAGAGTCATAGATAAGGCTGTTTACATACTATCTTCTATAGGCGGGAACGAAGTCACTATCTTTTGCTACATGTAGAATGAGTGTATTGCTTACATTTGTTTGATATATTAGAACGCTTGAATATATTAATTTCGTTTATTTTCTTACGATGATCTTGTAAAAATATAATCAGGGAGATCACACATTATAAATTTTTTTCTATTTGACAGAAAAGGTCAAAACTTCCATCTAGGATGGTCATATAAAGATTTTTTCCTCAAAAAAGGTCACATATCGAATCATATAATCTAAGATAGAACCTAACTTGAAGTATAATACATAGATACCACATGCATGATCTATATGTAAGTTTTCATGAATTTTTCTTTATAAATAATTATATATGAATATAATATCTTAAAATATTTATCTATTTTTTTATAAATAAGTAAAATCCTCAAATATTAGCAAAATTGAAGAAAAGCACCAAAATAATCGGTAAAAGGGATATATATGCACGAATGAATCAAATAGGATAAATAAACTAACGTGCATATTCATTAAAACCACAAAATGTAAGCAAAAATAACTATAAACAGAAACAGGCTAAGAATAAGGTGTAAGGATATTTACTCCAACCTCCAACTAAATAAGTCTAACAAAAAGATACTTCAAACTATTTATTCTCCTCTTTTTTTCTTCCTTCTTCTCTTTCTCTCTCTCATTTCTCTTTATTCCCTCACGAAAGGACCTCAACAATGTGCATTAGGCCTTATATAATTGAATCAGTGCATGAGCGCCATGCCTAACCCCATGTAGGCACAAGCGCTTCCTCGGACTCCTCTCGAGTGCGCCTACTTTGGATCTCACGCTTGAGCACCACCTCAAGCACTCCTTAAGTGTTTTCCAATTTGGAATTTACGTTTAGGCACACGTCGGGCGAGACTCAGGTGCCAATTTGTTTTTTTATTTTGAATATCCTTTAAATTTACACTATATAATTATATCTGACATACCTAAAATTAACTTAAAACAAAAGGATAATATCAAATAAATCGAATAAAAATTAAATATTACAGCAATCGTATAGACCTATTTTTTACATTTTTGCCTTTGATACTAATAAGCTTACTTTCCTTTGTTACCAGTTGAAAAGAGAAAGGAAAATTACTGAATTTATCTTCAAGTCTTCACGAAGAAATAACTGAGATAATCCAATCTAATTCAATAGGGACTACAAATATTAGAAAGATACAACTAATTCTTGTTAATTCAAAACTTATAGAAAATGTTAGTTTTAAGGAAAAAGTCTTTTCAATAGTAGGCTTGTAGCATTTTTTCAAATGGGAATAGAATGACCGCTTCTTAGGAGTAAGCTAAGGGAGGTTGTGGTGGAGAACTATGCATTTTTAGTGTCCACATATGGTTACTTTTCAAGTCAGTGAATAAGATGTGAAATCCAGACGTGGAACTAAAGAAATTCGAATTAGCCTAAACCTAGTACCATCCTATACTTTAAATCGAAGAAGTATACTTCAGACTATATAATGGTGAAAAACAATGAAGAAAAAGAATATTTTTTGCATTTCTAACGACGCTTCTCCCTTCAATGAAACGTCCCCTAGCTTGTTAGGCTATATTGTCTAAAGTTAAACCCTTAAGGCATTCAACATGAAAAATGATAAGCATCGCAAATGAAATAAAAAAAAAAAGCCTACAAAAGAAAATAAAGAAGCCATAAAGATTTACTCATAATAGAAGAAATCAATCATATAAAATAAATTAATCTATAAAAGAAAATATCTATATAACATAAATCAATCTAATATAAATCACCTTATTTATTTCAAATTTAGTAGATAAAAGAAACTATTATATAAATAAACAGTAGGTGAGTGTATCCTCATTAATCTAAACAATTCTAATTACCTAGTATTTAATAAAAAGTACAATCAAAGCGTATTATTAGATTTGGTTACCAAAGAAGGAATGATCATTGAAAGGGACAATAGTTGCCCCTCTAGCATCTTTTATCCGTAGACTTGGCAAAAGGGCATGGACTCTCTCTATTTCTCTCTTTTAGAATATAAATTTGACCATAGCGTCGTCACATGAGTTTTGACTTGTTGCATCTTTATTCTGCCTGTTCTTCAATGAAAGCTACCAAATGGTCATTCTCCTTCTCCATCATCGTATCGGTTTTCTTTCTTTAATATTTTAATCAAATTATTTTGTCATATTTACTATATATGAGAATATCGATAATATCTTTTCTACTAATATGCAAATGTTAATAAATTTCTTAAACTCTTAGGAGAATGACTTAATAAAAGTAAATTAATTCAAGCAGTTTTGAGATTTCATATCACATTAAAGTGCTCTTCTTTAATTCAAGCATGAGCTAGCCTTAAAACTTTGGAATAATTGTACCTTATGTATCTTCTCATTTCTTATAAATGAAAACAAAAAAGAATTACTTTGCTTTTTTATTTACATTAAGTAATAATTAGAGAAAGAGTATATTAACACTGAACCATCAAAGGTCGAATGGATCAATCCATTGATAAATATAGAGCAAGTTTCTTCCTTATTAGAGAGAGGCCTCCTGAGAAGTGGACCTTTTCTTTTAATCTAAAAATTCAATGCGGATAATCGATAAGGGACAATCATAATTAATTTTACAAGTCAAGCAAACAATATAAACTTTTACATATGTGCATGAGAAGCTGATGGCTAAAAAAAATATAAAAAGTATCATTGTATGTTATTATTTTTTTAAAATAAAACTTTCTTGCCGGAATAAGAAATAGTATGAAAGTCAGGGTGATTATTTATATATTATTTTATTCTACCAAACCGTTTTTAAAAAAGTACCCATTCAGTTATAGACGAAACATCTATAAGAAAATCCGTGACTAGATTGAATAATTTAGGATAGAAATGCCCTCTTCTCCCACCAAAGGGTGGGATCACTCCCCCAACCGGCATGCCTCCTTGCCCACTTCCCCTTTATTAGAATGATTTGGTTTCTATAACAATTGTCAGGATATAATTCCGATGTAATTTTATTGTTGGGTTTAAATTGACCCAAATTTTTTATTAGAGGAAAAAAAAGTAATAGATGATTGAAGGTAGCTACTTTAACCACCCTATTTGTGGGCGGTGCCACCACCACAGGTGACTAGGCGGTATCTTTGGTTACACTCCAAATTGAGAGTATCATTTATCCGAAAAGAAACCCGGTAGTTTAACATTGATTCAGAGCTATTTTTTAAATATTTGTGAATTATTTTATTTTGTAATTATTATTTAAAATATGTTCAATTATTACCGATCATTAACCATCCTAAATATGAAAAAAACTACGCCACAAGGAACAATTGAGGAAATGGGAGTAGGAAGGTTGGGTTGAAACTTACTATGCAACTCAGGTGGTGTATGAATCTAGAAACATGTTAAGTTGGGTCACAAATTATCAAACTCAAGAGTTTAAAAAAAAGACAGTCTATTTTAATAAATCCCATGCCATGTTTAGAGGGTTTAAAAAAAAAAAAAAGATCATCTTAAATTTATTATATATAATATTATATTATATTATATAATATATTATTTCTGTGATAAGAATTTACTACTATTAAATTATGTAGTGATAACTTTAATATTGTTATAAGTTTTTCATTCATGTCTATTGCCTCAAATGGAAAGCTAGAACGATAATAAAGAGGCTACTCCTACGTAGGAACGGGGAGCCTGCTTTGCGTACGGACAAATCAGATCCTGACTTTTTTTATTCGAATAGTTAGATTTCACGCTGGTTAAATCTGACCATTCAAAATTATTATAATTTATTATTTTTTATAATATGAGCGAATTTAAATAGTCAAATTTAATTAAAAATAAAATCCAATCGGTTGGCGCATGAAATAGGGCCTTGCTCTTTCAGTCCACAAAGCAAAATTCCCACGAGCCTCCTTTGCTCCTCCAATTGGAATCCTATTCTATTTGGACAATTAATATAAAAATATAGAGTCCTAATTTTTTTAAGAAAAAATAAAATCATCCTATTCTAAATGACAGATGATAATAATTCTGTAAAGAGATGGAGACATTTTTTAATTAATTAAATTATTTAATCTTTGTCTGACTTTTTTTTTTCAAAATTAACCATAAAATCCATCTAATTTTATACATTTTAAATAATATTTATGAAAGATAAATTAGATAAATTTTTTTCTACTTTAATTTTTTATATTTGGAATATTTATAAAAGAAAAATACAAAAAATATATTCATGAATCTTATTTTTTAAAATTACTTTTAAATGTTTATAGTTTAATTTTCTTAAAAAATTAAATTAATTTATATAAGATTTTATTTTAAAAAATTAGAATAGTTACAGAGGTAATTATCTCTTTATTTGTTGTATAGACTAACATTTTAATTGGGACTTAAATTTTTTTATTTCAGTATAATAATTTCTAAAATAATTTAATAATAGAAATTGATACGTTTTTAGATTTAAATTTTGAATAGATTTGGGTCGACTTGATTGTTTGGATCCGACTCCGTTCACTGAGTTTGGGCCATATACACCACTACAGCAAATAAGAAGTCACATGCAGGTTGGATATTATCTCACTGAAAATACTACGATACTCAAGTCAGTAATCAACTTTCGACTTTTAAGAAGGGAAATGGAAATGAGAGTAGAGAGATAAGATGAATAGTGTTTGAGATGGGTGTTTGATTTTAGACTTGAGAGGCATTTTTGCGGTTTTCACGAGGAGTACAATCTCTCAACCCTGTGTTCACAAGGAACGTAGAGAGAGAGGGTGAGTCTGAGTTCTGTATGCGTGAAAGTTTGAAAAACTGTCAAAGCACTGTGAAAGTCTTAGAAGAGAAGTGCGCCTCTGAGGTTTGAATACTTAAATGTGATTTCAATAGTGAGTGTTTGTTGGCTTAGAAGTGAGTATGCCGTGGAGTGGAGATTCCATTGACTTTTATAGATGAAGTGTTGGGCGACTTTCCTTGGGTAGGAAGGCGTGATTCCTACACTCTATTAGGCGATTTTCCTTGGTAGGAAGGTTTGATTTTAGTAATCTGTTGTAATTGCTTCCTTTCCTGACGAGTAACGGCTCTCAGGATTACTTGCCTTCCTTCTGCATCCTGTTATCGTTAGGGTTTACAGTGGGCAAGAAGAGAGAATCTAGCGCTTTCCACATGAGATGTGCGCTGAATCTGTTGGTGTCCATTACAGTACAGATTATCTTTTAAAAAGATGCAAAATCAGGGAAGAAAACCATAACTGGTCGTGTACGGAGGTGTGGGCCCAACTAGGCCTAGCTCGCGTGAGGTTTGCTCTTCTGGACCGGCCTACTGCAATACTTTTGGTCAACAAAATATTGACCGTCTCATGAAGAGTCTGTTGGCCACCTAATTTGGCTTCTCACCCGGTTAACGCCTGGCGTTGACCGTCTAGGCACCCATATGGACCTTATTGGATTTGGGTTGTTTGTCTTATTGGGCTAGCCCACTATGGGCGTACCTATCACTAGCCTCCCATAATGGTGGTCTGAATTCTGGCCTACAAGATATTCATGATGGAAGTATTTGGCTGTCGTCCGTTAAGGTCTACTGGGCAGGTGGCGGAGTTGTTGACTGTCTAGTGCGAAACTTGGCGTGTTTTTGAAATATTGACCAGATTAGTTAACAGTCTGGGCCAAACTTCGGAGAATTGTGGAAGGGCATATTGACCGGATCCGTTGACCATCTAGTCTAAAATTCAGAAAACTTGTTAAAGGAAGTATTGACCGGATTTGTTGACCATCTACGTCAAATTCGGAGGACTTAGTGAAGGAAATATTGACTAAATTTGTTGATTGCCTAGGTCAAATCCGGAGGACTTGTGGGAATTGGAATGATGCGTCATCGTTAGCCAGCCGGTCAGACGAAAAGGCAACCACGTGTCTGCACATGATGAATTCAAGACTTCGGTAATTAATGCGTCAGAGGATTTGGTTCGAAGACGTCCCCTTAGGAAATGACACGTGGCAGCAATGATAGTGCATGTTTATGAGACGGTTAGTCGGCCCTGTGTTCACACTGGCCTTTAAGTTGTCCGTCCGTTTAATTTTGAATTTTCCCATACTTTCCTTCGTCTTCATTTGTTACTGATATTGCTATTTTCAGATTGTTTGTCGTTGTATTGGTAGGCCAACTTGGTGTACTGCTCGCAGGTTGGCCATCCGTCTTGTTTAAGGTCCTTCTGGCGCTTCCCGAAGGACTTGGGTCCTTGGGGAGGCCTCAAGGCTGACGTTGATATCAAACCTACTCGGTACTCGCTTACGAGTAAGACTTAGTGGCGTTGCCCAAGTGTAAACTTGGGTAGCCAGCTTTGGAGGAGTATTTTGCTCCTATTGGCCATCGTTAACTGATCATGCTATTTCCCTGTGAAGAAGGTTGTCGCGTTTGCTGTGCTAACCCCTTAAGATTTTGAATGCGAATGGGCCACTTGGATGACCAAAGTTTAGATACAACCGCTTATGTGCCGCCTAGATGACTAGGGTTTAAATTCAACCAGTTACGAGCCACTTAGATGACCGAGATTTAAATACGATTGCTCATAGACTATCTGGATGACCATGGATCAAATACGATCGCTTATGGGTTGCCTGGATGACCACGATTTGTTAACAAGCGGGTGAAAACCAACCAGATTTAGAGGCAGTTTAGGTCGCCTAACTCTATAATAAGAAAGATATACAAACATGCAATGTTTACAAAAAGAAGAAAACAAACGTAACATACAAAGGACAATACTTATGTTATTAATTGAAAGTTGAATACAAGTAATTACATACAATCATACGGACTACTTACTTGGGCTATTATTGGAAGTAGCGTTTGAGGTGGATCACGTTCTACGTCCGTGGGACCAACTTTTCGTCCTAATTCCGTAACTTGTATGCTCTGTTTTGTAGGACGATGGAGACTAGGAAGGGCCATTCCCAATTCAGGGAGAGTTTATTCCAGTTGGTGATCTTACCTGTAGCCTTGATACTTTACAAGACCAAGTATCCAACATCGAACTGCTGCGCTTTTACATTCTTATTATAATAGCGCACGATTTGCTATTGGTAGGCTGCAATCCACATCCTGACGGCGTCACGGACTTCTTCTAACATGTCTAGGTGTTTCCAAATTTTCTAGGAGTTATCTCGCGGGTCGAAGGATTTAACCCTAAGACTTGAAAGCCCGATCTCAGTCAGAGATTACCGCTTTAGTCCCGTAGCAGAGACTGAAGGGTGTTTTGCGAGTCAGCTCCTTTGGAGTTGTCCGGTAATACCAGAGGATGAAGGGAAGCTCGTCTATCCAAGATCCCCTGTGTCCTCCAGCTTGGTCTTAAGACCATGGAGTAGTGTGCGGTTTGTGGCCTCCACCTATCCATTTGCTTGGGGGTACGCTACCGAAGTGTGGATTAGCCTAATACTCGAGTTGGCACAATACTTGCTGAAGTATTTTCTTAAAAATTGGGTTTCGTTATTAGTCACTATGACCTCTGGAGCGTTGAATCTGCTGATGATGCTCTGGCGAACAAATTCAAGAGTATTGTACTCTGTGATCTTTGCCAGCGGGATGGCCTTGACCCATTTGGTAAAGTAGTCAATGCCTGCAATGATAAACTTCCTTTGCCCTGTTGCGATGGGAAATGGGTCGAGAATGTCGACCCCCATTGCGCAAAGGGCCAAGGAGCCTGGAGGGATTTCAACTCGGCGGACGGCTAGTGGTGAAAGTTGCCGTGAAGCTAACAACTCTCACTCTTTTTTACGAACACAAGTGCATCCTTCTTTATTGACAACCAATAGTAGCCTTGTCGCATAATCTTGAACACCAAGTTTTTGTTGCCGACATGCGATCCGCTAATCCTAAGGAGGATTTCGCTCAAGGCGTAGTGGGCCTCTTCAAGGGTTAGGCACTGGAGGTACGGAGTCGAGTAACCGTGGCGATACAGCCGACCATCGACTACAGTGTACTAGCCGGCGGTCTTCTTTATCAACTTGGCCTTGTCCGCGTCTTCTGATAGTGCTTTGTCTGTCAGATATCTTAGGTAAGGCGTTATCTAATTTTTTGTCATGGAGATCTGCATCGCTTCCTGTTTCTCTATGCTGGGAGTGTTCAGAACCTCCCGCATGGCCCTTGAGTACTACTTTGAATTTTCGGCTATCGCCGCTATGGCCAGTTGGTCAGCCTTCCAGTTCTCAATTTGGGGAACATGGATTAGGGTCAGCTTGTTGAAACTCCGAGCGGCCTCCCCTGCTTTGGTCAAATATTTGACCGAGTGTGGGTTGCTCACCTCGAAACTCCCATTAACTTGGTTGATAAATAGCTCGGAGTCGCTATAGATAGTCAGTCGCTTGGCAGAGCACTCTTTGGTTAGTTTTAACCTGACTAACAGAGCTTCGTATTCAGCAATATTATTGGTAGCCGGGAAGTCAAGTCTAAGGAAATACTTCACCTTAAACCCATTAGGGGTCATGAGGACTACCTCGGCACCGCTGCCAGAGTCCGTAGATGATTCGTATATATGGAGGATTTATTTTGAGACTTCCTCATGCTATTCTGCATCCTTAGGGGGCTATTTTTTGAGAACTGGGGTCGTGGTCTCAATGATGAAGTCGGTCAGAGCCTGCCCTTTAATGGCTGGTTTGGGACAGAATTCGATGTCGAATTTTCTCAATTTGATAGCCCACTTTACCAGCTGTCCCAAAATGTCGGGTTTTTATAGAATGCTCGTCAGAGGATGGTCAGTGAGAACAATCACGCGATACGCCTAGAAGTAGGGTCTCAATTTCCTGGTAGAGAAAATAAGTGTTAAAGTTAATTTCTCCGTACTCAAGTAGTACATCTCTAGGCCGGTCAACGTCTTGTTTACGTAGTAGACCGGCCGTTGAGTGTCGGAGTCTTGGCGTATGAGGACGGAGTTGAGGGCCGCTTCTGATACCGATGGGTGAAGGTACAACTCCTCTCCGTCATTAGATGATTCAGTAATGACGGGCTGCCCAGATACTACTTCAACTCATTGAACACTGCCTGGCACTCTGCCGTTCACTAAAAACCGTTCGATTTCGTCCCTCTTAGAGCCTTAACGAACGGCTGGAACTTGTCACCAGACTTTGTTAAGAAGTGGGACTAGGCTGCCAATCGTCTGGTCAGCAGCTGGACATCCTTGATGCTTCGCGGGGGAGCTATGTCCACGAGAGCATTGATCTTCTCTGGGTTTACCTCAATCCCTTGTTAAGAGATGATGAAACTCAGGAACTTTCCCGAGGCCACTCTAAAGACGCACTTGGCCGGATTCAACTTCATTTGATGTGCACGGAGCACTTCAAATGATTCTGCCAGATCGTGAATATGGTCGCCGGTGGTCCTACTCTTGACGAATATGTCGTCGATGTATACCTCGATATTGCGGCGGATCTGTTTCTCAAATAATTGATTCACGAGTCGCTGGTAAGTGACTTCTGCATTCTTTAAATCGAAGGGCATAAATTATAGCAATAAGTGCCCTGATTCGTCATGAATAAGGTGTGCTTCTCGTCCTTTGGGCTCGTCCGGATCTGGTATAACCCGTGTACGAGTCCATGAAACTCAACAGCTCATATCTGGACATAGAGTCTACCAGCAGGTCGATCTTGGGTAAGGGAAAGTTGTCCTTTGGACATGCGTTGTTAATATCGGTAAAATTAACGCACATTCACCATTTTCCGTTACTTTTCTTCATTAGGATGACGTTAGGGAGCTAGTCAGGGTACTGGATTTCTGTAATGAAGCCAGAGTCCAGCAGCCTCATTTCCTCTCGGATGGCGACCAACTTTTTCACCGAGTGGTTTCTTCATTTCTGTCTGATAAGCTTGCAGTCGGGAGCGAGGCCCAACTTGTGGACCATTACTTTTACTAGAATCCCAAGCATGTTAGCGGGAGTTCATGCGAAGATGTCAGCATTCTATCACTAGAATGTGATTAGTTCATCGCGCAGTGTACTAGTGAATGAGTGCCGATCTATACGCACCTCTTCGGATCCTCCAGGTTCAGTGGGATCAGATCGGTTGTCTTACCAGACTGTGCTTACTGTAGGGTTGTTTCGTCTCGATGGTCGAGTTCTCCTACTAATCTGGTGCTGCCGCTAAGAGCGACTTGGGATATGTAACATGTCTGTTCTAGTGACTGGTCACCTAACACTTCACCCACATCGTATGGCGTCAAAAATTTTATTTTGAGGTGCGATATTGAAGTGATAGCTCTAAAACTGTTAGGGTACGGACGGCCTAGTATAGCATTCTATACGGAGGGCAAGTCGACTACCAAGAAGGTAAGTGTACGACTTGCCATTTTCGGGTATGTGGCCATGGTGATCTCTAATTGGATCGTCCTTGGACGGGTACTGGCTCATTTTCAAGGTTGTATAGTGAGCTTTCGGTAGGTTTTAATTGGCTCTTTTTTAAACCTAGTTTAAAAAACGCATCAAGGTAGAGTAAGTCACACAAACTTCCATTATCAATGAATACTTGTTTCAATTGGTAGTCAATACTACTGTTCGAAACGAGCGTGGATACAATAAGGGGATATGCATGGGAAAAAATTACATGTGTTAAGTCACTGTCACTAAACTAATGACATCGTCCATGGTGCATTACTTCTTCCTCCAAGTCTACTGCTCCTTATTTTCCCTCGGATTCTTCACTGGCCGAGTAGTGATCATATTTACCACTCCTACTATAATCCGATTCCGTGGAGAGGAAGGCTCCGATCCTTCTCCGCCTGCAGTGCCAGATCTCTAACCAGGGCTCTTGACGAACCTGGTGAGATGGCCCATCCGGATCAGCTCTTCTATATCCCGCTGGAGAGTCTCGTAATCCCATACGGAGTGTCCGGGAGATCAATAAAAATCATAGTACTTAGTCGGATTTCCTCCATCCACCTTCTTAAGTGGTTTTGGTCACTTAAGAAATTTCTCCCCATGGATCTGTATGAATATGTTTGAACGCGTGTCGGTCAAGGGTGATAGGCTGATCGGCCCGTAGTCCTTGCGCTCCGATAGTCCGATCCTATGGTGCTTCCTGTGGGAGTGATCGCCGCTATTGAACTTCCTCTTTCCCTCTCTTGGGAATGAGCGAAGCTGTTTGGTCTGCTTGGGACGCTCAGCCTCGTTGGCCTTTTCTGCAGTCATGTAGGCTCAGGTGATAAATTCCACCTCCTAGAAGGTCTGTGGGTTCTTATACGCCATGTGTCTGAAGAAATTCCTGTATGTCAACGCGGAGATAAAATTGCCCAACTTTATCTCCTCCGTGAGCCTGGGGAACCACCTAGCATTCGCCATGAAGTGATCCAGAAATTTTTGCGGATTTTTTCCCTACTTCTGTTTGATGTAGGAGACGTACCAATGCTACTTCTGTTCTCGACGACTTGAGGCATACTGGGCCAAGAAGAGGTCAGTCAGCTCTCTGAAACACCTGATCTAGTCTGAAGGGAGGTGGTGGAACGATATACAAGTATCCCCTTTCAAGGTGAGCGGAAAGAGTGACACATCGCTGTGTCCTCTAACCCTTGCAGACTCAGATGGGTGCAGATATGATCGAGATGATCTACTGGATCAGCGCTCCAATAGTAAGAGTCAATGGGGCATCTTGAACTCTGGTGGTATCAGACGGTTCAAGATCTCCACTGCGAAAGGAAATCTGTTCAGATTGATAGCGTGCTCGTCGTTCTTGAATACGTGGTTCCAGATCTTTTTAAACTTGGGATCTGCCCATGTAGCATTGGATGATTTCTTGGAGTTGAGATAGGTCCTCAACTCTGTTCCTTCCTTTGTTTGGCCAGTAGCCGGCTGGCTACTGTCACAAGTAGATCTGATGACTCGGGAGGCTCCCTCCTAGGTTTGGGTCTTGGTTTCCGCTTGAGAGTATTGAGGGTTTTTTCGTTCCAGACTTTCCTCCGGAGTCATGCTTCTCGAGTGCTCTTCAAGCCTTGGTCGGTTTGGAGGGCGTGAGGACTCAGGCGTCTGGATGTTGGCCGGCTTTTTTGATTTTTTTGCCTACTTCTTCTTCCTCTAAACTCCTCTCCTAAAGGCCAGTATAGGGACTGTCGTGGGTGGTGCCCCCTGATGAGAGTGCTCCTGGTGGGAGTAGAGCATCTGGAGTATCTTGTTGGTGTTCTGCATGTGTTCCACCAGATGCTGAAAGAAGGGTGCGGGCATTTCGTTGACCATTTCGTTGACTATGGCACTAGCAGCGCGGTCCTCGTCGGGAGAGGTCACGTTTCTAGCAGGCTCACTCGCTTGCGCTCTCGTATTCACCATTCTGGTCTACTTGGAAGGTGAAATTGAGAAAAGTTTATGGAAAAATGTGGTTGGCTTTTTATAAGTGCTTCCTACAGACGACGCCAATAATGCATCTCTAAATCCAAGTTTCGAATAGATTCAGGTCGACTTGATTGTCTGGATTCGACTCCGTTCATCGAGCTTGGACCCTGGACACCACTATAGCAAACAAGATGCCAGGTGCCAGCGAAATATTATTCCACCGAGGATACTCGGACTCTCAAGTCAGTAATTAATCTTTAATTTTTAAGAAGGAAAATGAAAATGAGAGCAGATAGAGAAAATGAAGAGTGTTTGAGATAAGTATTTGGTTTTAGATGCGAGAGGCGTTTTAGCGGTTCTCGCGAGGAGTACAGTCTCTCAACCCTGCGTTCGCAAGGAACGTAGGGAGAGAGGGTGAGTCTAAGTTCTGTAAGCATGAGAATTTAAAGAGTTGTCAGGGTACTGTGAAAGCCTTAGAAGAGAAGTGCGCATCTGAAGTCTGAATACTGAACGTGTTGTTTCAGTAGTGAGTGTTCGTTGGCTTAGAAGTGAGCATGCCGTGGAGTGGAGACTCCATGGGCTTTTATAGATAAAGTGTTGGGTGACATTCCTTGGGTAGGAAGGCGTGATTCCTGCACTTTGTCGGGCGACCTTTCTTGGCAGGAAGGCTTGATTTCAGCAATATGTTGGGATTGCTTTCTTTCCTAGTGGGTAACGACTCTCAGGATTACTCGCTTTCCTTCTATATCCCGTTATCGTTAGAGTTTATAGTGGATAGGAAGAGAGAATCTGGTGTTTTCTTTTGTCAGGATAGAGGACCATCCTGACCTGATCGTTTGGGCCCTATGGGCAACATGTTCAAGGCTTTCCTAACCCTTTGCTCCAGAATGGACGAGTGGACGAAAAGAGCACCCTCCAAGGCCTCCCAAACAGTGACGTCCCAGAATATGGGCAAGGGGAAGGAGCACTTAGACAAGCAAGCCAGCCAATGTGAAGTCCCGAGAACTCAAGTTGCCTCAATCAGCAAGGCCCCTGTAGACTTGAGGGCCGATTAGGTCCTCAGGTTTAGGAGGAGAGCCCCGAGAGGCACGACTCGTGGTTCGTCCGAAGCCATTAGAAACGCGCCGCACGAGAGATGGTTCTGCAAAATGATGCCTCTCCCAGAATCGGGAGAGTCTCTGAGCATCAGACAGTCTGAGAATCTTATGAGTTGAGAAATTATCTCAACGAAAAGAAGGTAGCGGCTCCACCCCACATGGAGAAGAGACTGGAGAAGGTTTGGAACCGTGTTTTTGGCCAGAATAGCAGAGGAGGAGCTAACGTGCTCCAATCCCCATTCATTGCGGAAATTAGAACGAGGACGCTCCTGCGAAAGTTTAAAATGCCGAATCTCGAAGTCTCCAACGGAAGTGCAGGCCCGATGGACTACCTAAACCACTTTTGCAAGCATTTGATTCTCCATGGGCTGGACAAAATGACCATGTGTCAGTGCTTCCCCCTAATACTAAAGGGGGATGCGAGAGTGTGTTTCTATGGGCTGTCAATGGACTCCATTCGCGCTTTCAGCGAACTGATGGTGGTTTTTCTCTCACAGTTTGCCTCCAACCGGAGGGTTAAAAAGCAGCCTTGGCACCTCACCTGGATGAAGTAGGGGCCAGGTAGAGCTTAAGGGGATTCCTGGCCCGATTCATAGCAAAAGTTAGGCAGATCCCAAAGTTGACCGATGGAGTAAAGCTAAAAGCTTTCCTATCTGCCTTGGAGGGATGTGCCCTTTTCAAGCACCTTAACCATAATGGTCTCTAGACGTTCGCGGAGGCCGAGGCCATGGCGAAAACCTACATTGCGGCCAAAGAAGTCAATGAGGCGAAGCATCCAGAGAAGGACGAGAACTTCCATCCAAGGGCAATAGAAGGAAAGAGAAAGGGTGGGGAACATCCGGGTCCCCAGACGATAAAGAAGCAGCACAAGTCCGAACAGGCCGTTCGGAGGGATTCCAGACCTGTACACCTCACGCCACTGAACGACACCCGTACAAATGTATTGATGCAGATCATGGAGGAGAAATTTTTGTAGTGGCCCAAGCCATTGAAGAATCCAGGAGGTAGCAATCAGACAAAGTACTGTCAGTATCACTACAGCGGGGGCTACAGTACTAAGGACTATTGGACGCTGTAGAACGAAATTGAGGAGCTAATAAGGAGGGGTCACCTCAACCGCTTCTTGTAAATACCTGGACAAGCTTCCGGAATAGCAGGTGATGTTGAGGTTGATCAGCCCTAAAACCGAGTGACAGCGGGGGTCGTAAACATGATATTGACCTGCTCGGCCAGAGAAGATGCTTGGGAGATCGTCACGGCAAAGAGACCAAGGACGGGGACCAGGGACGAAGTTATCAGTTTTAGCAACGAGGACATGGCTCGATTCATAGCGAAAGCCAAGCAGATTCTTAAGTTGACCGATAGGGTAAAGCTAAACGCTTTCCTATTTGCCTTGGAGGGATGTGCCTTTTTCAAGCACCTCAATCATAATGGTCCCCAGACATTCACGAAGGCTGAGGCCTTGGCGAGAGCCTACATCGCGGCCAAAGAAGCCAATGAGGCGAAGCGTCCAGAGAAGGACAAGAACTTCCACCCAAGGGTGATAGAAGGAAAGAGAAAGGGCGGGGACCATCCGGGTCCCCAGACGATAAAAAAGTAGCACAAGTCCGAACAGGCCGTTCGGAGGGAGTCCAGACCTCTACACTTCACGCCACTGAACGACACCCATACGAACGTGCTGATGCAGATCATGGAGGAGAAATTTTTGAAGTTGTCCAAGCCGTTGAAGAATCCGGGAGGTGGCGATCAGACAAAGTACTGCCATTATCACTGCAACGGGGGCCACAGTACTGAGGACTACTGGACGCTATAGAAGGAAATTGATGAGCTAATAAGGAGGGGCCACCTCAATTGCTTCCTGCAAATACCTGGACAAGCTTCGGGAATAACAGGCGATGTTGAGGCTGACCAGCTCAGAAACCGAGTGGCCGCGGGGGATGTAAACATGATATCGACCCGCCTTACCAGAGAAGATGCTCGGGAGATCATCACGGCAAAGAGACCGAGGACGGGGACCAGGGATGAAGTTTTCAGTTTTAGCAACGAGGACATGGCTCATGTAACCTCCCCGGCTCTACTCCCTTGGTTGTAATCACACTTATTTCGGATGGAGCAAATGACTACCGGATGAAACGAGTTTTTGTTGATAATGAAAGTTTGAGGAATTTACTTTAGCTAGATGCCTATTTTAAATTGGGATTCAAGAGAAGTCAAATAAGAGCACCAGAGGGACCACTCTCTGGGCTGGACAATGAGCCAGTACCTGTCCATGGTGTCATACAGTTGGAGGTCACATTGGAAACGTATCCGAGGACTGTGTCCAAGGTCTTCACCTTTTTAGTCGTGGACCTTCCGTCAGTTTACAACGTGATACTTGGATGTCCCTGCTTGGCCACCTTTGGCGCGCTCACTTCCATCCCACACATAAAGATGAAGTTTCCGACTCCATTTGGCATCAGAGAGGTCCTTAGAGTTCAGGCTACTGGACAGACGTGCTAATTATCCCAGATCACACAGACGCCCATTCTACAGTCCGAGAATAACTCACCAGCTTCCTGTGGGAGAACTTGGACATTTTTGCCTGGTCGCCAGGTGATATGCCAGGAATCTCCGCTGAAACAATGGTCCACAAGATAGGCATAGATCCTCGTCATAAGCTCGTTAGGCAAAAGCGTATGTACTACTCCGCGGAAAAGCTGGTGGCCATACGCGGAGAGGTGAAGAAACTCCTAAATGCTGGGTTCATCCGAGAGGTTTAGTACCCGGACTGGCTGGCTAACGTGATCATAGTAAAAAAGAACAATGGGAAGTGGAGGATGTGCGTGGACTTTACGGACCTCAATAAAGCATGCCCCAGGATAGCTTCCCTCTCCCCAGAATTGATCAGCTTGTAGACTCGACGTCCAACCACAAACTCTTAAACTTCATGGATGCGTACTCGGGTTACAACCAGATAAAGGTGAGTCCCGAAGACGAAAAACACACATCATTCATGATGGACTAAGGGATGTACTGTTACAAAGTAATACCCGTTGGCCTCAAAAATGCAGATGCGACTTATCAGTGACTCGTAAATAAAATATTCGAGGGCCAGATAGGTAGGAACGTGGAGGTTTACGTCGATGATATGCTTGCCAATAGCAAAATAAGCGGCCACCACATCCAAGACCTGGTCGAAACCTTCAATGTGCTTAGAACCCACCAGATAAAACTCAACCCGAGCAAGTGTACATTTGGAGTGGGTCAAGGAAGTTCCTGAGCTATATCGTGTCACACTGAGGGATTGAGGCTAATCTAGAAAAGATCAAGGCCATCCTTGACATACGATCTCCTCGGATGATAAAAGAAGTCCAGAAGCTCACTGGACGGGTAGCGGCCCTTTCCCATTTCTTAGCCAAATCAGCCGAGAAGCACCTGCTGTTCTTCAAGGCTCTAAGAGGAATGAAGTCCCACAACTTTTGATAGAATAACGACTGCGTGGAGGCATTCTAAGAACTCAAAGACTATCTGCCAAGGCTGCCTCTACTAGCTTCTCCACAACAAAGCAAAGAGCTGTACTTATATCTGGTAGTGCCCGACACGACCTTGAGCTCGATGTTGGTACGACAGTGGCATGATAGACAGCAGCTTGTCTATTATGTACGCAAGACCCTGGCAGATGCGAAAACTAGGTACCCACACACAAAGAAGATTGCCCTGGCATTGATATATTCTGCATGAAACCTTAGACCCTATTTCTAGGTGCATAAGGTGATGGTCCAGACTGACTAGCCACCGATGGCTATCTTGCAGAAGCCTAAGGTATCAGGACGGCTGGTCAAGTGGGCTATTAAGTTGGGTGAGTTCGATATCGAATTCCGTCCGAGGCTGGCCTCAAGGGTCGGTCTCTCGCAAACTTCATTGGAGAGATGATGACAGCGCCAACCCTTGGTGACCCAAACTAGCCCGGTGCAAGCGAATTGAACAAAGCAACAATGTGGATACTCCACGTGAACAGTTTCTCAATGAAGGAGGATTGTGGAGTCGGTGTTATGTTACGAACACCAGATGGGTCAGAGATAAAATATTCAATGACCTTGGTATTCTCGGCCACAAACAATGCCGCAGAGTATGAAGCCTTGCTGACAGGACTCCGATTAACCAAGGAATAGTCTTCCAAAAATCTTATTGCCTACAACGACTCCGAATTAGTCACCAACCAAATCTGCGGACACTTCGAAGTTAACAACCCACAGCTCTCTAAATACCTCTCGAAGGTCAAGGATATGACCGCGGGCTTCGAGGAGATCAAATTCGTCCATATCCCAAGGGAAGAAAACGGGAAGGCTGACATGTTGGCGAGAGCAACAGCTTCTGAAAACCCAGAGCAGTATGCCCGATGAATGCGAAAAGTTATGAACAAACAGAGTATCGAAGACCCTGAGTCAGAAGTGATACAATTGTCGAGCAGTAGCAGGTGGATAGCTCCCTACTTGAGGTATCTATCTGAAGGCACATTACCTGAGAACGTGGAGGAAGCTAAGAGGACAAAAAAGACAGCGGGATAGTACACGACTATGGGTGGCCAATTGTACCAGCGAGGATTCTCGACCCCTTACTTAAGGTGCCTGACTCCCAAGGAGGCCGAATACGGACTCCAAGAAGTACATCTCGGAATTTATGGATCCCACATTGGGGAAAAAAATCTAGCCTACAAGCTCATGAGGCCCTACTGGCGGATTATGAAGTACGGCGTCGTGGATTTTGTGCACATGTGTGAAAACTGCCAAGTCTGCGGCAATATGAATCACTGACCCCACGCAGAGCTTCGAGCACTACAATCTCCATGGCCCTTTGCCCAATCGGGGCTCGACATTCTCGAACCACTCCCAGTAGCGGCCGGACAGACAAAGTTCCTAATCGTCAGAATTGATTACTTCACCAAATGGGTTGAGGTAGTACCACTCGAACAAAATGCCACAGAGTTTGTCCAACAAAGTATCGTGTGCAGATTTGGGATTCCTGAGTGCATGTGACTGATAATGGGACACAGTTCATTGAAAAACAGTTTATTAAGTACTATACCAGCCTAAGAATCAACTTAAACCACATGTCCATCGCATACCCACAGAGCAACGGGCAGGTAGAGGTCACAAATCGCACTGTCTTGCATGGACTCAAGACGAAGTTAGAGCACTCTGGGGGCTCATGCGTGCATGAATTGCCATCCATTCTCTAGTCGTACAGGACAACCCCGAGGAAATCCATGAGAGAAACGCCCTTTAGCCTATGTTGCGGGGTAGAAGCGGTCATTCCGGTAGAGGTTGGCCTTCCAAGTCTCCAGGTAGAATGGTTCCGTCTAAACAACAACAGCCAAAGGCTTCAGGAAAACCTTAACATGCTCGAGGAAGTCCGAGACCAAGCAAGGCTAAGAATAACGTTATACAAGCAACGGGTTGCCCGCTATTATAATAAGAAAGTGAAGGCATGACAATTCGAGGTGGGGGACTTGGTGATAAGGAGCGTAGAAGCCACGAGCAAAAATGCCGGCCGGAATAAACTCTCCCCAAATTGGGAAGTGCCATTCCTTGTCTCTGTCATCCTTCGAAACGGGGCCTATAAATTGCACACCCAAGAAGGAAGGCTGGTCCCCCGAATATGGAACACTGTACACCTCAGGAAGTACTATCAATGAATGTACGGATGATCAAATAAGGCAAAATGCATCATTTGATGTGCTCAAAACACGTTTTGTTAACATAAATTGCCTGTATTTTATTCCTTCTCGCATATCACTGAATGTTACATGCTATCACATTGACTCACTAGATCTAGGCTGTCCCTAAATCAAGTGAAAGCAACCCTCTCACTTGCTTTAAAACTCGGCTGTGACCGAGCGGCCCAATAGGTCAAACCAAAAACTCGGCTGTGACCGAATGGTCCAAGAGGTCAAACCAAAAACTCGGCCGTGTTTGGGTGGCCCAAAAGGCTGAATTGAAATTTGGCTGATGCACAAACCAACCCTAGAGGTTGAACTCAAAATTTAGGGGGTATAAGACAGCAAGTATGCTGCAACCATAGATGTAGCATCTTCAACCTAAGACGGTCAAAAGGATTGAAAGTAAGGTTCAAACTAAAATTCGACCGTGTCTGAGCGGCCCAGAGGTTGTACTAAAAACTCGATTGTGTCCAAGCGGCCCAAGAGGTTGTACAAAAAACTCGGCTGTATCCAAATGGCCCAAGAGGTCGTACTAAAAACTCGATTGTGTTTGAGTGGCCCAAGAGGTAGTATTAAAAAACTCCGCCATGACCGAGCGGCCCAAAAGGTTGAACTAAAAACTTTGCCACAAAGCCAAGCAACCCTAAGGGTTGAACTCAAAACCTAAAGGGCATGAGGCGACAAGCATGCAGCAACCTTGGATGTAGTATCTTCAACCTAAGACGGCCTAAAGGTCCAGGAGTTAAGACTACGTCCCCTTAAAAGGGGCGTGCCGTAAGGGGACCAAGCACTCCAACGGTTCGAGGAAGAAAAATGCGAGCGATGGCACTTAATGAATGAGAATTTTATTCACAATGCCATATGCGTACAACGGTAAAAAAAAGAGACAAAAAGAGGAGAACTCTGCAAGGTACAGTTACCCCTTGGGGGCCCTTGCTGGGGAAAAGTGCCCGGTCATTGAAACCCTCCAGACTCAGCCGGCTCTGCTTGCTGCAAGGATCCCAGATGCTCATGGATCTCAGAGCGGCTTGATGATCCACGTGAAGAAGGGCTCAGGGGCCAACTCTTCTCGGAGACGCCGTATTAGTTTTCCACACAAGTTGCACTGGCATTCCAAGGATCAAAAACGATTGTGGGAAACCGAGGACTCAACAGTCTCATCAGCCCGTGGCACAGACTGATACCACCCCAGTACTTGCCTTCTAAAGCTGGAGCAATGTCCGTGGCCCGTACTGAAGTTCTTAGCACTTCCTCCAGCTGGAGGTTTCTGTCCCTTAGCAGCTAATACTGGGATTGCTGGACCTTCAGTGCACTCTCAAGAGACATGATCTTCCCCTATGCTTCAACGAGTTCAGCCTCCAAGTGTTTTTGGGCCCCAGCAAGAGCCCTGGAAGACTCTAGCTCTACATAAGCATGGGTGACCTCATTGGCGATCAGTCCAAGACCGCCGACTGTGTCTTGAAACTGTGAAGGAGGAACAAGTTAAGTAAGAGCAGATACAAGAAGAAGACGAAGTCAAAAGGGATAAGCACGTATCGTCACGACAGAACTTTCGGAAGTACCCTCTCCTCCCGGGACTTCAGGCTCCTCGGGCCTCTCGACCGCAACACCTTGCGCTGCAGGTATCTCAGCCCTGAACTTGGGCGCAAAGCCGGTGTTCGAGGATGGTGGCTCAACACGCTCCTTGGCCCCAGCATGGGCCTCAACTGAACGCAGAGTCCCAGGGACTCCCCATACCACAGGCTCTACGGGGGCCACAAACGGAACTATGGTCAGGTTGTCAACTTGGATTGCAAGGCATGGGGGCTCTGCAGACACGTCAACGGCCAGCACTACACCATGACTCTCCTCGGCCCCAGTAGCTCCAGGAGTAGGAGTCGCCGTCGTCGTCGTCATCACCGCCGCTTCCTCGGCCAGGGTCATGCCAATCTCCCTCACTGCGCATCCCTCGATGACATCCTCGGAGGGGTCATTAATCCAGTTCGAGACCTCCCCAATAAACTCAAATGGGACGTCAAGGAGTGGCTCACCAATGGAAGGCTGAGAGGTGGGGATGTCCGTGAGTTGACCAACAGATTGAGAAGGTAGATCAGAGGACTCCTTGAAAGCTGAAGGGTCGGGACCTTTAGCTTCTCGGATTGGTTGGGTGACTGGCGCCCTCTGCCTCCTCACGAGGGGCGCGATCCCGGCGTTGTCGTTATCGGATGAAGAGGACTCAACAATGGCCATCGGACCCTTCGCAGTCTCAGTCCAGCGACTTTTCCTTGGCCGCTCGGACGACCCTCCAATCGTCAGCGGTCCTTCCTCTTTCTTTAACATATTTTTCCTCATCGCCGGTACGACAACAGTAGCAGGAGGCTTGGAACTCTCGCCGCGAGCCCCCCATCTGGCCTTTTTCAAATTCTTTTGCCACAGCTAGATGTTCTGCTTGTTTTTGTTAAAAGAGTCAAGATTGGCCCGCATCAAATCTACAACCTCCTGGGCAACCTCCCTTTCCCTTGTGGAAGGGTCAATATCTACGTTGCCCAAAGTGTTGGAAAGGTCCCAAGCCTCTGGGATCTCCAAGAAGAAGAACTTGTCTTTCCACCTCTTGGTGGAGTCTGGATTCCTATCACTCATAATGACGTACTCAGAATGCGGGGTGGCGGCAATCCGGTCCAAATTGTGGGTGAAGCGAAATATTACCTTCGCCATTAAGGCCTCAAGAAGTCTATTGTGGCAACGAGCGAAGACATAGAGCGAGATGAGGTACCTTATGGCGCTAGTTTGTAGCCTAGCGAACGGCACCTTCAGCGCCTTCATGATGAGGTAAAGTTTTGGCGGGACAGGAAAGCAAAACCCACCCTTGAGGTGGATTTCGTAGACATTAATGAAACCATCCGGTGGACTATAAGCCCTCTAATGGGGATCAGGATCACCATAGCTATCGAGTCAGGTGTCCCATACCTGGAATGAAGGGCTTTGAGCCTGCCCAAGGAGACGGTGGAGGCAATATCGTTAACACCGAGCGCCATTGAAACCCCGAAACAAGCACAGAAGAAGCGAAAGAAGAAAGGTTTGGAAGGAGAACTGCCAAAGGTTTGGGAAGAAATCCCTTAGGTTGCGTAAAAGGAAATGGAAATGGGGGCAGGTCATAATATTTGAAATCGGCAGAAAGGCAAGAGGCGTGCCCCATCATTATCTTGATCGTGTGGTAATCCCCTATATGCCGTTAGAAATAGTGATCCTTGGCTTTCCGAGACGATGTCAATCAGATCAATATGCATTTAATGTGCCTTAATAACCGAAAACGACGGTGCCTACCGGTGTCTTGGACAAACTCTCGCAGAACCTCTCGATTGTACTCTCAAAGAAGCTCTTGGACGTGCCCTCAAAGAGGCTCTCGGACATACTCTCACTAGAAGCTCTGAGAACACTGTCACAAAGTACACGGCAATGCCCAGAGCCACAGATTTTCTCGGATATTCTGACACGAGGGCAGACCCCAACACGCCCTCGAGCCACCCAATTAACATGCCTCGAACTAATTCCCACAGGCCATAAAAAATAGTGAAAGAAAGAATGGATAAGATGGGGAAGGATCCATGCAATCAGTAAGGAGGGCAAATGTAATAACTATTTCTTTTATTAATCAAACTTCCGTTACAAAGTACACGGCTCGTGACAGCAAAGGTGCAAGAAAGAGGAAAGAGGTACGGCCCGGGGCACAAGCGCCAGGGCAACGACCCAGGACTCAAAGGGGCATGGCAAGGGTGCTAGATCCACATGAGATCACCACGGCTCCACTTGCGGTAACCCAATAAGCCCAAGGGCCGTTGGTGTTGGGTAGCTCCTACAAGCAAATCCCACGAAGCAGGACCAACCCCCGTGGCAGGAGCTCTGGCGGGGAAGCGACAATCACGTGCTCCCCTGGTAGGAACTCCTTTCTTCACCTACCTCACTAGACGACAGGTGCAATGCCCAAGTGAAGTGGAGGCCATGGGCAGAGTACCGCTCCAGGGACAAAGTTCCCTGTGGCGGCTCCCCCATGGTTCTCCACCACTTGGGAGATTACCAAACCTTGAAGGGAGGCATATGACCACGGCAGAGTGGCTAAGCCACCCTCACTAGTATGAGGAATCGCCCACGGTAGCGGCGTGAGGACAATCTTTATCAGAAGTTCCAAGTCTCCAACTAGTCCACCCAACTCCTTTGTGGATACCCGTTAGAAGTGGAGCTAGCCACGACCCTCGCATTGTCCCTCCTAGATGAGCTAAGGGATGAGCCACAGTAGTCAAGAAGCACTCCTATTTATGGACGAGCTGGCACTCTTCCTGCGCTTAACCGAGTGCACTTCTCGGCGACCATAATTTGCGGAGAAGAAAGGCCCTCAAGGCACCTGGAAAGCCTATGCAGTGATATGGGAAAGGTGCGACATCAGGCTCCTGGGGAATGTGCAACCTTAGATTGCATGCAAAAGATGCGATGCCCATAAGGAGACAAAATGCAGTGGATCTCAAGGAAGGCAACGCAGTGACCAACCAGGCCCAAAGAGCACATACTAGGCCTTGACTGTCAGTCGGCCCAAGTATGGGGGCTAATAATGGGTACCGATACCCAAGGCCCAATGGCAAGGCCTATTTTCTAGCGGTCAGACCCCGATACCAAAGAGATTCAGTGGGCCCAAGAGGCCCAAGAGACCCAGGCACTGGGGTCGGCCCAAACGACGTAATGGGTTTCACAGCCACTCGGGCCCACAGGCCAGAGGAAGGCTGCGGGGATCACTCAACTTGTAAAGATGACTTGCTGTGAGATTTGGTGGCTAAACATATCAGACTGTTAGAGTAATGATGGCCTGCAGCACACGTTTAATCACTCCCAATGGAACGCCACAGAAGATCACCCAGCGTGCACGCTACGCCATTGACACAAAAGACTGGGTTGGAGGAATTGGCGGCCGGCTTCCTACACACGCTAGCATCACATGGACAATCCTCAACGGACACTTCTAAATGCTATAAATACATTACCTGTGCACTCAGTAAAGGATTCTAAGTCTTCTTTTGATTCTAGCATTCACTGTATACCAACTACGGTAGAAAGAAAGGAGAAAGAAAGAAGAAGCCTCGAGCACATTTTGTAACCCACTTGTACTTGCTAATAGTATAGGGAAACTTGTTCTCTGACTAAGTTCCATGATTTTTTCTTCTCACTTATGAGAAGGTTTTCCACGTAAAAATTTCATATTTTAACTGTTTTCTCTTTTCTCTCCTATCTCCCAAATCACACCCCCAAGTCTAATAAGATAATCATATTACTTGTGTGTTGCACGGGTTCCAAGCAAGTGCATCCAGTAGATCCGAGTGGTCATTCGGATATCCACTTGCACGTGGTCGGAACCCACGGTCTCAACAGTAACAATAAATTCTTTTAAATTTGTTAATTTTTAAAAAGTTTTTATATGTATAAAACTGCAAATAAAATTATATAAAAGTTATATATTTCTATATATATATATATATATATATATATTTATATTATCTGAAGTTGTACGGCAAACGATTAACCATCGTCTGTTCTGTCACATCCCTCCTCTCTTCTCGAATGGCTGCTGCAGGCCGATGCATTTCAGGCTTCAGAAACTCGGAATCAACCAAATGTTTCACTCACATCTCAGCTGCAGCATCGTCCACTTCAATCAGGCATTGGATTTGCTTTTCTCGTCAAGTAATTATATATCCATTTTAATTGAATTTCTTCTTCCTGAACTTCATTTTTAGTCAACAATGTCTTTATGACTCGAGTAGTTAGAAATTTTCTGTTGATATTTCTGCAAACAGAAGGTCCATCCGCCATGTTCTCTTTCTATGAATGGATGCGAAGGAGACCTCAGCGTCCCGGTTGGAACGATCGAGACTCGGACTTTGCCGCCAGTTTTGACACCTGCAATGGCCACGGACCGCCTCAGCTCCGCCGTTTCTGAGTTGAAGTCTGACCTTCCACCTTCATCCTCCGGCATCATTCGCTTCCAGGTAAATCTCTCTCAGTAATCAGCATGAATGTTGGAGTTTCTTTAACAGATTAGAATCCGAAACAAAACATGCTCCCTCTCTGCTGTCGAGAGAAGCCAAAAGAGAAGGATAGACTAACCATAGCATCACTATTAGCTAATTTTGTCACTCTTCCATGTGATTGAACGGATCCGAAGGTACCGATTCAGCAACAAATTGAAGCAATCGACTGGCTTCATGCTCAAAATCAACTTCTTCCGCGTTTTTTATTCTCCGGTAGACGTAAAACGGGCGGTTCTGATTTCTCTGTCGACTACGCCAATGGAAATGGCAGCTCACATAGTTCAGTTGGCCGTGGTTTTGTTAGCGTCGCCGGCGTCGGTGCTGCCGTTTATTTTCGACATTTTCGCCCCTTCTCATTCGCTGATTGGAGGTCTATCAAAAGGTGACTGAACTATGTTTTGTTTTTCAGTTTTTTCGCAATCTGCGAAATCTGAAAATTGCCCTTCTGTCACGCGTTATGTTCCAATTTTTGCTGTTCATCGTCAAGTGTCAACCATATTTTGTTTATTAGTGGGGCTGTCTGATACCCTACTTCTTTAGCTTGCTAGGCTATACATACATACACATACGTACTGATACGTGCATCGGCAGGTTCAACCTGCAACAGTGTTGGAGTAGAAAGGATGGTCGGACAGAAAGCCACTAAACCACGCCCACACACTCACACAGCGTACAAAATGTTGTCCTCCCAGAGGAATAAGATAGAGGAGAAATACATTGAAATTTTACGTGAAAAATCCTTCTGAAATAAGGAAAAAATTACGGGATTTTAGTCCACAACAAATCCACCATGTGGGAGTTGGTTATAGAAATCGTGTAGCTACACATGCCCAGACAAAGATGAAGAATAGAGTACGAGAATACACAGTTTTCATTCGCTGCTTTCTATTTCTTTTCACATTTTTCTCCACTTGCAAATTTTCTCACACACTCCTCATGCATACACTACAATATATATATCTTGATTGTTGAAAGCAACAGCCAAGCCAACGTAGAGGACACCCGTACAGACAGTCGCTTGATGCATGAACCCTCTACAACAGCTCTGCATCGACACTCTGCTGTAAAAGTAAAAGATTGTGCCCCGTAGAAAACAGCTCTGCAGGTGCTTTGTAGAAGCGATTCTGCAGAGATTGTGCATGCTCAGACAATCTTCTAAGCTTACATCCACGTGTGCTTTTTTCATGCAAGTTCTCGAACTTTGGCCACTCACAGAGACCTCGACCTTATACGGTACAGAATTCTCGGACCTTTGCTGCATAAGTTCTCGGATATTCTTTAAGCATGTCCTCGGACCTTCATCCACTCAACAACTTTGGTTGTTTACGTTGCCTTTGGCCAACACAGTCCTCGGACATTCTTTAAGCATGTCCTCAAACCTTCATGCACTCAACAACTTTGGTTGTTTACGTTGCCTTTGGCCAACACAGTCCTCGGGATTATATTGCACCAAGTTCTCGGTTTTGTCAGGAACAAGTATTCAAACAAAAGCCACTTAGAGTCCTTGGCCCTATAAGACCTCCACAAGAGAGTTACCCCCAACAAACTTCCCCTCACAACCGTGGGGAAGTTAAGTCCATCAGCCCAGTTAGCTTGCAACAAGTTTCATTCTTACCCTTTGGCAAAATCCTGGTCTGCATGTCTGCCCTATTCTCTTCAGTACTGACCTTCTCTAGTGACAGCAAACCTTCCTCAATAACGCCTCTCACCCAATGGTATCGCACTTCAATGTGCTTTGATTTAGAATGGAATGAAAAATTCTTGCAGAGATGTATAACACTCTGACTATCACAAAAAACCTCATACTTTTCTTGTCTGAGACCCAATTCTTGAATGAACTTCCTTATCCACAACATTTCTTTACAATCTTCTGTCACTGCGATATACTGGGCTTTAGTAATTGAAAGGGTGACGCACTTCTACAGTTTGGATTGCCAGGAAACTACACTTCCAGCAAACTTCACTAAGTATCCCGAGATGGACTTACGACTGTCAATGTCTCCGGCCATATCAGCATCCGAGTAGCCCGCCAACCGAGGCTCGTCACTTCTAAGACACAGGCACTTATTGGAAGTTTTTCGGATGTATCTTATGATCCACTTGACCACAAGACACAGTGATCACAAGTAGTTCACCTGTACCCTTAACTAACCATAACTGACTCGAATTTTTTGTACTACTGTCTAGGAGCCTACTTTAATCCGTACAGGCTCTTCCTTAGGCGATAGACAAGTCGTTCCTTCCTTTTAACCTTGAACCCTTCCGGCTGTTCCATGTAAATTTCTTCTTCAAGTTCACTATGAAAGAAAGCTGTCCGGACATCCATTTGCTCTACCTCAAGATTCTGAGCAGCAGCCAAGCCCAACACAACTCTTATGGAGGACACCTTTACCACCAAGTAAAAATCTTATCAAAGTCAACTTTCTTCCATTGACTAAAGCCTTTTATTACTAGCCGTGTATTGTACCTCGGCTTCATGGTATTCTCATCTGTTTTCAAACGGAAAATTGACTTATTCTTTAGAGTCCTCTTCCCCTTTGGCAACTTGGTCAAATCAAAGGTGTGATTTTTATGGAGAGAGCTAATTTCATCTTTCATGGCTTCCAACCATTTCTCACTATTCTTATCCTCCATAGCCTCTTCAAATGTGTTAGGCTCTCCGGTATCATTGAGCAGGACATACTCACTAGGAGACAGACGGATGGATGACCGTCTATTTCGTGATGATCGTTTGACAGGAATGTCCTCAGCCGGTTGAGGAGTGACTTCATCATGATCCTCGTCCGGTGCCGTCATGGTCTCATTACTGTCTTCAACCACATCAGGGTCAGTGTTCTCGTCTTGCAGAGCCTCTGGATAGACAACTTCAATACTCACATTGTCCGTTCAGTCAGCATCAGACTTGGTTTTCCTGCTAATGTCCTCAATCGTTTCATCCTCAACAAAGGTTACGTCCCTTGACCGGACAAGTCTTCTCTCAGCTGGATCATAAAATTTGTAACCTAGCTCATCTTCCCCATAGCCGAGAAAGACGCACTGTATCGTCTTTGACTTAAACTTGATTATTTCATCCATTAGGATATGAACAAAGGCTTTGCATCCAAACACCCATAGATGGTCATAAAATGGCTCTTTGCCTGACCATATCTTCTCCGGCACTTAACCTTTTAAGGGTTTATTGGGTGACCTATTGATGATGTAGGTTGTTGTCTTCAGTGCTTCAGCCCAAAAAGTTGCAAAAAACTTGGCTTCAGAAAACATACATCATACTCTCTCCACAAGCGTGCGGTTTATCCGCTTGGCCATTCCGTTCAGTTGTGGCGTTTTTTATGGTGTTTTCTGATGTCTAATGCCATGAGACAGACAATAGGCATCAAAAAGCCCTATGTACTCACCGCTATTATCACTTCGGACGGCCTTTAGTTTCTTTCCCGTTTGACGCTCAATTAGAGTATGAAACTGCTCAAATATACTGAGAACTTGGTCATTGGTTTTCAATGGATAGATCTACAACTTTCTGGAACAATTGTCAATAAAAGAAACAAAGTACTGGGCTCTACCAAACGACTTCTCCTTGAATAGTCCACACACATTTGTGTTGATGAGATTAAGTATATCTGCCTTCATAGAGGATGAGTCTCCATGGAACGAGACTCTCCGTTGCTTATCGGCCAAACAATGATGACATGTCTTTAGTCTGTCCTCCTTTACTTCGGGGATAAGGCTTTTCCTGACTAAATGACACAGTCCACGTTAACTTATGTGGCCCAGCCTCCTGTGCCACAAGTCCTCGGACTCCTTACTGCTTGCGGCATTCACATTCCTGCCACTGCACAGACTTTCATTATATATAGGCCGGAGTTCATTTTCCCTCTTACCACAACAAGAGATCCTCTGGTCAGTTTTCACTCACTTTCATAAAAGGTATTACAGTAGCCTTCATCATCCAACCGACCGACCGAGATTATATTTAGCCGGATGTCAGGGACATGACGTACATCCTTCAATATCAGTTTCGTTCCATTATTGGTGACTAGAACAATATCACCTCTGCCAACAATTGAGGATATTCCTTTATTTTCCATCTTTATCACTTCAAAGTCTTCTGGAGTGTAAGATGTCAACAATCCTTTTCTGGACGTGGCATGCAGAGAAGTGCCAGAGTCAACCACCCAGTCGGACTCATGGTTCGTCAGGCCTGCCACGTTTTCTTCACATGTCAATAGGACGTTGCCTCCTGTGACCACTGAGACCGATGACATTTCCTCTCATCGTCCCTTGTCGCCTTTCTCTTTCTCTGCATTTTCACGTTTTCTCTTGTAACAATATTATTTAATGTGGCTTTTTTTGCCACAATGATGATACTCAACATTTTGGAACCTT
Organism: Nepenthes gracilis; assembly: GCA_033239525.1. Lineage (NCBI taxonomy): Eukaryota > Viridiplantae > Streptophyta > Magnoliopsida > Caryophyllales > Nepenthaceae > Nepenthes > Nepenthes gracilis. The sequence goes on along the minus strand of BSYO01000002.1, from coordinate 29,167,918 downwards.
GACCTAGACTTACTACGACCCTTTTCACCTTTCTTTGGGCTGCGTCCCTTCTTTCCCGTGACTCAGTCACGAGTACCTCAAAATGAAAAGAAGTGGAAGTTCTCTAAGATTGCCTTGTTTCATTCATGAGAAAGGAGGCAACGACCTCATTCAATTTAAGTGTGTCCTTTCCAAATAATAAGGTTGTCACAATATGATCATATGATACTGGTAAAGAAGCTAGCAACACCAACACCAACACCTTGTCCTCCTATTTGATCTACTCATCAAGGGCCGATATCTGTGTGACGATCCTATTGAACTCGTCCAGATGCTTTTCAAAACTACCTCCCTTGGACAGACGCAGCCCATAAAACTGCTTCTTCACATGCAGCCTTGTGATCAAGGATTTGGACTTATATCTGCTTTCAAGTTTCTCCCAAACCTCAGCTGGGTCTTACAAGGCAAGAACCTCCTGAAGCGTGTTGTCAACGCGACATAGCTTAATGGTGCAGTTTGCAAAATCTCTCTTGTTTTGTCATTCCTCATCGGTCTGTTTTTTCGGCTTCTCATCCTTCTTCCTCAACGCCTTCACGGTTTCTTCTCGGGTCAAGACGTTCTTCACCCTTTCTTGCCAAATGATGAAGTTGCCTTACCCATTGAACTGCTCCACGCTAAATAGCAAGTTTTCTGAGAACGACGCCATTTAAACGCTGGCTTTGAACCTCTCTCTGATATCACTTGTTGGAGTAGAAAGGATGGTCGGACAGGAAGGCATTAAACTACGCCCACACACTCACACAGTGAACAAAATATTGTCCTCCTAGAGGAATGAGACAGAGAAGAAACATATCGAAATTTTACGTGGAAAACCCTTCTGAACTAAGGAAAAACCACAGGACTTTAGTCCACAACAAATTCACTATGTGAGAGTTGGTTACAAAAACCATACGGCTACACAAGCCCCTTTGAGGCAAAGATGAAGAACAGAGTACAAGAATATACCATAGTTCTCACTCGCTGCTCTCTATTACACTTCACTCTTTTCTTCACTTATAAATTTTCTCACACTCCTCATGCATACACTATAATATATATATCTTGACTGTTGAAAGCAACAGCCAAGCCAACGTAGAGGACATCCATACAGACAGTCATCTGACACACGTACCCCCTGCAATAGCTCTGCACCGGCACTCCTCTATAAAGATCGTGCATTGTAGAAAATGGCTTTGCAGAGATTGTGCATGCTCAGACAATCTTCTGAGCTGACATCCACGTGCGCTTTCTTCAAATAAGTCCTCGAACTTTGGTCACTCACAGAGACCTCGGGCTTATACGGTACAGAGTTCTCGGACCTTTGCTGCATAAGTCCTCGGACATTCTTTAAGCATGTCTTCAGACCTTCATGCACTTAAAAACCTTGATTGTTTACGTTGTCTTTGGCCAACACAGAGTCCTCGGGATTATACCGCACCAAGTTCTCGATTTTGTCAGGAACAAGTACTCGGACCAAAGCCACTCAAAGTCCTCGGCCCCATAAGAGCTCCACACAGGAGTGACCCCGAACAAACAGTTTGAGAAAGGGATGAAAACAGGGGAGAAGAAAGTTTAGACGAAGAGGGAGGGGAGTTTGGTAGAGAAAATAGAGGGGAAAACGGGATAAAGGGAGACAGAAGTTAGGTTCGAGAAAGAGAGAGAGTTGAGAGAGAACAGTTGAGAGAGAGTGACTGAGAAGGGAGAATAAGAATGGGGACTAAGATTGTAATATCCTTCCCTTTCTTCAGGTAACCACTGTACATACTTATAAAGGAAACAAAACAAACTAAATTCGTTAAATCCCAAGAGAAAAGCCACACAGCACGAAAAAAA